>JAPTGW010000014.1:16782287-16797103 GCA_029814545.1 Apogonichthyoides opercularis
AGCTTTTTTTTTTTCCTTTTTTAGAAATACACAAAGTGCTGCTTAACTGACCAAACAGATATTGCTCTATAGATTACAGTTTTCAGTCTATAAAAAAATGAAAACCAACCTCTGCAGGCTCTTCAGCTTTGGTTTCGAGTTCTTTGACTATTAACAAAACATCAAACCAGGTTGTTTGTGTTAGTAAAATTTCACAAAAAGCATTCAAAAGTGGTTTAACAAATCATCCTAATTGGGTTCAGAGCAACATTACTGTAATCTGGTCGTCATCTTTTATGTGGGTCTGTGATACAACTGAGAGGTGAACATCACGACGGCAGAGGCGGGGGACGAATGACAAATTAAAGCAACAGGAAAGTAAAAATACATGATGAGCAGAGTCACACGTAGGAAGGAAACCACTTCACGAAATGAAAACAATCATGTGTCACTTAACAAATAAAAAACACGAGCCTCTCCTCCACATCGAAGGTGAATATTGACACAGTGCAGACAAATCATCTGCTTTATCTACTGACCTGCTGCTGCTTTATGGCATATTTGTATGATTCTCACAAGAACAGTACTGAGGTAACCTTGGATGAACTACTGTACATTTCTACTCTTCAATTCTTTTCTTCGCAGATTTTAAAGATTGTCAACATCATGAATCTATTTCTCTGTACAATGTGCATAACTATAGAGCTTTGGTCCAGCATTGAAAAGTTTAGCAAAGGCATAACTCCTTTAATGTGTCTTTTTTTCCTTTTTTTTTTTTTTTCCTTCCCTCTTTTTGGTTTTGGTTGCAGCTTTATTGGTAAGCCTCAGAACTGATCCACGTTCTACCTGCAGGAACCTGCTTTTTTATGTTCATCTGGGGATGCACAGGTAGATTATAAAGGTCAAAAATGAACTAATTTCCTCTTGAAAGCACAACAAAAATGGCCTAAATGTGACTAAATGCAAAGAATACACGATAAATGTGTTTTTTTTATAATTGGGAGTGCAAACAAATCTGACCTGAAATGGTTTAATATTAAATAAAAATCCACAATTACAGTCCTTGCGCACCAAATAAAAATAGAATGCATGTTACTCCACCTATTTCTTTTTACAACACAGGCATGTAAAGCTGTCTCATGTGTTTTCTAACATGGACTGAGTATGTGTGTGTTATTTCCAGGCAGAGAAGGACTGAGCAGTGCACAGGGGACTGAAAGACTGAGAAAACCAATGTGACATGGAAAGACAGATATCGAGCAGACACATGATTCTGAATAAATTGCATCAAATTTCACCTCACTTCAAATTAAGTTCACTTGTTCTGACATGTGACACTTATTCTCAACATTCACCTCTTTTCCCCCTCCTCCTCCTTTTCTTGTGAGTTTTTTTTTTTTATAAAAACGGAGCATTTGTACAGAGATGTGTAGGAGGATTTTTTTTTTTTTGTCTGGAATAATGTAACACGAGGCGTTAAGTACACAGTGATGGCAGTCAAATAGTGGAAATTAATTTGCACCGTATATGGAATGTAATGAATATGGAAAAAATACATTTGCATCAAAATATCTGATTGTGACATCTGTACTGTAAACCTTCAGTAAGTTGCAGAATTAGTCAAACAAAGTGCTATATTTGAGCTTATTTGACTTGAAATGTTTAGAATATTAAAAACATCTGGATTAGAAAATGTTTGGTCAGTGGCAACAAAGAGGCTCCACTTAATTTATCAGATAATTAAAGGGTTTATTATGTGAAAGAATGTTATTTTCAATGGTTTCAGCAAGAAGCATTTAAGATTGAAAGTGATCAGTTCAAATTTATCTCACCAAATCTGTTGATAAATGTTCTTCTTGCCGTTGGTGTTGAAACTTGCAGAGGAAAATTTTGCCTTTTTGAAATGAAGCAACAGAAAATTGATGTAACACATTTCCTTTTGTTGCCATGAGAAATAATTACAGCTGACACAAGATTGTTTTTCTTGACCCACAGAATAAAACATTTTACAAAAAAGGGTGAGAAATCTGTGTGTGAGTACAAATCAAATGTTAAAATATTCCCCAGTCCTTGAGCTGAAGTTAATGTGTTCTTTGGCTATCAAGCTTTGGCAACAGAATGATACAGTAGCTCAAAACAAAGCTGCAGTTGACTTGACAGACACCGAAACCCCTCATCATCATCATCATCATCCTCATCCTCATCATCATGTGACAGTCCTTGGTTCACTCTCCGTCCGTCCTCTGAAACAATCTCTTGAAATTATTCATAAATACCTGTAAAAGTTGTACAAATGTACACTGTGACTGAAAATATTTGCAGATGAAACACAAATCGGAGGCAAACAACATTATTATGCAATCGTTTAACAGTAAAGGTAATTTTTTTTTGTCAAAAACAGAAGTTCATCAGTGTGATTTCAATTCAAAGACAGCAGTTTTCAATTTTTTTCTTTAAATATTTACATACAAACAATGAAGAAAAAAGTAAGCAAGACAAAGATAAAATGTATACTCAACCTCACACATATAGCTTAGATTTTGCCAGTACAAATGTAAAAATTTAGAGCACATTTACATTACAAAATTATTCTTAGTACTCAGATGCAACAGACTTTGGTAAATAGTGTTTTGATTTGGTATGATCTCTTTACTAAATCCCTCCTCGTGGGAACCAAAATTTGGGCAATAGTCTGGTCTGGAAGGCCAGAATCTAAAACAGCACACTGTATGTTTTTACATAATTCTCAGATATTAATCTCTTTTTTCATGTTTTTGGTTTCGCCAAGGTCATTTACATAACTGTGGTAATCACACTGACAACACATAGTTTTGTTTGCAAACTCATGACTGTCCATCCAGGTGACTTGGAAACTTTTTTCAGTTCTCATTTCAAGATGAGTTCATCCCGCTTGTTGTTTTAATGGCTGCCACTTTTCCACTCCATACTTTTTTAATTAATTTCTTTTTTTTGTGGTGAGCTCGTTCATTTCGGGAGCTCCTCTAGAGAATCAGTGAGAGGGTCCATGGGCGCAGCCACGCCGATGTCGGGCTGTTTCAAACGCTTTATTGTGTTTTTCAAGGCTTGCCTCTTGTTGCAGAACCAGACACGAACCACCTCCCTGTCATAGTTCAGTTTCTCGGCTATTTCCGTCATTTCCTGTCCCGATGGGTGCGTGTTCTTCTCAAAGTGGCTGTTGAGGATCTCGAGCGCCTGCGGGGTGAAAGAGGTCCTCCGCTTGCGTTTTTTCGAGGGCTCGCTGCCGATAAACTCAGTCAGGTTCTGCATGCCGGATCGGTGGCGGGCTTCAGCCTCGGCCATCCAGCGCTCCAGAACTGGCTTAATCTTCTGGGCGCTTTTAGGGGTGATGTCCAACTTCTCAAACCTGGCAGGATATAAAAGGCCAGGGTTCAGTTTGCCTGTCAGACTGCTACCTATAGTGTTCTCTTGGGCTTCCTGTGGTAGGAAAAAGTGGCTTCTCAGGATGGTGTGTCTGGGGAGAATTGAGAAAAAAGAATCTTACTTAGGTGCCCTGCCAAAACAAGGGATAAGCTGCCTGTCTTTTAGTCTCCTCAACCAGAATGCCACCGGGACTGAGACTAACATCCAGGTACACCTCCGAGCCAAACTCCTTTTGCCTTATGCACCTGGAAACACCGCAGCTGAAGGTAATTTTTAGAGCAGACTGCGGTTCTCTGTCCCAAATTGGCAATAGTGGAGCAAGGAGATGGCTAGAAACCAAGTCCAATTAAACCAAGAACATACCAAACACCTAACTACAGCTTCCAAAGTATGTACTCAATAGAAGTGAAAACAAAACAAGAAAAAGATTCCAAAAATACTCAATTTCTTTCCCTAAGGTGAAAAAACCCCACAAAAATCTACTAATGCATGCAGTTAAATATGGCACCATCATTTATTTACAAAAAGAGCTTGAATTATTAATCAAAATGTACATTTAATACATTTTTCAAACTTTCTTTCATCCTCTAACAACCCCTCATTTTATATTTAATAAGAATACATTTACACACTTTAATCCAGAAAGTTTCAGCAACTTTACAGCTGTGTGACACATAATTCTGGCTTTATCTGTATACCCTGCATTTTAGCAACTCATTCTGTCCAAAAATGGGAAAAAAAAGTGCTGTTTGGCAGCCCAATGACTCATTCTGGTGCTTTTAATGTGATATGAAGAGATGCTGTGTAATTTCAATGGACGTGATGAAGATGTTTTTTGAAAGGATCCATTTTATTTCTCTTATAAAACAGGAATATCTGGATGATTAAAGCAGACATGTTAAAAAGAAATAATAGGGTTTGGAGAAGATAGTGTGGCGTGTTTGGATGCTTTTAGTAAACTAAGTCCTGGGCTGATGGAGAGACGTCAGAGAGCTACAGGGAGCCTCTGCTCTCAGTGGAACAAACAATGCACACAAGACATTTTTAATGGCGTGAGGACGAGATGCCCCATGCATGCCTGAACTTCCTCTGTTTCTACACCTCGCTGGTGCATTCTGCCTTGTCGACAGGCGGTATTATTTATAACCCCGTCCTCCTCCTAAACAGTGGAAAGAAAAGAGGAGGGCTCCATACTGTGGGGAATACATTAGTAAATATGAAGAGTCACCAGAGACAGGACATTTCATGGATCAACAGGAACCACAGATACTAAAATGAGTTGAGAGCTGCTCAGCTGGGGCATGCACTCCCTCCGCTGGTACATCAGCACGGTCGACAAATAGCCCTGAATGCACCTCCAGCCTCTCTGGCTCCTCTTAAAAGTACCTTAGGAGCCTGTTTAGACATGCTCCATGTTTAGGTCTGACCTACAGTTGTCCTGAGGGTTTACATGAATCAGTGAGAGCTATATGAGAGGTATATGCTTCTGATTACAGCTGGACTATATGACCCACACTGGGATTCATGGGTTAATATCACTATAAGGTGCCTTTCAGACTTTAAAATGTCCAAGAAAATAGAGATTTTCTACTTAACGTTATGTTCTATGCATTAAGTCGACTGTAGGCTGTTAGAAATGCATGTTGGTCAAACTCCCACAGTTTTAATACATTTTTTTGCAAGCTGACAAAGTACAAGCAGACCACAAAATATCAAACTAATATGTCCACGCTGTCACCGACAAATAAATGTAAAAATAAGTGACAGGGTGGGCAGTTTTGGCTAAAGTTAGCATTTAATGACCACATGTTGGACCTTGAGTTGGCAACGTAGGTCATCTTGAAACGGGACTGTGTAATGTTCAACAAATATATTAAGAATTTCTGAAAGTTTTATATTAAACGATATTTTGTGGTGACAGGGTGGACATGCTAAGGTTGACCACATCTAAGTAGAAACACAAAATGGTAAAAAAAAAAGTAAATGTAAACACTAAATGCCCTCATAGTCTTTGTTTCCACCTCCAATGAAGATGCTCAAAATGATGATGATGTCATCAACCAGATTATTAAAAGGGCAATTCCGCCAAAGTGACAGGGTGGACAGCAATTTCAAGGACACGTGTAGAATGTAAATATTAGTATGAAAATAAAATATGCATGATCAAAATTGCTTGTTCTATTGAAAAAACCTGAGTATAATGACATAGTATAATGTCTAAAAAGTATTTAATTTTTTTTCCATTTCATTTAAACACTTATCAAATTCACTAAAGTTTGAAGGCCAGTGTGAGGGACATGCAGCAATCATGTGCAGTCCCTCAAAGAAAATAGTATAAAATAATAAAATCACATTTCAAGAGGTTTAAAATTGTACTGGTATATGTGTGTTTGCCCATTCACAATGAAACCCCTGAATTTCATTATTTTGTAATGTGTTCATGGTGACAATTCGATTCTACTGGGGGGACACCAAAGGCACCCTATAGTCATGACCCTTATATAAAATAAACAGTCATACTGATTTCAGTGACACTAAACATAACAGAACTTCTTTCTTTTCCTGACACCATCTGAAATGTATTCTTTTTTGGGATACTCATCACATTCTACATTGACTGAAAATATTTTGTTTATTTGCTGGTTCAGTTTTTCAGAAATGAGAAGCAGCGCCTGAATGTTCAACAGCACCTGCTCTGAGGTCAGCGGTTGCCCTCTCAGATCTCTGGTCACATTCTACGAGCAGCAGATCCACAGGGCATCATTCAGGACACACATTCTGTTCTCTGCTTTCCAGCGGCTCCCCTCTGGTCGGCGTTTACGCTGGTCAGGTTTTAGCTCTAATAGGAGGAGGGCAATCGGAGTCCCAGTGGCTGTGGGCCTCTTTTACCACAGCTCCCCAGTCAGCCTCCACACACCCACACCCACTATCATTACTACAACTATTCACTCATAATCTGACCCAACATCTATATATAATCATTTACAGAATAGATTTTTAAGCCATATTTTGGTTCAATTTAACCATATACATCGTTAATATATGATATATGTCTGCGTACATAGGCAGTGTTCATACCTCCCCATCAAGGATAAGGTTTTTGTTTCTGATTCTGATATTTGTTCTTTTTACTCTAAGACATTTTCATGGAAAAGTGATTGAAATGCCTGCTCTGTTAGTATTCTAATTTTGTCCTTTTAGAATGTAAAAGCATGCTTTTGTAGTTTATTAACAGGCATTAAAGTGCTTTTGTTGGGAACTATTTGCATCTGTGGATTAATGAACTTGTGAGTATTTATTAAAAGCTGAATGGTGTACATTAAATTCAGGAATATGACTATTAGCCATAGAGATGGTCGATTTTATGTCACTCCAGAGGGGGACAGACAACGTTTGCTGTGTGAATTAGATAACATTGAAAATGAGGTTTATTTATTGTTTTAGTACCCTACCTACAGTATAAGGATGTACTTTTCGGTAAAATGTGCTCCACTTTCTTTCAGATGGATGAGTTGAAGGAAAGCAGATTTTATTTGCTAGGCTTGGGGAGGGATGGCAGAATATTTTGAGCAAGATACATGATAAAGAGTAATGTTATATTGAGGAGAGGGGTCTGACCATGACAAATGCACTTTAGCGTCTTGTAAAACATGAGGACATTGTGTATGAAAATAAAAGAATCAATCAATTATCAATTGATAGAGTGTGAATAAAGTCAAATTTTTCATGGTGCAAAAGCTGATGGTGTGTTTTTAATATGTTTCAAGCAACAATGAGATGTACAGTAAAAGAAATGAAGTCAGGCTTTTATTACACTGGTAATACATGTTAGTCTGAAGAAATGTCTGGATTTGGTCTTTTAATGGTGTTTGTGACACAAAGGGAATATGGAATCATCAGTCTTACTTGTACAGAAGCCGTAGCGGGTATAAAAGTGGCAAAATTTCATTACGTTGCTGTGTGATTGTTTTTAAGTGATAAAGACATTTTCTGTTGTCATTGGAGCTAAAATAAGCTAAATTTGAGTGAAAAAAGGGCACATGGCCCCATCATGTAATGCTTGTGCCTGTTTAGATAAACTAATAAACTGCCTGGAATCATAGAGAGCAATGAAAGGAGACGAGATGGAAGCATCTGTCAGTGTCTGTTCACTGTCTGGGATCAGAGCCGGAGCCCCAAAGCTACGGTGACGTCCCGTTCTCCACCGACTCTCATGTCTGTGTTGATGTTAACTAAACTAAAGCATGTGAAGTTTGCCCCTCTACTTAAAACATCAGGATGTCATGTCCTGTGTCATACAAACCCAAAAAATTGTCTTAACGGCATGAATGACAACCCTCAGAGTGTTTATTTTTGAGGCTAATGGCTTTTAATGTATGTTATAAATATTTGAATTATGCCTGGCGGTTAATATTTCATGTGTGATTTTAAGACTTTAAACATTAGTCAGCCTCATAAGAACTGCTGCCCCTGTACTGTTTCACATTTTATCGGCCGTTTGATGTTGATGTGATGAAATTTTTAAAAGCGCGTGGCAGCACTGTCACATAAACAGTGCAGGTCATCAGTAAGCACATGCATTTCACAGCGACATTAAAATTAATACAGGAATAAGGAATGAGAATTTGGTCGGAAAAAGTTCCAGGAAGGCAAGTGAAAAGTGATTCAAAGAAGCAGAAAATACTGTCAGTTCTGTGTTTTATATTTAAAAAAAAACGAAAACAAAAAAGCATAAAAGAAAAATCCATAATTTGTTTTTAACACAACAGTGTTTTATTTTACGTTTTTGCACAGAGGAAGTATTCAGTATTTGGACATGATGTAGGTGAATTAATCTGATTTGAAAGGTACATGTGTCTCATTTGGCTTCTTCATGTTAAACGTTAGTCAAGTGGAACAACAGGAGGGATAAAACACTGATTGTCTGATTATCTCATGAATATATAATGCCCCATTTAGGACTAAACTGTCCTCATGGCAGCAGTAAAACATGGCAATCTTATTAGGAGATCATCTCTGCCAAGCTTGCTCATGCTCAGGCAGAGTGAACGGCAACGGGCCTAAGTAATTATTAAATGCTTTAAGTGCTTCGTGTAATACTTTTGTATGTATTTTGCATAAGTAACAGGCGGCTGTCAAGTCAATGGGAAGAGAGAGGAAGAGGGTATGTACAGACATGAGGGCTTCATTTGTCCGCGTGGCAGTAGTCAATTATGTATATTAATATCTTAATATGTCTGTTAAATGGGTTGAAAAATGGATTGGTGCAGTTATGAACACCAGACGTTTCACTGAGGCTACTTCAACTTAAGCTGCTTCTTGTTCTCTTTGACAGAATTAGAACAATTAGAAATAAAGAGCTTCTGTTGTTGATCTGTTGGTCGTCCTTACCTGCAGATGGCAGACTGGCTGTAAGCCGGCCCCTCGGCTGCGCTGAGCGCCTGGCCCACCTGAGTCTGTGTCAGGCCCAGGGAGAGGCGGCGGATCTTGAATGCTTTGGCAAATTCACGAATCTCCTCCAGGTTGACCCCGTCCACCTCGCTGGGGGCAGTCTGCGGGTCTGCAACACAAAACACGCACATCTCATTTTATTAGCCCTCTGCTCTCCTGTCGCTTACCTCATTTTCCAGACTGAATGAAGCAAACATCCAGCTATATGCGATCATGATCGTCTCCAAAAAACAGCCTTATCCAGGGTCAGAATGTGTGAGTTCTATTTGCCCTTATGCAGTAAACTACATGTATTTGAGAGATGTTTGGAAGAATAAATAAATTTGGCTGAGGTATGAATAGCGGCATGTCATAGGTCTGACTTGTGAGTGTAGATCTTAAATCTTACTCACAAAAGCTCAGGGACAGAAACACATGACATAAAGCTGGTTAATTGAACAGATAAACAGATCGGGCAGCAGACAGACACAGCGAGTATATTTCTTGTATAAACATAAATACACAGTTTCTTCAATAATTAGTAAAGAATCTATAAAGAGCATATATTTGAAGAGTTTGACCCTAAACAAAAACATTTCATGTCTTCAAACCCCAGCTTCAGTCGGAAAGAAGAAACGCTTTTTGTGAATCCCAGTATTTGAGCACATCTGACAAACTTCACAGATGCATTTTTTGAAGAATTTCTCTGCTAATAAAAAGTGATTTCACATTGTACATCAATGTCAGGTGCCCTGGCATCCTGCTTACTAAAGCAAAGTTTGTGCCTCTGAATTATTCATCTTGGTCATTATCAATGAATTATTAAAGGAATCCTCCAAGCGTATTTAAGCAGAAATCTATGGGGCTGCCATCTCGTTGTGCCTCATAAGTGATGTGTAGCGTACGCGGCGGGCTCCAGACGTGTGAACACTTGGAAGATGAGGGGCTCGAAACTCCGACCCGACTAAATGGGAGGGATGAGCACTCACAGCTTCGGGTCCCATCATCTCCACATTGATGAGCATCTCCTCATCATTCCCAGCGGAGTCGATTTACTTAGGGCTTTTTAAAGACTAATGGGACTCTACAGCACTGGCTCGCCTCTGGATCCATATTTATCTTTAGTCCTCTAGGAACAAACTAAACATAACATTTAATCCTTTTGAAAGTACTTTGCAATGATGAATAACAAAGTCATTCTCAAAGCTTACATATAAATTAAAGTGAGTGAATAAAGGGAATAAAATCCAAATTAAAAATGCTGAAATAATAGAAATCATCCGTTTTCTCAACTTCCAAAGCTGTCTCTGCACAGCAATAATGCACTCACCAGACAAATAATGAGCCACTGACAACAATAAGGTAAACACTCCATTTGTAACGTTTAAATTACAGGCTAGTTTCATGCTATTACTGGCGTGCATCAATGGACACAGTGCAATCATGCTTTTGTCTCGACTTCTACTGTTTACTGTTCTTTTTGTTCAAACATTCAGAATAAAAGTGACATGACAATGACATTTTTAGTTGTGACCAAGTTGAAATGTGTGCTTAAATCCCAACTCAATTTGAAGAGGCGGTAGGGAGAAAAAAAAAAAAAAAATAAAAGAAAAAACAACCTGCTGCAAAGGTGGAAAATATTTTTACCTGCGTTTTGTTGAGCCTGACGCCAGTACAAGCCTATGGTTGTACTGGTGTAATGACTGTGAAAGCAGAGTGTCACTTCAAAACAGGATCCGTGCTCAGTTGACTTTCTCCAGATAAATCAGATAAAACAGTAAAAAAAAAAAAAGGTAACTATAGCTGACACTTTTCCCTCTGATCGACGTTTTCCATCTGATTATTTTAAATAACACTAACCGACATTCTGTGCTTTTTAATCTGTTTCTGGCACTTTGTTTGTGGCCAGTGAATGCAATGACATTTCATCTCCTCTCTCCCCCTGCACACGATTCTGATTCTGTCATGGGATTTTGCTTTGTGTATGTATGCTATAAGTGATATTGAGAGGAAGCGATATGGCTCGTACTCAGCATAAAGCATTAATTCTATTTACCGCAGAACTGAGCCACAATGATTTTGTGCAGACACAAACATGGTTTATACGAGATTTTCCGAGCTACAAGTAAACATAAACTAAACACAATGTCTACAACAAGTTGATCAATTGCGACTTGTTTTTTATTAAATTCTGTGGCATTGGAGCAGCCTTAGAAATGAGTTTACGTGGAGTTTAAGGGAATCGACTCTGACAAATGAAATTTATCTGAATAAAACAGTTTTTAAAGGCAATAGCTGGATGCTGACAGGCTGTGGCCCAGTGATTTATAAGGCTCTGCCAATGGCCTACGCATTGGAAGAATGAAACTTATGTTCATTATACATAGCAGATGCCACTTTGGATCGTCTAATAAAGAAAAGAATTGACAGTTGGGGAAAAATAAAACAATCTAAGGAGGAGAGGATCAGTCAAAAGCTGTCCACACTGAGAGTAATGTACATGTTGTTCTCCCCCAATGTTCAATCTACAGTCTCTCTATCACTTATATCTGTATGTAGATATGGAAATAGTAAAAAAATAATCTCTAACATTTGTGGCACCTTCGTTTCAAAGCGACAAAAACCCTGACCCAGATAATCCATAGACCTAGAACTGATATGTCAGATTATATCACAGTTGTATCACCATACACTTTGTACAATACTGGGTGATATAGAAACAATTTATATGGAACATAAAATGCAGAAAAAGATGCTGAATTCACATTATAAATATTGTTACAATTTCTTACTTTATTTTTTGCTGTTGAGTGCACTGATGTTTGATGAATTTTGGATGATAAAGTTTAAGCAGACGTGTAGGCCTACTGTCTGCTGCAAGTCTTTTTAACATGTGTTGGTTAACATTACAGTTTAGGGTCCATTTGAACTAAAACCAAGTGGTTTTGTTATTTAAACCTGACCCATTTGAGACAATACTGAAAAAAAAAGATGCAAGGTGAAAGTCCTGTATTGGATGTCTATATTCTGTGTTAATTATAGTTTATTGAAAGACATAAAATGCTAAAATGACAAAAGGAAGAAACTAAACAATATACACACATAACACAACCACTCTCCCTTCTATTCTGCGCTTCGTAAGAATGTATAAGAAAGGGCACAAACGAGACACAAGGCGTGTATAATGAGCTTACCGTGGGTTATTACAACGCTAACAGACACGGCCGACCAAATCTTACCGAACTGTGACTAAGTTCTTCAGAAGGAACCTTATTTTTGTAAGTTGAAACATCAGCTGAATCCTTGAGCCAGAGCTTATAAGTAGGAATATCAAAATTGATTTTTTTTGCTGTAATCAGACCAGAGGTAAGAAGTTGCTGCTGTTCCTTCTTTAACACAGATGTGGTGTTTGACGTTCTGAGTACGATTAGGACAAGATAAGGATAAATGGAGAATTTCAGACAAAGTATTAAATTTATTTGTTCAATATCTTCTTAACATTGAACGGAGAACAAAGCCACTGTGTCCTTATTCTGATGATGACGTACATTACATATATGTTGCACATTTTATCGATGTGCTTGTGTAAATATCTACTGAGTGTCCATTTGTACAAGTTAATTGTTAACCTGTAAAATAGTAGATATCTGTACCACATGTGCTCAAATCATTACAAAGATAATTGTTTGTACTTTGGTAATTTTTTTTTTACAAATTCTCTAATATCACAAACCCAGTATCTGTTGAACTCTACAGAGATCATAGTATCATATCATGGCTTTGAAAAGAATGCTTTATTTAATATAATTACATCTGTGTGCATGACTAAATACAAGTGGAATATGATGAATTGGTGTTTTCAGTATAAAATTGCATCTACACCAGGCAGTAATCGTGTCACCACACAGTGGGGTTTTGCGTCTTTCTTACATCTATTTGTGGGCATGTTGTGATTGTGTGAGCTGCGCCGCACACTTACTGCTGACCAGCTGCCCCACGCTGAGAGCCGAGGAAGAGGAGGAAGTGGAGGAGGAGGAAGAGGCCTGGTGGAGTGGACTCTGTCTGTGGGGCATGTGGAGCAGGTTGGGCTGAGACGATGCAGGGCCTGTCTGACCCTGCTGAGCCTGAGGCAGCTAGACACACACACAAGAACAAACACACAGAGCTGATACAATATATCGACAGAAAAAAACCCTGCTTTTCCCCCTGCACATCATCATAATAATCATAATTTACTGTAATCATGTCGTTATGGTGATTGAGCTAAGTTATTAAATCTAATCAACAAATCAACAGCTATTAAATTAGACACTTAACAGATGAATATAATCACATTGTACCTGATAATAAATGTTAATTACTGCCTACTGAATTAAGACTGACAGGGCAGAATATAGTGTCAACTCAACAGAATAACAGCTGCCAGGCTTAGCAGCAGTTTAGCTCTGCAGGAGACAGTGAAGAGTTTAAAGGGGAGTAGATGCTGCTTCAGCTTAGACAGTCATATCCGTTTCTATGAGCTTTATCGTCCTCTCTCTGCAGAAATGTTTAAAGCTCACGACAATTAGAGTCTTCACTCTCGACGGGCGCTAATAATGGCATGTGAAATAAAAACATGTGGACACAGCAGTCCCCATATCAAACATAATTCATGATCTGCAAGCTGCGTGCTCTGATGGCGAGAAAACGATGTATTTTCATGTTTTATGCACATTTGAATTGCTTTTACAAGATCAAGATGGTACGTCTTCACTTTTAAAGCGAAAAGCTGTCTGCTCAATAAGCTGGGCTGGCTTCTCCTTTTCCTCCTTTGCTATTAATTATTTTCTCTGTGGCATGTGTTTGTTTGGATGGTGGGGGGTGTCAACAGCGATGCACACACTGTCAGGACTGTTGACAGGCTCGGAGAATTATCTAGCTTCACTGGAAATATTCTACACTGCAGACTCTGACAACCGTAAATTATGCCTGGGGAACAATGTGTACATGTGGGCTTTGAAGTGGAGACAAAAGCATAAACATTATTACAAATGCATTAATTCATTCAAGAGTATGATCTGGTGTTTCGGAGAGCCACAATTAGGTGTCCATCTGCTGCGAGTTCATCCATCCTGCACTGTATGGGCCTTCACTGTGAACTTTTACCCTATAATTCTGTCTGACATCACCATTATCGAGTCAATAACGTTTTTATTTTCATGCGCATGCACTAATTTAGCGAGGAAAATGTTTCTGTATGTCTCTTTACAGTATAAGCCAACATCTATTGGACGTCTTATGTGCGCTGCGGTTTCCTCCCTTTAAATCAAAACAAAATACTTCTCGTTCAGGTCAGAGAGGACAAATCATAAGGTGAGTGAGTGTGATTGAGGGAGAAGAAGAGGGGAGGGGAGTTGGAGAGAAATGAAGGTGGAGGAGAACAGACGCAGGAGTGTTTGAGTTTTAAGTGGGGTGTTGAAAAGTGTTGTTTTTTTGGGCTCTACAGGGGAGCGGCAGCCTCCCTGAGACTGAGTCTGAAATGTTGGCTGACAAGTGCCTCCCAAACAGACACACATGTGCACACAATCACACTGCGAACAATTGAACCAAAAGCTACAATTTCCTGAGAAGAAAGATGCAAATGAGTATTATGAGTGTTGAGATGAAAAAATAGGAGATGTTAAGCATAAAATAGACCTGCTTGCTGTGAATAAACAAGAGCACTGGTGTGACTCCACTAGGTGCTGCTCATTCAACAGTTTTAAAGTGAGCTTATGAACATTTGTAGGATCAGCATATAATAACCTGTGCTACAAGACGTGTCTTTATCTGTGCATGTGAACATCAGTGTATATATGTTACCTGCTGTCCAGGCTTGATTGGCGACAGCGTGATTCCCTGGGTGTTGATGACAGGCAGGATCTGATTGCCGATCACCGTGGCGATGATCTGGCCTTGAGCGTTGGTCAGAAGCTGAGGTGTAATTGGCTGTACCTGCAGTGCTGGGTTGCCACCCCCTGATTGGC
>JAPTGW010000014.1:16836985-16847024 GCA_029814545.1 Apogonichthyoides opercularis
CTTTGAACATTTCATCTCTGAGTCAAACAAAATGAGATTGCCAGGCTTGACAGCAAAGACAGCCTCACATAGAAGGGAATAACATTAAAAGACAATTCCACAATTATCAGATGTAGCCCTGATTTATTTATCATTACAGGCAGCTTTGGACAAGTAGGCAGCTGTTAAGCATAAAGGCAGCTGCTGGGAGAAAACACTTCAGAATGTTTTTAAGCATGTTAGAGCTCTTGGTATTTAGGCAGTTTCTTCTGCCAGTTTAAGACTGATTAAAATCTTCACCAGAGGTACAAACAGTACACATACAGTACACACATCAAAATCTGTGATGGGAATATATTACGTGTAATTAGCTCTACTCCACTTGCACAAAACAAGCACCGGCAGTGAGTTTGTTAAAAGAATCCCTGCTATCACTTATCTAGATTTCCAAACAGTTCACCTTCTGCTTTTTGTCTGTTACTCTCACTCCTCCTCTCCATAGGTGTTGTAGGAAAGCAGCTATACACTGCTTGGCAGGCCTGACAGCTGAGCGTTGAGAAGTGGTCTCCCAGGGGCCACACAAGTACATAACCTAGGTGTGTGTTGGGATCTGGACGGGGAAGCAGCCCCGCTCAGGACTGAATGTGGTACCAAACCTCTCTGCCCATCAGGGGAGAATAGGCCTTTCTATCTGCTTGGCAGCTCTGGCACTGAGAAATTGCCCATAATCACCCAGATAGCAGACTTTTGTCATCCTAACTGCGAGTGGGAAACAGAAGGAAGGTGGATTCATGTTGGGTAAACTACCATCGGATAATGGTTGTTCGAACAATATCCGGCTCTGGAGCGAGAATCTATCAAAACATATTGATCCTGGAACAAGAGAATTGGGTATGGCATGCGGAGCGCCTTTGTTTCTGAAAAGTGTTAGCTTCACAGAGACTGTACTGACAGCATTAATATATTAGATGGTGACTGTTGAGAGCCGCCTGCTGAGGCTCAGACTCTAACTGCTGCCTAGTCGAGATGCTTTCCTTTTCGTGTTTATTTCTTATCTATTACCAACACAGTGTCTTTGACCAGCAAGGGTACCTGTAATCAGAAAATTGGTTTAATTAAGCCTATTCTTTATTTCCACTTATAGAAGATTGCCTCTTTCAGTGGGAATTTCTCGCCCTACAAACCTGCCGAGTAAAACTAAACAGCTCTCCTCCCCTCACGTTTCATCTTTTGTTTATCCTGATAAGGACTGACTGTCATTGAGTAAAACTGAGTGCAGAGAGAATGGCCTTATTAAAGAGGGTGGAGGAAACCTGGCGCTCTGTCGAGTGTTAAGCTGTGACATTGAGCAACACTAATGAGATAGATGTTCATTAAACATCGCCGAGCCACCAGGCCAATAAATCCAATCAGATAGGACAATGCCTGATTGAGCTATTAGCAGGGCTGCAGGCTCAGGCTCTTTGCTCCCCTGCTTGTTTTGACAGGGCCTGTATTGTCAGCTCATTAGTGCCACAACTCAATTACATCTGAAGATGATGTGCAATGACAAAATACTTTACTAGCTCACATTTCAGCACAGAAATGACTGTGCAGCATTCAAAAAGGGCATTTTATGTTTCCATTTTCACTCACAAAGTTAACCTACATTGTGAAAATGTTAATATAAGCAATGCAATGGAGTATTTTCACTATTAAATCTATTATGGCAGGGTGAAGGTTAACACAACTGAGTTACATCATTCTGACTGAGCAAATTTTTACACGACATAGGTCAAGTTCATTTATTCAGAAGTTTAAATGCACCTTGAGCACAAGAAATAATCTATATCTTAGAGGCAAAACATTTCTTCTCATCAAGACTCAAAACATTAGTAAAGAATAAAAATTAAGTGAGCAGCCAAAACAGTCTACACCAAGAACCAAGGTTTCCTGAAAGGCTGGTAATGAGTTAATAGCCAATGATATTTTCTATTTTATATCTTACTTTCTTGCATCTTTGTGTTCTGTTTTAAGTTCGTCTTGGCTATACCGTCGCTTACAGTTTGACTTTCTGTTGTTGCTTTATATTTCTGAGTATCCTGATTTTACTTTGTCTGTCAAATTACTTTGTAAACCGTTTAAATACATAATAAAATATATGAATAAGATTACTATTAATATTAATGAAAGGCTGTTTTTGGTACCTTTAATATCTTGTTGATCTGCCCTTCATTTAAGAAGACTTAGCCCAACTCCTGTAAGTGTGAAGAATTGAGGCACAGGAACATATGTTTGTTTTTTTTGTTTTTTTACAGCACATACGCCAAATGAAAAGGGTAAAATTACCTCTGCTGAGACTTGAGTATCCCATTTCAAATCATTTCACAATTACACAATAAGGTGATTTAATGATAATTATTTTTCACTCCACATTAAAAACCTGAAGGAATGCTGTGGGACATTGAACTTACTTAATCCATGAGCATTTCAGTTTAATTTATTTTCTTGCTAATTATAATGTGAAAATATACAACCTGTCTGTTTTGCAAAATTAATACTGTAACAACAATAGTCAAATACTATGTGAAAGTATAGCTCTTATTCAAATAACATGAATTCAGCAAAACCCAAGACTACATAAAAGCCTACGTCCCCTAGAAACCAAGTTCAATGAAGTCAGTGCTTCAAGTTCATTTTAACTCAGTTTTAGCAGAATAATGACTGAACATCTTAAGCTTGGACTCAGTCAGAGACACTCACCTGTGGACCCATGGGGTATCCTGGGTGGGACTGACCGAGTTGACTCTGTTCAGAAGGACTGCTGCTGACGTCAGACTGGACTGAACCGTCACGAATCCCTGGGAGAGCAACAGGCAGAGAAAACAGAGTAGGGAATGAGAGATGATCCACCTCACCGTGTACCAGCACAAACAAAACAACGCAGCACGCTGTGATATTACAACACAGAGTGTCATTTGGAGCAAAGCAAAGCAGTTGGGAAAGGGGGGGAATTTGTATTTAAGTGCTTTATCAATAACCGCAGTAGCACTGAATAAATTACCAACCAGCGCAGAGGCTCATTGATGGGAGATGATGCATACTGGCGGGTCCCCGATGGCCTAGATTAGTGCTGAGAGATGGAGCTCCACCACAAACGCTGGGGCCATATTATTCAGCCATTTACATCACTGAGTATCACTCATCTAAACCCACAGCCCCCCCTTCATTCGAAGCCTGCAGCTACGAGACACAATTAGACCTGTTTGCTGCGAGGGCAGAGTGGAGCGGAGCAGACAGGGACATGATAATAAGCTTGCTGATGGCTGCGGGGAAAATAAAGGACACCGACAATTGGATATCACAGCAATCCCTATCTTACAGAATCTCTCAACAGCACACAAAGTGTGGGCTGCTCTAAAAGGCGGCTTTGACCTTCACCCTATGACCTCAATGATAGTGAGATCACATGACGGCCTAGTGTTGACACAAAGGCTTGTTGAGTGCATGGACTCGCAGGAAGAACTGTCAGAAAAATGGAAACAATTCTGATGTCTTTCAGCAAACTGAGACAAATACAGTGCTGTATGTAACGACTGTATTATTAGTATTTTATTAAAAAAAGAGACAACTGATGGATAGAAATTAACATAAAAACACTGTAAATGTTATTAAAGACACACTCATACAAAAACGCTCCACTGACAAATATCTAATACAGCATTTGATCAGACAATAATAATTTTTAATGCTCCAAAAATTAAACGACATCAGCCAAATACCGAGTAAATAAGCTTAAAGCAAGTGATTTTCATGAAGATACTTGAAAAAGTGGGTTAATAAGAGTGAGACTGTCCACTGATTCACCTCATTCAGACGTGCCAATGAAAGTTTGACACCTCAGCAGATCTGTGAAAGTGCCTTTTATTGATGCCAACAGCCATGCTTTGCAATATTAGCCTTATCCTCGGTAAACATGTCTGTCTTCATTCTTCATGCACAAATCTGATGATTTTTTCTATAGTACTATTATTATTTTGGTGGCCCATTAAGATAGAATTTTTGTATATTTTATATAGAAATGCCTGCCTGGAAACAATTCATCACCAGCGTTGTGATTTTTCTTCCGTCCTTCTTTTCTGCTTGGATTATTTTTTACCTGCTTCTACTTGGTTTTGACAGAAGTCACATCTGATCAGAACTAATCACTCCTTTCTACTCACTGTAGCAAATGTGCCTGTCAGTATACACTGACAAATCAGATAAATTAGAGATTTACTTCATCTACATATTTGTCTGAAAATGCCAAAAAGTGTTATTTTGTAAGTCTAATCCATTCTTAATATTTGATGCTTGTTTTGCCATAGCTGAGTTGACATCAGAGAAACGAAAAAGAATGTTACAATTAAAACCCATAAACTACTCTCTCCATAAGTGTATGAGAATATATTTTTCAGTGCATTTTAGGAGATACAGGCTTTAAGAATAAATGAGCACCTGCAACTATTCTATTTATACGATTTAGAATTCTGTAAAAGGACCAATTTGATCATTTTACAAAAGCATGTACTATGTCATCTTATAAGTATGACTTGAATGATGTTATGATATAAAAGCCCTTTCATAAATATAGGTTTAACTATACTATCTCATTCATACATACCATTTCTTCAGATAAAAGTGGATTTTATAGATAAAGCCAAAGGAACTATGTGGAAATGGTGTTTGAAGGCCACTATAAGTTCAGTTCAAGTCAGTGGAAATGTGATTAAATGAAATACTGCAGTTTTGAATAAAGTCCTGATGAATTGTGTCTTTTTTCACAGATGAATAGAGGTTTTTGTGAAATATACAAGACATGCATTGGTTTCCAGTCCATTTATAAAAGCTTTATATAAAATGTACTGTTGAATAGCCCTACCAGCCAGATCTCATTGCCTGTCAAGTATATTTATGCAATGCATTTAAAACTCCCCTGCGCCAACTAAAATCATTTCATCTTTACATAAAATCCAAATAATTGGTGAATGGCATGACCTAACAAATGAACCTCAAGCATTTGATGGTTGATGTGAAAGCCCAAGGGGAAGCCTGCTTTTCTTGCTGGTTTCTACCTCTGGCTGACTGGGCCTGCTTCTCAATGAAGGTCCACATCCTCTCGCTTATCAAACTCAGAACGCAGTGCTTATTTTGACAAGCCAGTCTCTTTTCAGCAATTATTTCACCCATTATGGATCATGCTGTGCACAGCCCCACCCTGCACACTCAGTATCTAGAATTAAGATCAATCTGAACATACAGCAAAGATCTCCTGTGTAATTTCTGATTTATTTGAAACACTGGACAGTGAATATTATACGGCCATAAATTATTTCACTAAATTTGATTCAAAGTAAGGATTCTAAGTAGTTAATTCTAACTTCTAACATTATTAAATAAAAGTCATTTATTTGTTCCACACTTGAAGTGTTCGGATTTTCATTTACACCAACTCCACCACAATCTCTAAGGCAAATTGTATAAATGCAGCTGCTTCCATGTGATAAGTCACCCAGCAGTAATACTGAGCAAGTTTTGTGCCAGCTAACTATTTGTCATCAAAACATAATAATGATGCCAATTAGATTAATTATGCTCAACTAATACTAAAAGAATAAGACTTTATAACATCACATCACAATAAAAACTGCTCTCGACAATATGGCTTGTGATGACTGCAGTTAAGATATTGGTTGTGAATAATGTATTCTATCTGATAAACAGTGTGGGAGACTTACTGAATACCGATTCCTTGATGCCTCTCATTGCATCATTTCACAATAACTTAGAAAGGATTCATCCCCTTGCAAATATCTGTAACGTTAACACGTTTATCGCCAGTGAAGAAATCGATAATAAATAAATACACATGCACATCTTTTCCCAAAGGATTTGTGTAATTTCTTTAACTAAATTAAATAGCTGACAGGAGAAATATCCAGGGAGTCAATCTTCAATTCTTTTTTATTACTAGAATCTTTGGGTATGTTTTACTTTTCTTATCTAAAAAATCTACTTATCCAATGCCAATGATTCTTAAATGGATTTACAGATGGAGATTAATACTGTATGGAGGAAAAATATCTCGATCAAAACCTTTACTAAAAAGAAAGCCCTTTGATGCCGTGATTATACACAGGGCACACAATGGATAAAATAGAGTGAATGGACGTATTGATGTGAGGAGAGATGAAAGAAGAGGCCAAAGGAATGAAAGAACAGGCGACGCACATTCAACATAGCTTTACATTTATCTAGGACATTCAAGCTCCATCGCTTTTTCAAATTTTCTGAGCACTATAATCACTGTTGTAACTGTAGAGTTTCTGTTAAATAACAAAACAGCGCTTTGTCTCACAGTTTTTCATGGCCTTGAATGCAATTTATTGTCTGATTTCAAGTTAAGGAGACTTGCTTAATTATGACAACAGTAATATACTCATTCTGACATTGATACTATACTTCCAATCAAACAACCTTCGATGTGGCTGAAATAATGATATTTATTACAGAGCACAGGGTGCAATTTGATGTGACTTATGTCATGAAAATATTGCCAATATCCACCACTATATAAATTCTCTTTCATTGATCACCAAAGTGGCCACTGGAGAGCGACTTTCAATGCCACACAAGGCCTCTCTGTAGTGTGTGCGCTGAAGGGAGGGCAAAGAGCTATATTTATTTGACTTTATTCGGGCCTGTCTTAATGCAGGGTGCCCCAAGGACTAGTCCACAAAACAATTAGCCTGGATTTCATAAAGCAATCAGCATGCCACCTTGTCTAATGCAACAGCTTCATACATTGACAGTCTGAATAAAATGGGTGTTATTGAAAGCTTTGTGTTCATGTTAGCTTTCGCCTCAGTGCATTTATGAATCAATTTCTGCCCATAAAAGAAGCTTTAACACTTAAGCTATTTTAGTGGAAATGCATTATGTAAGTTGTCAAATGTACAAGAGAGGCCTGGCAACGATTCAGGCTATTCAGAATGAACAGCCAACTCCCATTTTTATAATGGTCCTTTTGAAAATGTCTGGCTGAGTGCATGTGTTTGCTATTAAGCCGCTGTCAATCATTTTTACACTGAAATCTAATCTATATAAAAAGATTTCACATGTGAGTATGTTTAAAAAGACTGGAGATCATAAGTTAATTACACTCTTAATTGTTATATAGTAGTGAATTATCACTTGAGTGGTAATTATGATGCAAAAGCAAGCGAATGGTTTTCATCACAGCAAAGCGTTTTTGTTAGACAAGGATGTGCAAACTGTTGAGGCGTAAAGGATAGGCCCAAATAAACAACAAGCCACATCATACACAAGGTTTAATTCCATCAATACACAGTCAATTGTCCCGGATTGTTGGAGCATTGATTTTGTTAATACCACTTGAAAAGTTGATGTGGCATTGGAAAGAACGAAGAGAGAGACAGAGAGTAGTGAAGTGAGACAGATCATTTCACTTTCATTTTTCTATCTAAAGCAGCCTTAAAGTGCAGACTGGAGTCCAAAAACTAATGTCACAGCTCTGAATAGAAAAACCATAGCCTTTAATACGCAGTGTGTGCTTTATAGTGATTTACTTAACTCCTTGTAGAATGCAAGAGAGCCAAAATCACCAGTGATTTAGCTCAGTGTTTCATTACTCCCACCAAAGCCCTCAACAATAACACAGGGCATAATCTGCTGCCAATAACTCCAGGTGCTCTTAGTCAGATGGCTCCCACTGGACCTGCAGGGAAGTAATACTCTGTTTAGAGGCTGGGGTGGAGAAGCTGCTAGGGATAGGTCAATAGTATTTCTGGGGATAAAAAACCACCAGAGACTGACTTTTGAGTGGCTGCCTGTAACACTATTAGCTACATTATGGCTACTGTTGGCGCTGCAGCTGCAAGGAGAGCTGTCATTTCCTTAATTAAGAGCCCAGTGCAGGGCAAGAGGGAGAAGAGGCCACGGCAATCTCTCCGGGCCTTCAACATTAAAGCTTGATTCTTCGTCACGTAAGGGTGTAGACCTTACAAGGGGGGGGAATCTATCTCATTCATTATTCGGGCACAAAGTGGAATTATGGAGTTAAGGAATTACATAGGAGGTGGTGCTGTAGAGTGTGGCGAACAGAAAGGATTTTACACCTCAGCAGTTCTGTGACTATTTCTGAGATGATTGTTAAGCCAGAAGCAGTGGAGGGAAGATTCAGAGGACAGAGGAAGTGCAAGAGGAAGGACAAGCAGAGAGGAAATGGGGTAATAGACGTCTTCACTGACAGGAGGTTTTAAAACATAAACAACAGAAAATAGTACACTTCAGTTTGTAGTAGTAAACCCGTAGGTTCCGAAGAAGGGATGGAGAATAAGCATGCAAATGATGCTCGTAGCTGTAAGGGCCTCTGCTCCAACACTTATGCTCTCAGCCATGGTCACAGGTCGTCACCGAAAGCCTCTTTGACATGAGAGTGCTCTGCTCCGACTCTTACCTGTCTCTGCCTTGATGCTGGAGTGGAGATGGAAGCAGCATGAGCACAAAAGGGACCAGAAGGAGGTAAATTGGTGAGAAGAGGCAATGCCCATTTCAAAGGTCAAGAAGGAGAGATGGAGTGATGGAGCGATGGAGAGAGAAAGCTGGAGCAGGGAAGAAGTATAGAGGAGAAGGGTGGAGTAGGGTGGGGGTGGGGTGCTTTTGTGTTGCATCCTCACAGGGGACTTGGGACACTTTGCACATGAGCACATCTGTTATGAAGCGTTCTCCTCATTCCCAAAGCAATGTCAACCTGATTAGCTGAGGGTTGAAAGAGGCAAATAACAATACAAATTATTCTTCATCCTTTTACAGCCATCAGCGAAGGCAGGAATGGCGAGATGGACACCAGCTTTGGAGAGCTGTAAGCCTTTTAGGAGATGCCTGCTTCACTATTGCTCCTCCTCTTAAATTGCTTAAATGATATTTGTGGTAAATAGGATTCTGGCGCCTGCAGCCTACAACCCCTTTGCTGAAAAAAGACCTCCGCTCAATCAGTGTTAAACACTTGTGCTTTGTCTGTATGTAGTGTCTATCTATCTTTATGACGAGCTCACAAAAAAGACCAGAAACAAGGCATTTAAAGACCTTGGAACGTAGAGTTTTACAGACCAAATGACTAATTTAAAAAACATTTTACTTTAACAAAAACGACCAATGTTAAATTGCTCAAAACTGCTATTAAAAGTGAGTGAAAGGTAAAATACCACTGCCTTTTATGCTTTCTAAGTCATGTAGTCCATTACTGTATTAACAAAAGATTAATGGACAATTATTTGTGAGGATTTTCAGAATTTTGAGAAATGATATTACCGATGTACCACTGTTAAAGCGAGTGTATTCTGGTACTTGTTTTATATCACCATTAAATACATAAATAATAAATAAACTGATCTTATATGTATACACTGTACATACTTTGACAAAAGTGATAATAGTTCATGAAAAATAACCGTAAGTGCTGCCCTACTACTGACCTTCAGACTAACAAACTGTAATGACAATAAAACCTTTTGGATTTTTTTTTTATCCTGTGATGCATCTGGTCAAGTGCAGGACATTTAGAAGTAGCCAGTGGGGTGTGAGGGCAGTACAGCGTTGTGGTGTGTGTCTGTCTGTGTGTGTGTGGTGGGGCTAGACACCCACATGTCATGCCTGACACATCAGCGTGGGTCCCCCAGGCTATCCTACACTAATGCTGCCTATGTCCCACTTTCTACCCCTTGCCCCTCAAGGCCTCCTCTGCTCCCCCCTCCTCACCCATTCCTTCTGTCATAGAGGTATAATAACAATGGATCACACGAACACCGCAGCATAGACTCAATCACTATAGGATCACATCAGGTGATAGAGGCCACACAAGAGTGTATCTTAACTTCTGTGACGCTGAGCTAAACGGAGTTTATCGAGGACTGAGTTTATCTGGAAAAAGGCCTGTATTAGTTGTTACGGTATTCCCACTGTTGCTGTAATATTTGCAGAACTGAGTGGGTACAGGTGGAAACAAGCAAATAATCATGTA
>JAPTGW010000014.1:16883041-16893438 GCA_029814545.1 Apogonichthyoides opercularis
ACTTTACCTACATAAGTAAATTATTATTATTATTATTATTATTATTATTATTATTGTATGTATGTATTTATTTATTTGGTCTTCATTTAGTTATTTTTAGGATCATTACAAAGTCACTGTCATGTTTCATCTCCACAAGGGAAAAAGACTAGGAGGTGCGAAAACTTATAGATGCTTGAGTTTGTTTGTTTGTTTTTTCTTATATATTTTCAACCTTCCTGAAGGCTTTGACTAATACACCACCTTCCAGATGCACAAATGGGATGAGACTAAAAGAAATACATTATAACAGTGAATGTAAATGTCTAATTTTATAGAATTATTTATTTTATAGAGTTATAGATGATTTAGTGCTGATGTAGAGTTATTGTTCTCCAGTAGTACTAATATTAATATATTTGAAATTACTCTTTTTTTCCCAGCAGAATTTATACAAATTACTTTAATGCTTCCTTTCATGTGTTATTTTATGTAAGTGAATAAATAAACATAAAATAATGTTTAATTTATCAAAACTACAATGTCGAGTTAATTGTAGCTCGAGGGCTTCAACGTCACATCCGCCATTTCTCTCCGGAAGTACAGTTAATTTTTATTCACAGGGAAAAAACAGCTGTTGTTGAAAAAGAAAACATCAAAGTGAGTTTCTCGTATCCGTGTCGTGGCTTTATTATTTCGCTTCCATCGTTATCTTGTGAAGTGCTGTGTAAACTGTGTGCTGGCTCTGTCGGGCTGCTGTTTCTGCTGACTTCAACAGCGAGTCTCGCTTCGCTCATTTGTTGCGAGTTGGCTGCTGCTGCTAGCGTTAGCTCCTCATCACTGTGGACTTCAGCTAGCACACTAGCCACCGTCAGCTAGCTAACTGACCATTTGTGACTCTGCATAAGTCCAAGTGACAGCAACCTCTGGTAAATATTAGGAAAGCAAAGAGATGCGTTATATAGAGAGTGTAAAAGTTAGTGGTTTTAGATCGTACACTGTGTGCCTTGCTAGCGACATTGTTTAACTGCGATTTATACTGTTTACGTCCAACGCTAGCCAGCGTTGTTGCCTGTTGGAAAATCAGGTAACACTTACTGGTTTTATAAAAGCAGTGGAGCATACGATTAAAGTATTGTCTCATAATTAACTTGTACACACGTAAATGAATATATTGTCTGCAATGTCATCGAATAGCATGTTGTCTCAGTAGAAACTGTCACCCCTTTATTTTTAGATGGTAATTTGAGAATAAAGTTTCCTATACTCCGTTGTGTTTTTTTCTATGGTTATTACTTGTTGGTTGTAATTCCCTGTTTACATATGTTTACAGAATGCCTGCCCCAAAGAGAGGATCAGCTCCTCATGATTCACAGCAAAAGATAAGGAAGTTGGATGAAGATGGGGAGGCTCTGCCATCTAAAACTGCACCAGCTACCAACAATAGGTCCCTCAAAACAGGAAATACAAGAGAAAAGACAGCAACCCCACGGACCAAGAAAAAACTGTCTTCTTCAGCAGAAGGGGGAAATAAACCAGCCAAGTCACCTAAACAGAGTTCCCCTCCAAAGGATTCCAGCAAATCCATTTCTGACCCACCTCTCAAAAAAGCCAAGCTCATGAAAGCCACAAGTGCCTCTTCCAAAGCATCCCTGAAGCGGACAGCATCCACTGAGTCAGACGACGAGTTAAGCAGTGATGGTAGTAAGGTTGAGCTCTTTAAAGTAAGGGATGATGGGGACAAGGCTCGCTGTATCAGAAAATATTCAAACCGTGTCAAAGCTAAGCGTAAAGCTGAAGAGTCACTGTCTGATCCACAGGAGATAAATCGGGCGTTATCACCTGCTCCCACGGACCTTATACAAATGGACCACAATTATGGTAGATTCACAGCTTCTCCAAGTATAGCAAATATCAGTGAGGCTGATCACGGTGAGCAAAAAGAATTTGTAGACTGTGGCTCTGAAACGGAGAGACAAAACAACTCCAGTAATGCAACACGGAAGGAATCAAAGGAAACTTTAGTCTCTGTAACTAGGAGCAGGAAGGAGGAATCTGAATGTGAGACTGGGGAAAGTAAACATGAGGAGTTAAAACATTTAGACAGCCAAAAACACACAGGCAGTAAAGTACTAGGATCATCTACAGACATGTTAGACTCTGTCACTGGGGCGTCACTTTGCATCACTTCTGACGCTGAGAAAAATAAAGGGAAAGACCTCTTGGAGTCCTGCACAGAGGCTGAAAGACGACAGGTTGTAGATAATGAAACACTAGCAACATCAGTTGAAACTCTATGTCCTGTCACTGCAAATGTAAATTCAAACGGTGACAGTAAAAATCAAACAGATGTAAAAGTAGACATAATTTGCAGACCAGAGGGTTTTACAGATTTGAGGACTGAAACTGAAATGGAGACCACACATTTTGTTTCTGGAGAGGTTAAGGAAGTCATAAAGGGTAAAAATGCGCATAAAATGCAGACAGTGACTGAAGCACCTAGTGCAGCTGATGGTAATGTTAGTGTAGAATGTCAGGCATTGTTAAATGAAAGAAAGTCTGTACCAGAACAGATCCTGTTTGTAAGCAGTAATCCACAGAGTCAAAGTGAGAATAGTGTAATGACAGTGGAAGCATTTAGCAACTTAGAGAGCCAACCAAATGTCAGTGTCAATGTTCAGGTTGCTTTTAATGAGGAATCTAAATCTGCCAACATGCAGGACCAAGTGAGCCATGAAGTGCCAGTTGCCGTTAACACATGTGGCAGCAATAATGAAATGATAGAAAACTCTGAAGAAAATCATGAACAAACTCAAACAAAAGGAATTAAATGCCTTTCCTCTCACTCAGAAATCTCAACGCCTGTTTATGAAACTGTTAATGAGCAAAATCAAAGCAAGGTAGTCCCTGAGTGTGTAGCGGTCTCACAGGGTGTGATGGCTGAGTTAGCTCTGAAAAAAGATCTGCAAAACCAAGAGAACCACAAAGTTAGTGACTGTGCCACAGACATACCAGCAGAAATAAACAATGTGATTGAAAATTCTACAAATCTGGGAAAAGAAAATATGAACTCTGACTATGCCACTGCACAAAATGGTCAAATCAAAATGGATTTACAGGCATCAGTAACAAAGGAGATCATTTATCCAACCTCTTCAGTGGAAATACAAGGTCTCAAAAACCCAAAGGAAGTGGTCATAGAAATTGCAGCAGTGTCACCTACAGTGGAAATACAAACTCAGTGGATACAGGATAGCACTGACATATCTACAACTGAGGAGCAAATGGGAGATAATTTTAAAATAACAGACAAGGCAGATGAAGTGAACTGTGCTGACCAACTTGGGACAAAAACTTCTAATCCAGCACCTCCAGTGGAAATACAAAATCAGAACAACCCAGAGTTCAGACAACAGTCTTGTGATATATCTCTAGACGTTCATGAGGAAACGTCTCAAAACATGCAAAATGAAGACAGTGTGGAGCTTCAAAACAGAACAGAAATGCAGACCACAACATTACAGATTTCTAATCCAGCTATTACAGTGGATGTAAAAAGCCAAGAAAGCCTTGAGGTCAGTGAACACAACACAGACATATCTAACAAAGTTAGAAAAGATCCAATGACTGCAGATTGTAAGAGTCAGGATAAAGAACACAGGCTTGATGGCAGCTGTGTAGTTGTACCCCAGAGTCCAGAAGAAGTAAGTATACAGACCACAACAACAGAGATATCTCATTTATTACCTACAATAGAAGCACAGAGCCAAACCAGCCAAGGTGTCAGTGAACCTACAACAAACATATGTAATGAATTTTGTCAAGTACAAAGTTCGAAAATGATGGAAAATGAGGACAGATTGAGTATTCATTCTGTGACTGAGAGTCATGTTGAAATGAAATTACAAACGGCATTATCAGATTTTTCAAAAATAGGGGTGGAAAGTCAAAAGAGCCCAACAGAAGTGCAAGTTGCAACAACAGTAGAGATGCAAAACCAGGAGAGGCAGGATGTCAGAGAAGTTAAAACCGATACATCTACAGAGATTCAAAAAGTCGCTATGCTTGAAAATTCTCAAAATATGGAAAATGGAGAGACAGTGATCACAGACTACACTGCTGTGGAGAAGCAGGTAGTTTCCTCACTAGCAGAGATGTCCCAGCCCCCAGGAGAAGATATACAACCTCAGAACAGCCCTGAACCCTGCACAGAACTACCTGGACACATTCAAGAGGGACTAATTATCAATACTACAGACAGTAATGTAAAAAACGTTATCACAGAAAGTATTGTACCTCTGGACCCGCCAATAATAGCAACACCAGAGGAGATTTGTGATCGAGCATCAACTGTAGAATTTAAACATCAACGGGGTGAAGAAGTCAGGGAGCTCATTGCAGAGACTGAGGTTCAGGAAAATGTAATCAGTGCTAATACTGAAAAAGAGGAAGAGGTTATTGTTGAATGTATGGATGCTGCTGAGAAAGAAATGGAAATACAAACATCAGAAACACCACAGGAGATGCCGGTTCAGAGATCTATAAAAGAAATACATAGCAAACCCACAACAAGCTGTGATGTTCAAAATGATTTCATACCAAGCTGTGACAGTAAGAATGACAGTGAGGTTATGACTGAATGCGTAGATGTTTCAGTCACTCCAATGAGTACTAAGACCACATCTGCCATGCCGCAGGAGATTTCTAAACAGGTACCCTCAGCAGGTCAGCTAAACAATGGAACGGAAGTAACTGAAAACACTGTGGCCTTTTCAGGTGAAATTCATACATTTCTACCTAATTCTGAAAACACAGAACATAAAAACATGCATACAGAGAATAGCACAGAGGATGTCCAAGGAAATAATGATATAATGAGGGCATCAACAGAAAAAGTAGGTTCTACATTAGAAGAGAAAATGGAAAGAAAAGTGAGCAATGAGCTTAAAGAACAGGCCTCAAGCATTTCCAGTGATAAGGCTGACAAGACAGTCTTTGATACCCAAGGACAAGGGGAAGAATCTGAAGGCAATGAAGTAATTGTTTTTGTATGTGACCAGCAAGATGACTCTGGTATATCTGTGCAAGCATCAGACGAGCAGAATAAGACAGCTAATCAGTCAAAGTTTGAGCCTCGTGAAAGCCAGATAGTGTATGAGCCCATTAGCAGTCCTGAGAGTAACGCAGATGGGGAAGTTTCCATGCTATCACAAAAAGATGACACTATCACTTTGCTGGACATACATGACACAGAGAACCTACAGATAGAAGAATGTTCAACAGCATTCTCTACTAATGAAGAAAACAGGGAAACTGGTGACCCACATCTTCAAAATGAGGAATCTCTAAAGGAAAACATGTTTTCTAGCAACAGTGTGCAAGAAAGTACAGTTTCTGCACAGTTGGATCACAGTAATACAGCAGTGGATGTGAAAGTTGCAATAATCAGCACTAGTGATATCAGCAGACCAGATGGCCAGTCTGAAGATGCAATAGAAAAAACTGAAAGGAATGGGTTCTCAGACAGTATTGGTACTACAGAGTTTTCTGAACAGGGGCAAGAGGTCCATGGACTTGACGCTATTTCTGATGTCACAGTGGCGGTTACATCCACCACTGAAGCTGAAATACAAGATAGTACATGTGAAGAATACGTCATTTTAGAACCAGTTCCGGAGAGTGAAATTCAATTTGATATCATTACTCAAGCAGTGACTGAATCTGGGTTGTCATCTTCGCTTTCAGAGCAGATGAGTGAAAACACTGCTTTGAATGATGAAAAACAATGTCAAATAACTGACAAGTTCAAAGATGCTATAGCAATTAACTCAAATGAGGAAACCAGTCAAGAGATGGGAGCTTCAGCTGATTCATCTTCAGAAAGCAGTAAACTCATTCAGAATGCTGATCATTGCCAGGAGCCATTGTCTGATTTGATGGAGGGTGATACCTCTGAAATTGTGACAGAAGAGTCTCTCCATCAAGGGACGGTTGAGGGAGTAACGGAGACTGTTGATGTTAACCTGGAGGTTCAAGAATTCCAGATTCTTGAAGATATCGAGATCGGTCGAGAGATTGTAGTTGCAGAGGAGGAGAACGAGGAAGATGACGATATTTCTATCATAGAAACTCTTAAGGAAACCCCTGAAGTAGTCCCTCTGAAAACATCCGATGAAAAGGTTAATACGATAAATAAAAATGAGACTTCTGTAACCAACCTGAAGCAGGATAGCACAGCTGGTGAAAAAACAGAAGAGGATAAAAAAGGCCAGGAGGTCGAAAAGCCCAAGAAACAAGAAATGAACACACAGGCTAGAACCAAAGCCCGCCTCGCAGCTTTAGCAGAGCAAAAGGCCGCAGCTTCGAAGAGAGCAGCAAACAGACAGCAGCTGAATCTCTTAGCCCTGTGTCAGGAAATAGCAGAGGACATTGCAACAGACAGTAATCTTTTGAAGAGGATAGAGGAAGAAAAACAAGCAGCAGCGGCGGTGGCAGCGGCGGCAGCAGCAGCAGTTGCCAAGAGTGAAGCCAACAAGAAGGAAAGTCCACCTGTTAACACCCAGGATGCAGAATCTGGGGATGTTGCAACTGCTGCTGGACCAGAAGTATGCTCTGCTTTAGAGATGCCCTCTGAAAATGAGTCTACGACCCAGCCCATCACAGATAAGTCTGATGAGGTCAAGCCTGCTACACAGGCTCCAAAGAGGAGATTCTTCATCACGCAGGTAACGGTGCCCCTAAAAGCCCATGAGAAAAAGAAGTTAACTCGATATCAAAGACTGAGACAGGTTGAACTCCAGAGAGAGAAAATGTCTTGGGCACGTGTGAAGAAACTTAAGTCTGACCAAGCAAATCAAATGTTTTCAGACATGGATTGGCAAGGACCTATGTCATTATCAGCAATTTCAGTGAGTCCTGTGACCACGGCTTCTCCGCCTGCTGCCAGTCCATCTAAAGCACCTCCTGCAAGCCCTTCTTCAAGTAGTAAACCTGCAACACCCAAGGCAGAGGATCCCAAAGTGGAGACTCCTAAGACTGAACCATCTACAACTGAACCTCCTAAAACAGAAATGCCCAAAACAGAAGCCCCTAAAACTGGAACAGTCAAAACCGAACCCACTAAATCTGAACCTGCCAAAACTGATGCCCCAAAACCAGAACCTTCCAAACCTGAAACCCGTAAATCCACACGGTTAAGTAAGGCTGAAGCTTCCAAAGCTGCCCCTCCTCCTGCACCTGCTGCAAAAGTCAGATCAACAGCCAAGAGAGCCCTCCCTGCAGTACCCCCTCCCATGCCAAATGGGCTCAACAATCAGAAGTCGAAGCCTGAAATTGAGTATAAGCCATACAGACCCAGACCTAAGTATTCTCCTGATGATTTTGAACTAGACGATGACCCTTTACCAGTTGTTCCAAAACCCAATCCTCAGGCAAGACCCGCTCAACAAACAGTAACCAACCTTCAATCAAAACCCACTGCTAATCCCACGCTTGCTTCAAAAGCCACGGTTTCATCACAACTTGGAAACCAATCAAAACTCAATGCTCAGACAACACCGGCCGGACAAATCTCAGGTCAGTCCAAATCCACTGTTTCATCTACATCTCAGTCAAAACCTGCCAGTTCCTCCAATCTACAGTTGAAGCCTGCCGTTGCAACAGCACCGCAGTCAAAGGCCACACCAACTACAACAGCTGCAGCTTCATTAAAGCCTCTTCTCTTGGCCAAAGCTCCACAGAGTTCTCCTGCCTTGACAGCCTGTCGGCCAAAAGCCGTTCTACCATCAGGTCAGCCCAAGCCTGCAGCCTCTTCATCAGACCAGTTAAAGCCCAGCGGTGCAACAGCAGCTCAGGTGAAGCAGCCAACTCCAGCAGTAGCCCAGCCTGTCAGTTCACCCACACCGGAAACGAAACCCGATCATCCTAAGGCTGACGTTGTGGACAATTCCAAAAGCAAGGTAACACACAATAAATAAATATATATATATATATAGTTTTCACACAAATATAACAAAACTTTATCAAAATAACATTTTTCTACATAATAAGCTCCATTAGTCTAAACACTTTTGCAATCTGTTTCCTGCGCGTTTTGAAATTCAAAAATTTTTCTGAGAACTTTTTGATTCTGTCGTGTGTGTATGTATATGTAAGTGTGTGTTATTCATCCATTCTTTGTTTGTTTCTGTAGGATGCAGCTGATGCACTTCCACCTGGTCCAAAATCCTCCCTTCCTTCTGAAGGTGATTTCAAAGTTTCAGAAGGTATTCAGCATGAAGAAACGCCTCAAGGTCTGCCTTTCCTGTAATTTTTTGCATTTCATGAATTTTCCAAAATGTTCTTACGTACTCATATTGCATTACTTCTCAGGGTATCTTGGTAAGCATTTACTTTTAGTTGCCAACTGCAGATTTCATATTTTACTTCTATATAATTCCAATTGATTGATAGTGGAATAGGAATTGAGTTTATGTTCTTACTACGTCTCTCACTCAAATGTAGTATAATTTTTTTTTTTCACTATCCTGTCTGCTCTTACAAACGGTTCCTTTTGTGTATTAAATTGTAACTCTTCTCACAGTCACTGATGTTACTCTTTCTCCGGAGAGTAACACAGAAGCAGCAAAAACATCTGAGAAAACATCAGAAAAGCCCTGTCAGGAGTAAGAAGTTGCTCTTTGGTCATTTGACATTTTTTTCTTTGTAGTAATAGAGACCTGAGGTAAGGTGATATTTGTTTGTTTCATAGCGGAGCTGCGAAACCAAGAGACAGTGGGACTCCTCTGTCTGATGCTAGTCTGCAAAGAGAAGTGAAGAAACTGAGGGATGCTGACAAAGATGGCACCCAGACTATTATTGTGAGTGGATAAGCTGTTTTTAATGCAAGATGCCGACACCTCCTTGTTAATATACAAACTGCGGAGGAAGAAATGATGATTTACTCAGGGTTCCCACACGTCCTACAACACCTGGAAAATGATTGACCAATTTTCCAGTCATGGAAATCATACGGAAAATGAGAAAAAGGTCAAATTTCTTGGCAACGGTTAAATTATCCTCGAAAATTATTTATCCTATCCCTGCCTTGTGACCTTGTGTGTCTTCACTGAGATGATACAAAGGAAACTGTTGTTCAGTGATTTATTGAAAATATACAAATATTTTTTAGAGAAAGATAGATTTTAGAGAAAGTTGAGTTGGGAATTGTCCAGTTGAACATTGTAACTCCAGTTTGTCAGGCTAATGGAGTGCTATGCTGTAATCTGTCGGTGTGTTTGTATTATTCTATGATACATTTGTTATAATTATTTTTAATAGATTAAAATATAGCCATAGACGGTACATCAAATGTCTGAGTAATAAACATAGAATCAGTCTGGCCGGGTAAATGCAAGTTACAACTGTAGAAAAGAACACTTTCAAAGAATGAGAGGAAATGTATTAGTGAATGATGTGATAACTTGTCTCTGTAGCAGCTGAAAATGTCCTGGAAAATAATTTCAGGGAAAGGGAACCCTGTTTATTTAAATCCTATAAAACCACAGACCCAGGCCTGTGATGAGTATCAGCAGTGAAATATATATTCTGTAGATGTAGATGCCTAGAATTTTTTTTTTTTTCTTGGTGCTATAGGATGCAGGGCAGAAGCATTTTGGAGCAGTGGCCTGCAGCGTGTGTGGGATGCTGTACTCTGCTGCTAATCCTGAGGATGAATCACAGCATTTACTGTTCCACAACCAGTTCATCAGCGCCGTCAAATATGTGGTGAGAGGAAGTTTTCTAAGATGGTGTCAGTATAATATCTCACCTGGAAAGACTTTTTATCAGTTCAATCCATCAGTTCCTTTGTGCATATACAGTATATACCCAGACTGTCCAAAAAGATTCACATACTGTGATATGTTATTGACTAACCTTTAGTCTTGATGATTTGCTTGTATTCTCTGTGGTATCGTTTCATTAAGCTTATGCAACATTTACCTGACCAACTGAATCAACCCTAGATCATAACACTGCCCACTAGGGATGGGAAGATTATCCAATACGTATCTATACACTGACACGCGTGTACAATCCGAGTGCATTGGTAGAGAAGCTGCGAGTGAATAAAATGTTTGAAATGATCTCGCGATGCAACGGTTATTGAATGTTTGTATCGATAAAATTCAATCCGTTCAATAGAATATATTTTTACGTGCATTTAAAAGTCTTACTCTTTATTTGGGTAAAATTGTTCTTTTCTTCAGACCCACATTAACGGATTTGTGGACTGTACACACTGTACATGACAGTATGAGCTCTGTGGATGCACTGTGGCACGAGCCCCACGGATGAATACTCTAACGTCTGTATCTGAATCTGACATAGAAGGAGGTGACCACATGTGGTTTCTGAACGTGTACTTTTTACTCTATCAG
>JAPTGW010000014.1:18055785-18066813 GCA_029814545.1 Apogonichthyoides opercularis
GAAGAGCGACACTGTAATCTGTGGGTGTGTTTGAATTATTCTATGATACATTTGTCCTAATTATTTTTCATCGATAAATTATAGCCATAGACTGCATGTCAAATGTCTGAGTAATAAACATAGAAACAGTCAGGGTAAATGCAAGTTACAATTGTAGAAAAGAACACTTCCAAAGAATGAGAGGGAATGTGTCATGTATGATGGGATAACTTGTCTCTGTAGCGGCTGAAAATGTCTTGGAAAAGTCCTGGAAATAATTTCCAAATTTAGGGAAAGAGGTGGAACTCTGAGGAGGCAGAGCTGGAGATGTTCAGATTTTCTTTGAGTGACAACAATGGACAGGAACAAGCACATCAGAGAGACAGCTCCGGTTAGACACTTGGGGACAAAGTGAGAGAGGCCAGATAGAGATGGTTTAGAGAGACGTGTAGAGGAGAAACAGTGAATATATTGATGTTTTCCACGATATTGCAAATCTCTGTCAACTAGGATGTTAGATGTCAGATTTCAGGATGTAAACACTTTTCTGCTTTCTGTATGTTTTCAGGGTGTTGAAATCCAAAGAGTTTGGAGTCTCCATGAGGTGCTTTTGGATCTGGACTACACATCAGAGGACAACAAGCAGATATCTGACCTGTTGCTTCAATGCTTTCACACTCTCACTTACATCAGAAATGACGATGTAAGCAGAGCAATAATAAGGCACAATGTCTATTTACATGTGTTACTGTAATGGCTTTATTTATTTGTTGATTTATTTTATTTTTGTTTGCTGATATTGCCAATGTTTTGACAGGGAAAGCGATTCCTGGTGTTTCTTTTCAGTTGGGATGTCAACTTCATCTGTGCTATTCATGGCACCATCAAGAACCAGCTGGAGTTCTACAGAAAGTAAGAAGTTTCCTTTAGTTTAACTGACAAGTACATTTTTGTCATGTTACTAACTGCTCTATTTTATTCTGTTAAGGACCATGGTTGCTCATATTATGGAGATCTACTTCAGAGCATGGAAGAAGGCTAGTGGGGACTTTGTGGAAAATATGGAGCGCTCCTGTATTCAGGACTTGATGCAGAATGCCATCCTGCTCCATAGAACTTCTCCTGTTCATGCCAAAGTCAGACAGGTAGACTTATTATCTGTAGAAGTTACTGAACTGTGCTGAATTCACTTTTTTACTCTATGTCCTATCATGGTATGCTCACGTTGTGACCGTTTTCTCTCTTCCATGTTCTGACATGCAGATAGTGAGCTACTTCCACGCAAGGAAGGGCTGCCACAAGGTGGACAAGATGCTCTATAATCTCTACAAACCTATCCTCTGGAAAGCACTAAATGTACATACAGTTTCACTTATATTTCCTTTATCACTGAGAACTGCTTTTATTCCTGTACTTATCTGTCTAATCTATTATGATTTGATCTTCACAGGTGCCAAATTATGAAGTGCGAGCAAATGCTACTTTGATTTTCACTGAGGCCTTCCCCGTTCACGATCCAGATATGGACAATGAGAGTATAGATAAAGCCATTCAAAAGCAGCTGGACATAGCAATGGTAAGCACTATTTAAAGGATAACACCACTCATTAGTAATTTGAGAAACGTCATAGCCTTATGATCATAAAGTAGTCTGGTCTCTTCTTTTTTTGTATCTAATGTCAATAGTAATTAATAACTGTCCTTCTCAGGGCCTCCTTGATGACCCTCATCCCACCGTGCGCTCCAATGCTATCCTGGGTGTCTGTAAAATCCTGGCCAAGTGCTGGGAACTTCTCCCTCCTACAATTATCACAGACTTCCTAAAGAAGATCGTGATGGAGCTAGCTACTGATGCTAGTTCCCCTGATGTCCGCTGCTCAGTCTTCAAGGTAGGACACAGATGTTTTACTCTGTTTGGTCAGAGAAATAGTACAGACAATGAAAACTGAATACTGTAGGATGCCTTCTACAATTCACAGTAATTTAATTATAAAATAGGAACCAGATTGAGTTCTTTTGGGCTAACATTATTTAAGAATTCTTCTCCTACTGTTTTATGATTCTACATTAACCCATAAAGAGCCAGCACTACTTTTGTGGCAGTTCCCAAATGAATTTTTCTGTAGGTTTAACCTTTCTTAAGTGGTTTATCACCATTTATTATAATATTGTCCTCTGTATTTTCCATTGTTTTCAGTGAAAATTACATGTTTTTCTACATTTAATTTACTGATCATGTAGATGTTCATTAAAGCTCAGAATAAGTTAAAATTCGGCTTTTCCATTCTGAAAATGAGGCTCTTGTGAGTCATACAAATTTGCTTTTTTGGGGGGAGGGGGGTTGCATATAATGACCGCTCCCCAGTGCCTCTGATTCATGTCTTCATGTCACTCCACAAGTAGTCCATTCATTTGTCACAATGAAAGCAGAGCTCCACCAAAGAGCCTGCAATCATTGCAGAACATTATCTGATGTATTCTAAGAATTTTGGACATGTGCGGTGCACTGTATATTATCCTGCTGTTTTGTCCTTTGCCAATTTCATTGTGACAAAACTGAAGAAATAGGGATTTTTTTTTAACAAAGATACCAATAACTGAATGTTCGACTAAGTGTGTCCATCCACTGTCATTGATCCAACTCCATGGGATTTACTGGTGAATCAATATTGTAGGTGACAGTGTTTCCACGTTCACTGTGGAGCCTCTGAACGTCCAAATGGGTCATATCTGATGACTGTGAAAAGTTGACAAACTGTATTTTACACCAATTATTTACATGGATTGATAGAATTAGTGGATTAACAGGTATTAAATAGTTTACATCAGTAGATGATTTTGGTTGCCAGTGGCTGTTTGGGTTTTTATGGGTTAAAGGAGTAAAAACACTGGATTACATGCAGGAGGAAGTAATAATTTGTGGGTTGTACAATGCTCTCCACAGTGTCTGGCCATTGTCCTAGACAACGCTCTCAGCCATCCACTGTTGGAAAAACTCCTGCCTAATCTCAAGAATAGCCTTCATGACAACTCCGAGAAAGTCCGCATAGCTTTCCTTGACATGCTTCTCAAGGTGAAGGCAGTGCGTGCAGCCAAGGTAAGCGGAGAGTTAATTACCATCTTCTGAGTTGAAAATCATCTTGGAAAATTCTTTAGAAGCATCACTTTAAATGCCTGATAGATACAGACATCCTGCTGAAACTGTAGTTCGTTATTCAGTCACATTGTTGATACTGATGATTCATTTTATTGGCAGATGCACATCCTGGGCTGCTTTAATAAAATTACACTTACACACAGTCTGTTACACGATTCCTGTTTGGCACCTTAATGCTCTCCTTTTTTTCCCACCATGTCTACCACTTTCAAGTTTTGGGACGTGTGCAACATGGACCACCTGCTGGCCCGCCTGGCTATTGATTCCCAGTCAGTCTCCAAGCGCATTGTCGATCTGCTCTTTAAGTCCTTTTTCCCTGTCAACGAGTCTGAGAAGGAGTGGTGTTGTCGATGCATCACACTCATCCAGATGAACTCTATGGCTGCCAGAAAGTTCTATCAGCACGCCTACAAACACACAGCCCCCACTAACATAAGTAAGTGCTCTGAATGTGGCAGAATTATTACTTTACATTGGTAGTAGCTGTTTATGACAATCTTTTTGTGTTTCTTGTTTTTTCAGTCAAGCTGATGTTGGCCATTCGTCGTGTTTTGAACAGCTGCATCCAAAATGAATGTGACATAACTGACATGAATGAAACCAACAAGGAGAACAGCACAGTAAGAGACCTGCAGTTATTCAAATACAACTGAGAGAATAAGATAACATACTCAATATTTTGTTCATAATCATTTAAAATGATAATTTAATGCATTTTTAGGATGCTGTATGCTAATTTTGCCTCCAAGTGGTGGTCGTTTAGAAGTAATGAGATGAGATGACATTAATAGTTTGTTCAGTGTACCTGAGTTTGTGGTGATCTAAATTAGAGGGTTTTTTAAATTTATTTTCAGATTGAGCCTGTTCTGCTGAAAAAAGATGTTGCTGTGGTATCTGGTCTGCTGGAGGTTGTGGTCATCCTGTGGAGAAGTGTAGAGAAGACACTGAAGCACAACGAGGAGGCCCAGAAGTTTACTTTTGCCAAGTTTAGCAGCGTCCTGGCCAAATATTTTACTGCATTTGAGGTCAGTTTCCATTATTGGAAACAAAAGTCACATTTGTTTTTGTCAAACAGCAATGGTCAGTGATCAGAACAGCAATAAAAGTGGCTCAAGATGCCTGCAGACACAACATCCACACTTGGTGATCCTGTTGTCACAGCTGAAGTAGTATTTTGTTCCAGTCAGAAGTTTTTGCGCTGCACAAGTGGTGATCAAAACAATCATATTGCAATTTCAGTTTAATAGAATAGAAGTACTTTATTAATCCCAAAACTGGCAGATTTGATCGTAACAGTAGTATAGACAACAACGGGAAAGAAAGGAAAAAATATACAACTATAGAATACAATACAATATTATTGTGTGGTTATCAAGGACAATGTAGAATTCTGATCATTTTGAAATCTATGTTTTTTCCTCTTAAGTGCACAAACGTACATTTGTAAATAAAATACAACCTTTAAGAAAAAAAAAAAGCAACTTAGATTTTACATTTTTCCTTCCCAGTCCCTCTCTGTTCAGTGTCATCAAATCCTGAACACCACCATGCACATGCTGTACCTTTCAAATTGCAGCCTTTTGTGATTATGACATTGCAATTGCAATTAATTTTGCAGCTCCATTCTTTGCTGAAAACTGTCATTTATTTTCTAGCATGAGCGATGCACTCCTCCCCTCATACAGCTGGCTTCATTCATGCCTCCAGCTGCAGTTCCAACATTCAGGTGAATATTGATGCTGATACTAGTCTCTTAATTCCTTACATTCCCATTCCAGTTTTTGGCTGTTAGTTGTTTAAACCTACACTTTTCTCCTTAACTCCCATTATCCTGCTTTCCCTGTTCATCTCATCCTGCTATCTCTTTCCCAGTTGTGGTGTCCTATCTAAGCTGAGGAGAATGGAACCAGGAGCAGTGCCAAAGCAGTACAGCCAGCTGTTGGACTGCATATGTCGCTGGGGCAAGGCTGCTGATATCCTGGAGCTGATCTCTGACTGGCTCACTGAGGCCCTGCCTAAACAGGGGGTCAGTCATTACATAATCCCAAAGCTATGGCTTGTAGTCGTAAAGGACTGAGTACACTGGTCTACAAGTAAAATGCTTCTAGAATAAAAGTAGTGAAATTTTACCACGTGAGTCCCTGATAAAGAAAAATCAAGTCAAAAATGCTGGTTGGCTAAAGTTTCCAAAATCTAGTCTTGGGTGAAAATGTGAAATTTGAGAATTAACAAGAGAATGGGTTTAACTCCAAAGGAATATTGGTCTCAGATCTACCAGATCTACTTCAAAATACTTGTCTGCACATGACAATACATTCACTTTACAGATTCTATTTAGTGGAAGATTTATAAATCTATTGTATAAATATACATAAACCAATATATTTGTGTCACACTTGATCATTTGCCTTAAAAACATCAGCAAACCAGCACTTTTGTCATTTGTTTTCCAATTGATCTTATTAAAATATGTAACATTTAGGACATTTAATCTCTGGGGCAGATCATTTCTAAAAAAATTGTAGACCTGTGATATATTTCCTGCGATTGAGAGAGTTTTTGTGCTGAACTGAAAAAGATACTTAATGTTGGGACACTCTTTCAACTTCAGGACAAGGCAAAGGTTAATCGAAAGGTGCGGATCCAGGAAACAGTGGAGGCCAAACCAGACCTGGCACTGGCCTACCTGGAGTACCTGTTCAGCCACACTGAAACCAGAAATAAAGTCCTTGATCTTGGTCAGGGCCCACTCAAGCAGCTCCATACTGTTCTGGGAAACTGGAGGGTACGTCCATGTAATGATGCTTTGTGTAGGTACTTATACACGAGGTATTAAGTGTTGGGAATAGTTTTCAATTCATCCACTGATATTTCTGTCAACAGTCGGTCCTGTACTCTCATCTCAGTTCCACTGACGATCCCAAAAGTCCAAGTGTGGAGACTGCATTGAAAGCCCTTGTTTACCATGGCCGCCTTGGCGCACATCTACAACAAAATGTAAGCCCTCAACCTTACGCTTACCTGAATTTTATTTTCCTTTTTCGCATTGTTGATGTAGGACATGGGCAGTTTCACTAGAACAGTTTGACATGTAGTTGTTAAATTTGGTGTAAATGGGCCACGTTTTGCCCACATTTACTCAGGCAGCATATTAGTGAGGATGCAATCCAGAAACGCCACCTAAGGTGCACATGTTTTGCAGGTAATTTACTAACAACTTGCAAAGTTATGAACACAGACGCAGCCAGTTGTTTTCAATAATAACGTCATCTACCAAGATTAGCACAAATTAGCACAGAGCCAGATTATGCAGCTACACCTGATGGAGGTGATGAACTGATAAAAGAGAGGCAGAAGGACTATTCTGTGGTAAAACTGTTGGAGTTAGTGGATGGATGTTACGTAGTCTGAAATGGTGGTAGTAAAATGCTTTCAACGTGTTCATGAAGGTAGACGTGGATCACCATTGCAAGAGACGTAAATACAGGAGGGGAAGGGTGCATTCCGCAGAGGAAATTAAGGGAGACCCACAGAGACGTAACATTTACAGACTGCTATAGAACTGAATCTGACTTATATTCACAATTAATATCATTCTGTGGTCAAACTTTTGTGGTAAATACATTTACTGTTAATGGCAGGTACTGTTTTTCATATCAGTAATAAATGGAGTGCTGTCTGTATCGACCAAAGGACCAGGAAAAGGATAAGATGAATATTTAATTCTGTTTCAATATTTCATCTGAGTTTCTTGGCATGATACCTCATCACTATGTCAAAGTAAAACCTTGACATCAGCACACGCCAGTAATTAGCGCACATCTGATAATGATGTTGGGAACAACTCAGAAAATGAAATGTGAGCTGTTTTGTAGTCTATCTGCTCTGATAAGACCTTCTTCTGTCCTTCAAAATAAATTAAGGCAAGTAGAGAAAATTGTCTTTCTTCTACCACCTCCTGTCTGTTCTCAGTAGCGCCTCCTCTGCAGAACTGTCATGGTCATACCAGGCACAAATGTGTTAAGACATGCTTTTCTTTGGTGTTAAGTAGGGTCCAATCAGCAGTAAGTCATAAACCTTAGTAAAACACGACTCATTTAAATACTCACAAACTCACTCTTTGAAATAGAAACTCCTACAAATTACATATGCAGTTAGGTCAGGTACAAATGTTACTGTGCCCCTTTAGTAAATATCAACTGGGTTTTTTTTTTTGGTTTTTTTTTAGCACCAAATACAGTTTTTCATTAATGCTCAATCTGGTTCTAAATATCACATTTAGCCTTGTCTCTTTACAAGTTAAAGGAAAAAAAGAAGAAAAAACATTTGCCTGTTTTCCAGTCCTCTGAAGGTCGTGATTATCTGCTCACTTTGGAGCATGTGGCATCATGGGTATCTGAGAGGGTGCTGCCCTTCTTGGCGAAATGTACCAGTGATGATGGGGAGGAGTCTGAGAAGTCACAGTCACTTGCCGCAAAGATAACGGAGGTGAGCTTTACCAAGAAGAACCGTCTCACAAACACACTTTACTGTCAGTTTAGGATAGAAAACACAGACAGAGAATTGACTGAGCCAAAGCGAACTGAACACAATATGGTTCTGTACATATTCACCTCGAACAAATCATAATAATTAAGGCTTTGTGGTTGTCTGGATTTGTATAAGTGCAAATAAATATTATCAGCTTCTTTGGTCAAAGTGCAAATAACATTCAAAGTTCTCTTGAAATTCATCTGTAGATAAAAGTGCATTTTGTTATCAGTTTAATGATCCTAATTGTTGCATGCAGTGTTGGAGTGCATTCATAAAAAAATATTTACTGCAAGATCATTACACAAAAGATGGTTTCTCTGCAGGGAAATACACTCAAAAATTAAATCTCCTTGCTCATAAATTGCCAGTTGTATTTTTCCATGCCCTTAATAAAACTCACATTTACTCTAATACATAACCTGTACCCACTCTGTACATGATGCACAGTTGTGTGTTGTTATTCACTACATTAAGTTTTGTGTTGCCTCCTTGCCTCCTGCCTCCAGAGCTGCCAGTTCTGCTCGGTAAATTTAGACTCCTCATGGATTGTTCTGCTCCAGTCCACACATACACTCTGTACATGTCTCCTCCTGCTCATCCTGCCATGCTAAAATGAGCTCATTTCCTTATTTGTGGCATTACACTCCAGCCTGTCACCACATGACTGCTGTGATCTGATATTGAAAATAACCCATGCATTTTTTTTTTCCCACTTCTCTTGCTCATGTCGTTGTGGAGGAGTGTAAACAGCCACCGCTACTACCAGCAGAAATGAACACGATAATGAAATGTGGGCCTCATCTCTGTACAGCCCTGTTTATTTTAGTACTTTCTTTTTGAAACATTAAATGTTTTTTTTTCCACTTTGCTAGAGCTTCTTGACTGTGTGCAGAGACGTTTTGCTTGTGGGTTTGGGCGATGAGGCGTTCCAGGGTCAAATCCTCCACTTGTGCTCCCTCATTCTCCTCTCAGGTGAGCATTAGCTGTTTTGGTGATCCACAAAACAATGAGCCTGTTTACGTGCACACCAATACTCCGATCATTGTCTGATTTCTGGAGTTATCAGATTATTCAAGTGATCATGTAAATGGATCAGATAACGGCAGTGATCTGATTATGAGAAATCGGATTATCACACCTGGATTTGTCCCCAATACTCTGATGTCTTCCTACATGTATATAGGTTAATGTGATTTATTTCGTTCTTCTACGTCTGCGCATGTGTAAAAACAATTAAAATCGTAGAAAACGGACGTTACATAGTCAAACGTGAGTGGAAAAGAACTGGAACTTTAAGTCCGACATCAGTACATATGTACGTACTCTGAAAGAAAACCAATATTGGACTGGAGTGTCTAAACTAGCATTCCTTAAGTGTATGTAAATATGTTAGATCCGATTATTACAATCACTCCCAGTTATTTTATCAGACTTTATTGTCATGTAAACAGGCTCAATGCACTGAGGGTACAAGTACAACACAGTTACGACATGTTGCTGAAACTGAGGTGATGTATTTATATGAAGTTGTTGCTGTTTTCAGACACAGGCTACCTGTGTATTCCTGCTGTACTGCCCATTTTAAAGGAGGTGGTAGACAGTTATGTACCTGAGGATACTGAGGGTCAGGAAGATGAGGCGAATCCAACCACTGTCATTCTGGGCGTGGTGGCGAACATCTTCCAGAAAATTATAGAACTCCTGGCTCACCGCCTCAGAAAGGAGCCAGAGGAGGGAAAACAGGTACGTAGACATTGTCCACTCCACCCTAGTACTGATTTATGTGTCTTTATTGATTTGCAGATAGAGGGATAAGGGTGCTTGTGCAGGTCTTGAAAGTCTTAAATAGTATGACATTTTGAAATGCTGGTTTCCAGACCTTGAAAAGTCTGGAATTTTGCGTTAAAGTCTTAATAAAGTATAGAATTTTTTTTCCCTCATAGTTGAATTTTAGAGTAAGCTCAAAGGCACATAATCATGTAAGATAAGAAATACATGAGAAAACGTTTAAAAAACTAGATATGATTTCACTAACCGGACGGTACTGGAATGATTCTAGTAAAACTTGATTGTGTGGTATCCATGCACTTTTGTGATTTTCATAAGTTTTGAAAATGTTTCTGTCAGTATAAAATAATTTACTGTGAATTATACTTTCATTCATTCATACATTTATTAACACAATCTTTTCTACAACACACAACAGGTAGGTAGTTGGATAGTAGGGCTGCATGAATAATCCATTTTAAATCGAAATCGGATTTTTTAATTAGGACAATTTTTAAAAAGGGAAATTGTCAAATCGATTTCATCTCTCTCGTGCCTCCCGGCCGCGCACCTCCAGGCCACCGTAGGCTCTTCTTCCTCTCTTTGACAGCGGTCTTTCGCAGAAGTCCGTGTAATGACCAGACTTTAAATCTGTTTATGAACACACGCAGTAGTGATACCAATATAAGCTGTGGTTTCACGCACGGATCCCGCAATTCAAATATAGCTGCGTGGGGATTACTCATCTTACGTTGTCCCGGATCCGTACCATACAGTCTTCTTCCAAAGCGGGTCCGAGTCGCAGGAGCAGCAGAGTAGCCCAGACACATCCACCGGGTCCGAGGATGTAATCCCTCCAGCGTGTGCTGGGTTGGTCTCTTCCACGCACAGATTCCCCCAATTTAAATATAACCGCATGGGAATCACTCATATTACGTGATCCACAATCGCATGACTGATGCCTGTCTTACAGTGGTATCACTTCTGTGGGCTCAGATACCCCAAAAAGGAAAAAATATATATAATTAATTTCTTTGTCTTGCTAAATTTTTCACTTACAAATGTAAGTTCTATAACATAAAACCAAACTTGTTTTGTTTTTTTTTAAAGATGTTGAACTTTATTTAAAGCTGTTAGATAAATATGGAAAGAAAAAGACTATAAAAACCATCAGTATTTGCTCTGATGTGGATATTGTATTGTAGTGTATTCCCCCTAACAAACTTTAATGAAAAAAAAATTTAAAAAACAAAACTTCTGTGGGCTCATTATGTGATACATCACAGATTTGAGGTAGGGAGCAGTGCCTTGCATTATGGGCTGCTCACAAAAATGACATGCTGACTTCTGTTGTCTTTTGTAGTTTTACCCAAAAATCGAAAATCAAGTTTTTAGAGGAATTTTATTTTTTGCCAAAATCGTGCAGCCCTAGTTTGATTGATTGATTGATTGATTGATTGATTGACTATATCCCAAACTGGTAAATTACAGATTAATAATTATAATATACTAATAATTAGGGGTGTAAATAATAATCGTTTTGTATCGATGCATCGAAGAATCGAATCGTGGGGCATTCCTCAGTATCGAAA
>JAPTGW010000014.1:18181083-18191854 GCA_029814545.1 Apogonichthyoides opercularis
TGCTGGCTGCATTGCATTAAGCTGCAAAAATATGAATTTGGAATGCAATCGATTCAGGGCATCGTTTGAATAGAATGGGAGGCAATTCAGAGTGGATGTATCAAGTACATGGAGATGTAATATTGGTAGGGGAGGTGGAATGCTGTCATGCTGGCAAGCAGAGAGTACTTGTGCAGGGTGACAAGAGCATAGTGGTGACAGGCTCTGTCAAGTGGCCATAATGGCATGCTGTCATTTTCCTGGGACGACAGCACTGTGTGTTTGCGTAGGCGATACACAACAACACACACATGCAAATATACATGTGTTCCCTGCTATTAGAATTGACATTAACTAGATTTCTTTTGATAAATGAGGCTTTTTTACATGCATAATACTCTTGCAGGGATGATTTGAGATTAACAGCAAATCTACAGTAATATTTTTAATTATCACTTCATGTCGGTAATGGGTTCAAGCAGAACACGTCGTCCTGTCGTGTTCCTTTATTATGCCGTTACATTAATTGCAAGAGTTTCTTGTCTTATTGTTGCTTTTAAGAACAGAGTGGCACCTTTGGTACCATATCTGACAATAAACTTTGATTTCCATTGTCAGGGTTTTTTCAGTGTTCTTATATGTCATGTACTATATTCTGTATGCATGCAGGAGAAGTCTGAATTCATGAGCCATCAAAGGGTAATTGCCTATTATGTGTTGGACAAGATTATTTGTGATTATTATCTTGGTAGGAATTGTGTATATATACTGCAAAGACTTGGATTTCTCTTTTGACATGTGGAAGTGAATAAGTTGGTTGTAACAATAGAGTGTCACCTCACTGTTCAACCTACCTATACTGCCTTTAATACAGGATAAAAACCCAACACATCTGGGTATCACTTTCATTGTATTAGCCAGCTGATCCCTGACATCAGTTTATGAGTCTGTAATCTTCTGCCTCACACAATAGAGGACTAAACCATTTAACCCCGTAGGGAGGGGAGCCATGATACAGGAGAGAAAGCGAAACACGGCGCTTGCTAAAAAAGAATCGTCTTGCCAGCTACAGCCTCTAAGCTCCCTAAGACTTGCCCTGGTTTGGGAGAATACACACACACGCACACACTTAGATACACAGGCCTCTACCCCTCCCCCTTCTCTTTTTCCATCTTTGTCTCTCTAGCGAATTCAATTTTGTCTTCTCCAAGCGACGGCTTAAATGCAGACAATCTTATCAGTGGCTGTGCAAGCAGTGAGGGACGTGATTGAAACACCCCTGAAATATTTCTAATGCAGACAAACCTTTCAGGAGTCTTAATTGTGGATTTTTCTCCCCTCCTTCATTCAAACACACATGCACAAACACACAAAGACACAAACATTAGGCACACCTTCCCCACCTAGATCTCCCGCTGCCTCCTCCCCATCACACAGTTGTTACAGCAGCTCAGGACAATCGGGAAATAATGCTTCATGACACCTGATTATAGCTAGTAAAAAAAGAGTGCTGTTGTCAAGTGTGTAGTATTTTGTGATATTTTATTTATTAGTTAGTTTAAGGTGTGGAAAATATAATTCCCTGTAAAAATAAACAGGGTTTCATTTTACAGACATGTATTTTATACATTTTGTTTTGCTTTACGCTCTTTTGGCTTTTCTTGGAATCGTCAGCTAAGGCGCTGTCTGTTTTCATCTAGTCATACATGGAGGACCACTTGAAGAACAAGAACCGTCTGGAGCGCGAGTGGGAGGCCCTGTGCTCCTACCAGGCAGAACCCGGTGCCTGCAACGTGGGCCATGGCGAGCAGAACTCCAAGAGGAACCGCTCAGATGCTGTTGTCGCATGTAAGTACATTCAGATTTTTGTTTTGTTCCAAATAACATTCCCACCATTTACAAGACCAGAGACACTTACGTCACAGATGCTTCAAAAAGCTACAAAGACCAGATAAAAAAACCATCCCAAACTGAAAAATGTGCTTCTAAGTAAATGATGTTGGTGGTGTAGTCAACTGTGAAGATCCTGAATCCTTAGTTTTTCAATCAGCTCCTTACAATTAGCAGCTGAGTGTTGCATTAAAACACATTTACTTACAAAGTTAGAGTGATTTTAATTATTCCACATGAGAGATTCCTGCTTTTGTGTTTTCCTGAGCTCTTTTCACCAGGTCTAAGTGGGTAGGACTGTACTGGTAAAGCACCAATCAGAATTTAGCATAAGTCTAATGAAACAGGGTAGTCTGTAAATGATCCAATCTGATCAAGCCACACCAATGCCATGTTGATGAAGCAGATGAACAGAGTTCTTACTGTGCTTTTAAAACTTTTTGACTTCTTATTTCATAAAGAATATTTAATAGTGGAGAGAAAAATATGTTAGATATGAAGCCAAATTTTCATGGCCTTCAGTTAAAAAAAATTCAAGTAAGAAGATTACTGAAGTGGATTGAAGTACATTGAAACTGATTATAAAAACAGCCTCATTGGAGGAAAAAACCCCAGTAATTTTCCAGACTTACAAACTTCTTAATCCAGATATCCTTTTAATATTATTATTTCACTTGGAACATTCCAGATTGAATATAAAACAGTGTTGGTATGATGAAAGTCTGGTGAAATTGCAGTCCCTGCAGCCGTTTCAGTCCCATATCCCTCTGTTGCTGCTCAAAAAGTCTGTTGTTATTGTACAGGGAAGGAAACAGTGGAAAAGTATGTTGATGAATTATGCATTTCCATTACAGATGATCATTCAAGGATCACCTTGAAAGCAGAGAATAACCACAGCAACTCAGATTACATCAATGCCAGTCCAATAGTGAGTATTGTTTATTCATTATGGTTCTACGTTGTGGGCACTATCTGTTGTTTTTGAAGCTTTTTTTTTTTTTTTTACAGCACTAGCACCTGTTGAGGTTGGATTTTATTTTGTGATAAAACAAGTTTCAAAGGACTTGTCATTGATCCAAGTGCATTGATCTTTTTCATTTTAACTTTGTTCTCCAAGCTGGGAACCTCAGTGGATTCATTGTGTCTTGTTGAATCACAGTGCTACTTTTACTGCTTTCAAAATGGCCGCTCCCAGGAGACGCCCTTTTTTTTTTTTTTTTTTTTTTCCATCACCGTTAAAAAGAATTATACACTACATTATTTTGGACTAAACAAATGTGTGTCCCACACAAATCCAGAAAGAGCTCAGCGTTGGAGAGGGCTAAGGTTATTTTTTTTAGTACATTTTCCCAAAACATTGCCAGTCATTATTTCCCCTGAGGCAGCTGAAAAGGGATTCCATCAAAGGGAACAGGAAACTATGCATTTCAAATACAGTGCCAAAATTTCTGAGGTGATAGATGAGGGGTGCATTCACAGTTGCACTAAAAGCCTATTACTCCTCAGAAACAAACAATGGAGACTTCAGATGGTCTATTTATTCTTCCATTACTTGAATGGCGTATTCTTACATGATAATAGTATATATTTAAGTTGATTTATCAGGGAAAAAAGTGGAAAAAATGATAGTGTGTTGTGTAAATATAGAGGCTTAAAATAAAGTTGACTGTTTTGCTGCAAAAAAAAATTTCGAAACAAAAAACGGATGTTGAAGATGGGTGAAGGCATGGCAGATGCAGTGGTGTGCGGATGAAAGGACAGTAATTACACCACAAAAGGGACCCCTGGCTGAGCCCAGCAAAACTGTGGTAATTATGTCTGTCATTGTGGCGTCTTCCTCCTCATTAGCTTCAGGGCAGTGGCCTACGAGTAAATAATCTGTCGCTTCTTTCTGGGAATCCAGGGTCAGACAGGCAAAGGAAGGGGCGAACTGAGCTGGTTGCATAGCAGAGGATGACACACTCACAGGGAAAAAGCTCGGATAATGGTTGACCACAAATGATGCTTCCAGATGTACAGCATCATTAGCGTGAGGAATGGTTCGGAGGAATGCACGGTGGCACAAAAATGCGGTCAAAGCCTGGTTGTCTTTTGTCTTGTCTGGCTTTTTGTTTTGTTTTTTAGTCAAACACTGTGGCTTTTCCATTTTGCACCTGTTCTCTAAGCGCTTGTTTTCCACCTATCAAGGAGTTCAATCCTGCATTTAGCCTGTATGTTCTCTGTCTTATATAAAACGTTGAATCAAGGTGTAGGGGCAAGGTGCTGAAAGTTGAGGAGCAGATTTTTGTGCAGGCTTTTTTAGTACAAGCTATTTTACTTCAGAACCAAAGAGCACTTCTTTGCCTTTTTGTTGTAGTCTATCTTCTTCCCACAATAGCAAGGGGAGAACAGAGAAACGCAGGACCACTCTTTCATGTTAGTGCTTTAGTATTCATGCAGGGGTGTCAGCACACAGCTACAGCATGTCTGTGTCCTTGAGATTGGCTAAAGAGAGTGGCAGCGCTAGCATTCGGCACCACCCTTTCATTTGTGTGGGGAGGGTTTTTTTTTTTTTTTTTTCACAAACCCATGTGAGGAATTTGAACCAGAAAGGGTAAGAAGAAAATTGAACAACACAGTTATACATTACCTAATTGAAGTCGACCACTGGGTAATGAACATTTTCAGAATAATTTATATATATATTTTTTTTTTTCTTTGTATCTTTAGGGGAATATTTTAAGTCAGTGTCCTATTTAGATACATGGCATAATACATACAATTAAAACTGTCATCTTCTAAACACACCTGATTCATATATTAGCGATTTAATGAAGCATTTCTCTGTTAAAAACACTCACTTTTTTGACAGCGCGATAAACATTCAGCAGGCACAGTAGTGTCTCATCATATAAATAGTCTGTTTCTATTGAATTGAAGTTGTAATTTCATTATAGAGACAGTCATCTAAAATGGGAACATAATGTGACGTGTTTAAACAGCCACAATGAAAATAAACACACAGACATAAATGGAATAATAAGAAATTCAATTTTAATGTGTAGTTTCAGCTTCACGTTTCTCCTGTATGTTTGCCTTCATCAAGTAGGTAATTAAAAAGGAAACACTTTAAGGTCATTTTAAAGCCAAACAGAAATACTGAACAATTTGTTCAATTTCTATGGTGAATGTGAAGGTGTCTGAACGGAAGAATAAAAGAACGACTAGATGTTTAATGTCTAACTATTCTTAGATGTCCTTGACACAACAAAAGTTTAAAAAAATCAAGTTTCTACCTGAGAGACCTTTAAATACAACCCTGTATGTAGCTGTTTTGTTATTCCTTTATGTGATTCTCTGCAACACTTCCCTTCCTGAATGATTTTCTGTTAAAATTAGTGGTGGTGCAGAAGAAACACCTAAATTTCTCTGGCAGGTCAAAATCAACAATATCGGCATATTTTTATTTTATACTCCTCTATTGTAGATCTGTCACATATAATATTAAATATATCCCCATACAAACAAAATACAGCTCTGTGCGGTTGCAACATCTATCATTATGTCTCTATAAACATACATCATCATGCATTTTTATATATATGTCCCCATTTTTCCTGCAAGATGTCTACATCATTTCATCTTGCACTTGAGGGCATGCATAAAAATTCATTCAATAAAATGTGATCATTGATTTTGGGGGCGACACAGCCAACAACCACTCAATCAAATCTCAATCACATCCCTCAAATCAAGTCCCCTGAGTCATTATGTCCCACCTTACTATTCACGTCACTCACATCAGCCGCCCCCGGGCTTTAATTCCCACTGCAGTATCATGTTTCATGCAGAAACACGTCAAAACATGAACAATTGGGATTTGGAAGTTATTACCTGAGGTCTTTGAAGCAGCACCTTGGTGTAAAGACACAATAGAAAGTATTTTACATTACTTAACTAACGCAGAGGTAGAAAATGAACAAGTGGAGTGACTGAAGGTTAGAAATAAAGGGTTTAATCTTGAATATTCAGCTGATTTTCAGAGTTATATGTCAGCGCTATATCAACAGCCAGCACCAAAACCACAGAGGTGAGATTTGTCCGTGCATAGAAATGGACTCTAAAATCCTCCTCATGCATGCTAGAGGTTTCTGGTTGCTTCCATTTTCCTGGACTGAAATTGCAGCCCAAGTCCAAGGTAGTGTTATTATGCAAAAAGTCATGTTTAAAAAGACTGATGTTTCTTTTTTTTTTTTTCTTTTTTTTACGTGAAAATAAGATGAGCTGACAGGCATACAAACCATGTCCTTGAGATTCGTGTTGAACATCTACTTTATTCTGGTGACATTCACCGTTTACTAACAATAGCCTGCAGTTTCCTTTGCATTTTAATTTACTTTAATCAGACCCTTTCATAAATAGACAACTCTTGTGGATAGAAATGTAACGATAAGTAGGAATGGGCATGAATGAATGAATAAAAGAGCACATACATCACACAGAAGGAGAGAAGAAGTGTTTTTGCCCAAGAGATACTGTTCTCCTTTGGCGTCTCTATCCAGATGGAGTCTTTGATGGGCGTCTTACCCAGACAGTATGTTTTCATCTGCCAGTTTCCTGCCCAAACACTGAGTAACACTGTGTTCCCTCTCTCCCAGATGGACCATGACCCTCGCAACCCCACTTACATCGCCTCGCAGGGCCCACTTCCTTCCACAGTGGCGGACTTCTGGCAGGTAAAAACCCATCTCCATTCACTGTCCGTCTTTCATCTTTTAGCGTTTTGATTCAGGTGTGTAAGAACCAGAGAAGAGCTGCACTCTGCCAAACCCATGCGTTGCGTGCTTTTGATGTCTTCTTCTCGGTGCAGGAACTGCCTAGATTGCGTTCTCTTTGATTTTAAACAATTTTTGGATTTCTCCAAGTGGACCAATGCTGCAGTGCTTCTGCTACTTTTCTTGCACATCAGTAGAGCTATGTATTTGTCAGAAATAGACCAATAATAGGTTAAGTGTTTTACAAATTATCAGCATCAGTAGAAGCTAATTCTCAGCAATTTCTCAGCTTGAATTATCCATTTTGAGGGAAAATAATATCTCAAAAATTGCTCCCATTTTGATATTCTTTTACAATCTCTAAACTTATTGATCAATTACATCAGATTTGATGCTCAGTGACCCAGATTTATTCATTTCCTCTATATTTAGGTACATATTACTGTGACCTAGATGTGATTATGTGCTGATATTGACTCATTTATTGTACAATATCGATTTGTTCCTATTCCGAACTATCATCATTAAATTGACCTTTTGAATACGCTATTAGTTGACTGTTAGTTGGTATAGCAAGGCGAAATCCCGCACCTTCCGGTTTCAGAAAAAGAAAACAAACCTGTATTTCCATCCTGTTGAATAATGTCAATATTTACAAGATAATTTAACAAATCCAGATAGTTGCAATTTGTTGTAAAACTGTTTCAGACACAGGTATATAGAAAGACTCCAGAACAGAAAATTAGAGAGGTGACGTCATCATAACATCTCATTCATAGTCTGTTCAGAGTCACTGAAGATGTCTCTGTAGCTTCAACGTGACTAGACATGCAGGGATTTCTGTCTTTTTCATGACTTTTACACTTAACTCTCAAAGAACGAGGTGATACGCACCAGGGTAAAGGTCATTTTGGTGTTAGTGACAACAAGAGATGCAGTTCACTGAGCTTTTTCACACTAAACTAAGTGTTATTGAACCAGCTTTACCACTAACTACATTTTTGGAGTTAATAAGTAGTCCAAACTCATGTTCCACCAAGCACAGCTCTCATACAAACCACCACCAAGTCTGATATTATTTATAGTCGTGCTGATGTTTACTCCTGTTTGCATGTTTTTCAAAGCTATTACCTTCCTTCTCTTGTCCATAAATGTCAGAGGATCCTGCCATTAATCACTGGGTAAAGGCTATTGTAAAACACCGTCAACTTGCGTAGAGGTATGACTTAAATGATGCATGGTTGCCAAATGGCGTTCTTATGTGTTAATAGGACAGCACTGTAGTAATTAGTGGGCCCATCACCTCCATATGGTGAAGTAACTCCACTCGCCGTGACCAGGATGTAGAAGTGTGAAGCATAAATCCCGGCAGACCAGCTGGCCCTGCACTCTGCACTCTGCGTCTTGTACTGAACGGATCCTCGTTTTGTATCATTATGATTGTGCTGACTTTGTAGGAGCACAGACGCTGGGGCCTGTTTGTGACCGGAGAGTGATGTTACAGCTAAGTTTTATCTGGTCTGGTTGTGTTTCTGCACAATACACTGAACGTACTGTGGCTTTGTTGTAAATTGCCTTTTAAAAACAAAGCTGCTTACAAGTGCAGCTCCAAAACAGTACCACAATTAATTTAAAAAAAAAAAAGAAAAAAGGAAAGAAATACTCTGTTCCCATTATCTGAAAGGTGCACCTTAATTGACTACATTGGCTCACATTTGAATGAAGGGTGCCCTGTCTTCCTGTATTAATTCATAAATTTGAAAGTGCCTAAAATGAAAACAGTTGATAAATATCACTTAGTCATTTTGGCTATTTATTTATTTGCCTGCCAATTTTTTTGTGCCAGGTGAACAAATGCGTGCACATTATCTAATGAAATGGGCTATTTATCCATGAATTCAACTCTAAACCTTTCCCAATTAAGCAGAAAGTAATGGAAAATTAGACACAGATTGACTGACACACTGAACATCACTTCTGTGTCCTGGAAAAAGTAGTATCCATGTGTTATTCAGTATGGTTAGAGTTGGATTGGAGGAGAAAATAAAGCACGCACACACACACACACACACACACACACACACACACACCCTCCATTAAAAGTAAACAAAAAACGGGAAACACTGGAACTCTCATGCAAATGGACCATGCAGAAGGCAAATCTTTTTGCTCTGTCCTATCTAATCCAGCCCAGCCCCAGGCAGCACTCTGAAAGGCGGCTCTGCTCTAATCCTCCACTCCTCATTCCTCCATCCCTTCATCCTTCACTTTTCCATCCGACTCCCCTCGCTCCCTCGCTGTTACCTCAGCTCTGTTGGACCATCTTTTCTCGCTTCCTTCCTCTGAAAATTCAGGGCTGAAAAAGCCAGTCAGCACGAGTTTACAGTGCAGCAGTGTTCAGAATTTTTGTGTATAAATAATGTTTCTTGCATGCATGTTTTTGGAACCTAGAATTTTACTCTATTCACATTCAAACATCACACGTTTGGCTCTTTACCAGCTGAAGATGAGAAAAAGTAATTTCTCACAACCTGCAAATATTTGTCGAACCTTACACGACTAAATGGAAAATATTCCCTCCTATTATCACCTTTCCTCATCTCATCACATCATGGCACAGTTGGCGCAGTCGTCATGTAATGTGTCCACTGGGCTGGATCACAGAAGCTTGTGATTAGTGTATAGTCAAGGCCATTGTGTTTTTATAGCAATCATAAAACCAGCGTTTCCTCCTCATTTTCCTAATAGCTGCCTTGGGCCTGTATTTTTTCCCAAGGACACATTAGATTGTGATAAGATGAAATGGAGCTGCAGCTCTGTAGAGTTTGTGATCTAGCTCAGACAACTGAGCGAGGGCGACACATGACGCGCCCTCCTGCTGTGTCGACCCAATATTTATCATTTGTCACAAGCAGAGAGGTGACATTTATTCATACTTCCTGGACCAAGATTAAGAAATCAATTTCACTGTAATACAAAGCTGCCAGTAATGCTAATGTGCAATATGCTGCTCGTAGTGGCAGGGTTCAGCTACATATTAGGGCTGTAATGCCATTAGATTGTAATGTAATGTAATGTAATGCCACTGGGATGCATATTGAAGAGGTGTTTCTCTCAGGATGTTTGAGACAGACGCGTGGCATCTCTGCTGTCTTGTGTAGATGGTGTGGGAGAGTGGCTGCGTCGTCATTGTCATGCTGACCCCACTTTCTGAAAATGGAGTGAAGCAGTGTCACCACTACTGGCCAGACGAGGGATCTGACGTCTACCATATCTATGAGGTAAACACTGACTGTATGAAGCTTAAATCCAATTAAAAACTGAGTTGAACAAAAAAATAAATAAACTTGCATATCATATCCTGGTAGACCTGAATCTGATCTAGTATTAGTAACCATGAGGCTGGGGCTACAATTCAGTATATTGTGATACTGTAAGAAATATGATATACTGATATTGAGAATTTTCATAGAATATTAAATACACAAACATGAACTAAAAACATTGAAATTAATGAGTTAAGGAGGCTTAAGATAAACTCAATCTGCACTGATTAAACATAGCACAGGATGAAATGGTTGACAATGTTTACATGTAAATGATGTGTGTGTGTTTTTGAGAATTTATACTTAAAAAAAACAATATTGCAATACTCCTGTGTATTAGTATTTTTTTTTACATTCCCTCATACTGCACATGTCTTTGAAGCTACACTATATGAACAAAAATAATGGAACACAGAGCTTGTAGGATTTCCCATTCTCAATGATGAGAAATACTATCGTGATTAGGTTTAAAGGTGGATTTTTCATACTGAGTGAGAGTTGAAAAAAAGCAGATGATTACTTGTGGTTTAAAATGGTTATATATAGTCAGAATGTGACAAATATTTTAAAAATCTAGTGACATAACCTTAAAAAAGAAGCAGCGTTGAGTAAAAACAAAAGCTTTTTTATTTTATTTTTTTTACATTTTGTGTGTAGATGACAATGTAAATTCAGTTACCCCTTACTGCAAAATCATTTATTGATATATGAAATGAAATTAAGGTATTTGTTAATATCATTTTGTACGTCAGCCTCTTGTTAGCAATGAAACACCTGAATTCAATGTGTCTCAATACTTTTGTCCATACAATGTAGACTATA
>JAPTGW010000014.1:18249344-18268733 GCA_029814545.1 Apogonichthyoides opercularis
CATTGTAAAAACAAAACCGCCACACAACCAAAATGAAACCTTTCCACAGGGCAGGTGGCCTTATTTTCCACTCAGTGAAAAGGTGATGACCTCTGTGATGAGGTGCTTCTTCTATGTTTACAGAGGCCAGCTGAGGCGGGGTGCGCCCTAGACCCCTCCACATATTGACAGGTGCACTGAGCACATCTGATTGGAAGAGCACCCTGAAGCACAACTCTCTGGAGGGGCTATATCAGCAACCTGCCTTTGAAATGTGGGATTCCCAGCAGCGAATGTTAAGGATGCAAGGGAAAAGAGATCTCAAAAATCAATAAAGGGAGGATTATTCAGTGATTTAAGAAGTAGGTTGCCAAGGGGAGAGCTTATGACTTATGTGTGGTGGTGGTTATGAGAGCCTCTGGTCAGGGTCTACTGGTGAAAAGAAGTAAATAGCAATGGTCTGATCTCAGTGCTGACTTTCTCATGAAGTTCAGGCTCATTATGAATCTTTACGGAATTTGGGAACACATACTTCCAGACAAAATAAGCAGCCAGAGATTACAACATCTGTTCGGGGTTTTTTTTGGAGGGGGGGTGCAGATGTGCCGTGCCAAATTAGATCTCCCTTAAAGAGGCAACATTGTGTAACTGATGAAATAAAAAGTCAAATTCTTGGAAATGGGAAGCCAAAGAAGCAAGAGTAAAGCCAAGAATCGTAAAGTGTCTACTTTATATTATCTACTTTGTGTAAATAAATCCAATCATTGCAAAATGTCATAAAATGCTGACATGATTTTGTTCTTGTACAAGCTCTAATGATTTCTGTGAGCAGAGCAAGTCTCCAGTTAATTACGTGCAGAGCAACTCCAGTTTTTATCTACCGATTAAGATCTCTGATTAGACTTCAATTCTGTTTTTAGCTTTGATCAAGACAACCCATGTGCCCATCCACAATCAGAAATGCAATAAGCTATAAACTTCTCCTCTTACTAGTGTTATTACCTGTATACTTAACCTCTCACTGCACACTTTTGCAAAGACTGCAATCAAAAAGACAACTCAAGTAGGTCTGTCAGTGCCTAAGAACGCTCACTACAAATTTGACATTAACAAGGCAAGAGCAGAGAGCAAGAGGCTTTGCAAAAATGGAACAAAACACCCAACACAAATGAAAGCTGACAAGACAAAGACACATAACAGCAAAACACAACAGAGTTTACCTTAAGTGAAAGATTCTCCAAATGCATCACAAAGAGAATATGTATATCACCAACAGTGTATTTGTGTTCAAATAGAAATCAATGGCAAGGTATCATCTGTACAATATCACCTCATTTAGTTATTGTAAACATCATACTGGACTTGTTGCAGCAGTAACAGTATTTATTTACACTCCCACTGACAGATTAAATGACACTATAAAACAATTCAGGCTGTATCTTGCCTTAAATGTCAAACAGAAATAATAAACTGAAAAGGTTATCAACAACCCCAAACGATAACACTCCTCCAAATGTTTAATTTAATACAGGTTCATTTAATTTATCCATACTTCTGTATTATTCATGAGCAACTCTATAGCCAGTAAATGGCATAGATGGATGCAGATTGGTGTTGTGGTCTACAAGTGAAGTGTTGGTACTTACACTACACCCATCTTTGCAAATCGATGCTGAAACCGAAATGTCATTGAATACGACAGCTAACAACTTTATGCTTATTCATATTTCATTACCCAGTGTTTCTCCAGTCAAACCATGTGGTTAAAAACACCGACAGGCCCATCTGTGAAATATTTCAGTGCCTGGGAAATCCTGAATGTTTTGTTTCATGTGATATATACAAATTGTTTGGCTCTAGCTGTAACTGAGCATAAATTTGCTTCGCAGACTGGAGAAAATGGGTTTCCTTCCTCTGAACATAATGCACTTTCAGGAAGCTAACATCAACAGGCTAATCAGTCATCGCAAGTGTTATGGTTACTTAGGAAAAGACGAGAAACTTCCAGAAACACTTTAATCAGAAAGACTGTCAGTCCCAAATACACTAAATATTAATGATAAAAAAATGTGAAAAGTCACATTAAAAGAAAAGCATCTCTTAATGGTGAGTTTGTAACTTTAGCTGTTAATTGTTACGTCTCTTATTTCCAAACCTGGCGTTGCATCAAATAGCTAGCCACGTTGGTGTAACGTAAGCGGTAACTATAGCTAACGTTACACAACAAATATATATCTGACAGTAGTTTGTACACATTTTAACATGTTAGAAAATACTTCATAGGAATTAAACAGTATTGAGAAGTTCCTATTGTGACTACGGTATAATTTGAGTTTGACTAAGTACAACCAGCTTCACTTATAGTTTGTAATGTATCAATGTTAATTTATGCTAGCTAGTTATAAGATAATCATTAGCGGGCACTACTGTCAACAACTATTACCAAGTGTGTTACACATTTATGGTCAAGACTTAACAACAAAATCAACATAGATATAGCTGAGTATAGGAGCGATGATAGCGGAGGGGGGACATCAGGTTGCGACATCACAGCATCCCCACATGTACTGAAGACTATGCGACAGCAGACCGTAAACAACACAGCGCTTTCAGTTACGAACGGCTGTCAACACATTTAGCACTGACACTATAAATCACGAACGGCTCACCTGTGGTGAGGAAATGTCCGCTCCAAAGGCCTATGTGTTGTTGCTACTCCCCTGTCTGTGCCTGAGTGCGGAAAATGTAAGAGCAGTCGCTGGTGGCTGGTTGGTTGCTGGTGGTGTGGCTGCCGATTTCGACTGGCCCACTCCGTTGCTGATGCTTTCATGAACTTCCGGATTTAAGAAATATCACGTTAACCCATTAGAATGAATACTTCCTGGAGAATGACATTTGTAAATGTATACCAAGCCGTTAAGATAAACAGAACTCATATAATTTTCCTACAGGAAATCTGTGGCTTAATAAACAGGTGTCCCATCGTATCCCTTAACTACTTTGCCTTTTCCGAGGTAACATGAATGCATCACACCTTTCAGCGTTGAAGACAGGGCAGATCAGGCATCGGCTTTTCACATCCTGACACTGAACAGACCGATTACCGGGGGACAGACGTATCTCTACTGTTCTGAGAAGACACGAGGCAGACACAATAACTGTCCCGTGATTTATATTTTTTCCGAAATAAATAAATTAAGGCGATCCGACTATCATGAAGCTTGCAGACCCCAGGACGCACAGGCTTGGTGCGCCATCTGTCGCGTACTATTCTGAACTGACGCCCTAGGCGACAGGCCAACAACAAAAACACTTATTTACTTCACAACGATCAGACATCTTCGAGAAAAACATTCTAATAATTTCAAATCATTATGCCCAAATCTATTACATGCATTTTAGTGAATGCAAGTTGCTTATTTATTAGTATGTTTTTAAAGGCTCTATATTCTCAGATGGTTTTCTGTACAGGCTGTCTCATCCTGGGAGTCCGAGAGATGTAAGTGAACACGGGTCTGTCCTAAGAAGAGTTTAACACAAGTGTAAATACCCACCCTGAAGTGAAAACACTGGGTTGGATTATTCCTATGCAAAAATTCACAATTTACCACAAATGTATTGATCATTTGATTGAATAGGCACCAAACTCTGGAAAATATTATCACCTGAAATCAAAACATTGACAGAACTCAATGTTTTTAACACAAACAAAACAGTGGCTGAGACTGAAACAAGCCTGTGAACATTGACTTTTACATACTAGTCCACTGGTAGTCTCCTCTTCTTGTCTGTCTTGTGTTACTGTTTGATGTTTTTTTTTAATCAACTTTTCATCTTTGTTTTTTATATGTTTTGTATTTTTTAAATATATTTTCTATACTGTTTTAACTCTGCTCTTGAACTTCACTTTAACAGTAGAGGCCTAACTAGGGACAGTGGTTGCAAATTAGCCTTGGCTGGAAACTCATATGCATGATTTCTGTTTTACATTTTAGATGAAGTAATGTCTATTGCATTTGTCCCTGTTGAATAAATATCTAAATAAGTAAAATAAACAAATAAATAAATCTTATGGGGATAACTTCCAGGAATGACTTTATACTGCTAGTTTAGATAAGTTAACAAAACACCTTTTTCTGTCTTCTTTTAATTAAATTTCAATAAGGTTCCACTAAGCTTTCCTGTAAGATCAAGCACCCAGTCAGACCTTTCACAGCTGCTAACACGAAATAAGAAATGTGAACTCCTCACAGCTCAAAGAACAAAAAATGAAGTCTGTCTGGACCCTTCATTGCAGGTTATAACAGTAAAAACCAAACTGATCCTGAAATGACAAAGTCGCATTGATTTTAAATGGAAAATGAAGGTCGTTCATGCAGTTACCGCCTGCAGGAGCTCTTGCCAGCTTAAGAAGTCCCAATGAAAATGACAGATTGCTATTATACTGGATATTATGGGCGGTCAGCATCTAATTAGACTCATTGAACAGGACAGATAGGAAGAATCACAGAAGTAGATATCATGTGCATGCTGATAGTTCTGGTTTGTCTTATTCTGTTACTTCACATGTCAGAACTATCCTGCATTTTATATAATATTTTTGAAAGAAAGGCAGTGAAAGTTCTTGACTTTTAAATAACTCAAATAAGGTAGGCTGTAGTCGCTCACATACTGGTATTCTTAAAACCAGAAAAAAGGTGGGTCTACTCCCTTTCAGGTCCAGACAGGTAGAGAGTATGCTTGCAGCTCTGCCCTATCATCCACAGAGCTGTCCTCATGAGCCTCTCTGGCATATTATTAAAGCAATGATTATGTCAGAAACCTGTCTGACATTTCAGATCATTATGCAAAAACTTCTCCCACTGCCAAAATGCAACAATTATCTCTCCATGGATTGTTTTCAGGGAGCCACGAGGAAGAAAAGGTGCAGTTCCCTCTATTTTCCTCATGGGAGTGACACAGTTTTACATGCACTGTACTATTGGATGGAGTTCTCTGTACTGGGAAATCTCTAAAGTGCAGAACCGCTCGTTGGCCGCAAGGTGGCACTCGTGTATAAAACCTGAACTGACTGGATACAAACGTGACTTATTTGATGACAATACATAACATGAAGCTTTACAGCCATTCTGTAGTTTTTCTGTTTTCTGGTTGGCTTGTTGGATGCGTTTCTTCCTGGGTTCACACACTAAAAAAGCAAGCTTCCCATCAATGCCACTTCTGGAATAATCTTTTGCAAAGTAGGCTTCAATCCCCTATCCCGCCCCTATGATTTTTTTTTTTATGTTTCCTTGCACTGCAGTAAGATAAACAAGGCTAAAAGCTTCAATTAGCCCTTAAAAGGCCTGCAAGCAAGCTAAAGTATATTACGCACTGAGGATGATTCATAACATCCTGCATTAACTTTGTCAGTTATAATCCATCACAAGGTAATAGTCTTAAATAAATCTCATAGTAATTGAGATGAATCCCTCATTTCAATGACAAGTCTGGTTTTTAAGACCCAATTACCACTTTGAGTTCCCTGGCCCAGTGGATGTGTGGGGTTTGGGCTCTGAAACGAGAAAAGGGGGCAGCAGTTGGCTGTCCAAAGCAGGAGGAGAGGATGGAGAGATGGAATTGGTCCAAAGAGGGATGGATATCCTCCTGGGCTGTGCTGCATCAGAGGGCAGGTAGATTTATGACAAACGCACACAATCTTAATTTGTGCTCAGGCCGATAATGCATCTCAAGGCCAGAATAGTTCTGCTCAGTGTTTCTTAACTGGATGTTTCTTTAATTATATGTCAGAGGCCATAAAACTCAGGAGGAGATTTTCCCACAAAGCACTGTTTTATGTCTTGATNNNNACTGTAAATTACAAGCAATAAGAAAAGAGACTTATGGAAGGAAACTGCAAAAGAAAAGTTGGTTTATTCATTTCCATACACTCTTTTTCACCCTGTTAGTATACTGATCATTTGTAGCCGTATTCGAGTGACAGACGGGGTGTTTTGCTCTGCAAGAGCAAACTCCAGGGCACTGACCAGGGAAGAGATTGTTCACCTTAGCAAGCATGTGTGAAAATGAGTCCTCCATTCATCACACAAAAGGAAAGAAAAACCTGTACAAATAATGAATACAAGAGTAAACATATACATATTCACAAACCCATAATCATGTAATACACTCCCCCATTCTAGTACAGCAACATAAGCCATTTGCTTCAACATATCCACACATGTAGCATCAGATGGCGTGTGCACACTTATGGTATGGGTTTAGACATGACACTTATTATTAATACTAATAATAACCACTTGAGAAATCACACAAATTGAGTTTTGGTGACCTCTATGTGACAATGCAGGATGGCTATACACAAAAGCTCCCTCGCCTCCACAGCCCTTGACACACCATAAAGTGGCTTTAGAGTCATACAGTCTGCCCCTCTGCCATTATATTGCCTTTTTTTTTTTAAATGATGCCACTTAATCTTTGGTGAAAAATACTCTCTGTTCATATTAGATCACATAAGAGAGCAGCTGCTACCACTCGATTCTTTTTTTTTGTTTCAGCGCATGACTCCTGCAAAACTCCACTATTGCTGTTCTTCCAAAGTGTTCTGACATTACATTTAAAGTATTTAAAAGTAATAAGGATAAAAAAGGCTCTCTACCCACCCCTTCATCCTCGCACCCCTTCAGTCTATGGGTGATCATTCCTTCAGTCATCTTGGCACACACACATACACAAACACACAGTAAATCAGGCAGGTCTGTGCATCATTGTTTTCTTCCCCCTTCCTCTCTTTTCTTTTCTAAAACACGTCATGTCTGGGGTGTCAAGTCCATGGATGCAGGGACAGAGAAGCCTTCGCCCTGCTCAGCTCAGCTCAAACCCAGCGGAGGACTCAATAGCGTACAGGAGCTTGTTCCTCATCAGGTGCTGGTCGCAGAACTCCGGGAGCTTGAGCAGGTTCATGCATGTGCTGGCCGTGGGCAGACGTTCCAAGTCAGTCCCACCGTTGTGGATGCAGAAGGCCGGGTAGAGCTCCTGTGTGCATGTACAAGCCATTAATAAAAACCGAACTTAATGCCTGGAGTCAACAGAAATTTCAACATTTAAAAAGACAGACAAAAAATGAGATGTGAATCAACTTGTGTCAGTGATGATCACAATTTCCAAAGCAATTCCAATTAAGCAATAAATGTCAAATTCCACAAGTGGATAAATGTTAAAAGAGAGACATTAAGCGCTAAGCTAATACAGTGGAAGTATAAATTTAGGAAATCAGTTTAATGGTTGAAAGGTACTGAGTGGGAGACTGGCCCACAGTTTGACCCTTGGATGAGACGCTGAAGGAATGGTCATTTCATGTTGTCTATGTGGCATTTTTTAAACCAAGCCTCCTTATGATGAGGCCACCTCATCTGCAGTCTGTGACACTGACCGTTTCCATCACAAGCCAAGCCAACAGATCCGCTCCTCCACCCTGATTTCATTCTGCTATTTAAAGTTAGCATATACCGAGCAGCGGCTATACCAGCCCGATTAAATGGCTCTTCAGGGGCTTAGCCGTAATGACCCCATTTTTCTGACAATTACCGTATTAAACTATCGTTGCTTATTGAGAAAGTGTCATTACCACGGCTATCATTTTGGAAAAAAAGAGAGTTTCCATCATCTTTTTTAAATGGCTTCTCCTGACAGAGCTATTTCTCCTCTAATGAATCCTGGGCCGTTTTCACGACAGCTAATTAAGCCTTAGCTGGCTCAAGCAGCAGGCCGGGTCAGGGGCCGCTTCCCCCTCGAATTACCGCCCTTTTCGGCCCAGAGTAGAGACAAAGAGGGAGGGGGGAGTGTTCATATATTGGCCAAAGTCAAACTGATTAAATGAAGAGGGTAGAAAAGTCCTAAAGCAGAGAGGATATACTGCAGAGGATTTTAGGAAGAGTGTTGTTCCTTACTTCTTCTGCAGAACAGCAATTAGGTTTTCTTAACTAATGACAGTAATAAAGAGTACTAAAACCAATCATATGATGATTACAGTGTCTGGATATATGACATAAAATTCTTTAATGGCTCAAAGCAACATTTTCTGCTTTTTTCCCCTTCTTCGAACTACTGAAGTGTCCCATAAGTCAAAGTAATGAGAAAGTGAAACAGCTTCCAATTAAGAAATCATTTCAACTATAAAAGGTTAGCAAAGATGTAATACTGCTGAAAGGATGTTTTGAAGTTAGGAATACAGTATCCTTGATTGAACATTTAACTAACAGGAACTGTCTCCTGCCACGTCACATACAGTAAAAGGCAAAAGTTCAAAAGTTCAATCTGCTACCGAGTTCTGAATGGTAATATTTGTCCAGCCAGGATTTCTAACAAAGCCCACACATACAGGGCTCCACAAGGAGTTCTTCAAAAGAAGAAGGTCGTGAACTATTAAACAACACTGGACATGGAGATAAGACTTTACCACACTGGCCCAGTCTTATCAGCACCTAATTAGAAAATGATCATTTTGAGGGCTGTTATCAGTGTAGGTATTTTCATTACAAGCCCATTAAAAGGGAACACTCCCTTTTGTTGATCTTATATAATTTCAAAGGAACAGAGGATACACAGTTTGAAACTCAAGTACACTGGGGAGGAAGGAGAGAAACACATAAAGCATAAGAAAACTTCAGCTTTTGTTGGTCCTCACCTTGAAGCCAAGCAGTGGAGGCCTGGAGCAGCTGGTAACAAATTTCAGCAGCTTACGTTTTTCCTCATCTGTGAAGCCTTCCACCACCTCCCAGAAGATCTGGATTACAGGATGAGTAGGTGAGTAGCCACCTAAGAGAAAGGGGAAGGAAAGTTTAAAAAATAAATAAATCAAAATCAGTGTTTCAACACATTAGAATACATTCCTACTCCGGTGCATTTTTAAAAACATCTGATCTTACCTGAGTAATTTGTGAACTGTTTCAGGTCATCCAGACAAATTGGCACATGAGCTCCAGATATGAGTACCTACGAAGCGTAAGGACAGATATTTTTAATAGATTTTGTGGTTATAATTGTGCTCCAAGTGGCAGTTGTGTGCATACTACCTGGATCTCCTGCTGGTCAAACATACGCAGCCACTCTAGGTTGACCACATTGGCCAAGCCCTGCCTGAAGGCCAGACAGTGAGGTCTGATCTGCTTATTCAGCCTGTAGTCAGCCACCAGGTGGATGTAGGCAATCCGGTTCGCTGTGGTCACAGGAATGTCCTTTCCTCCTGGCTTCAGCTCAACAACCTGGAGAAGAAGTGAAAGGTTAATATGTTGTTTTAGATGAGCGTGATACAAATGTCATTACTGCATTAAATTGTATTGTATGGATTCTCAGGAGAGTTTTAGATTGAGTACGTAGATGCGTTTACTGAAGCTAGCTCATCATTATGGAGAACAAAAGGTGACCACACAAGTTGGCACAATGAAGTGTCACTGATTTCTCAAAGTTATCCTCTTAATGGGATATTTTTTTATACCTATCTACATTTTCAGTCCAAGGTGGAAGCAGGAATTCTAATCATGCAAAGTCTCTCCTAAAATCGGAATAGTCTTTGTAGCCTCAGTACCACAGACATTAAACCATTACATTCTTAAAGGTGAAGCACCTCTTGTGAGTGACCTCTGCTACTCCACCCAAAAACATAACCATTCCTTCAAAACAAGCAGCGGTATTTGAGTAATATTAGTATCAGGTATCCCATTTGCATTCTCCATTATGCATATGCATGAGTGTGGGGTCTAAGACGCCAGATGCCCAACAAACAAAGGTGGATTTAATTCAATCACAGTGAGGTAGTTAAAATGTTTTCCAATCGCACTCTGATTAAAGGTAAGGCTCTCTTCAGTGTGTGTTACAGTGAGTTTCAGTATTTCTAAATATAGCACATCCACTGAACATCTGGTCCAATACAATTTGGCCTCAGGTTCTCTTTTCATTAGCTTTAGAGCAGTTAGTGCTTGATAAGATGTGCTCATCACTGTTCATAAAGCCTGGAGTATGATTTTTTTTCACCATCTCCCATAAATCCCATTACAAAATAGAGAAATCAGATTTTCCAAAGCTATATGAAATAGCTTCAAGTGATAGAAAATGGCAAATAGTGTATAACAACATTACACAATGGTGCTTTATTAAAAATATAGCAAAAGAACAATAGCTCCAAAAGTTGTGTGCTTTCTCTATGTGAAATTTCACTCTTCACAAATGAGAAACGATTTTCAACTTTTTTTTTAACCATTTCAGTTTTATGTTTTGTTCCATAAGAGTGAATGAGAAGAACTATACTTGTGCTACCTCTATCTTATGAGGCCTGTACTAAGCAACTCATATTAAGATCCTAATTCATGTGCAACAACTTCCTTAATTATCATCAATAAGCAGCAATTAAGAGGTTATTGAGGGAAATCTGTTAATTTTAATAGTCTTGTGGTTGCAGAATGTGGTCAATTTGAAGAAGGTCTAAACAAATGCTTTATAATGACAGATAAAAAAAACAATATGCTGCTAATATGTGAACTAAAAAGCCACGTGGTTGAATACGTGTAACTTAACATAAAGTGTACCCAAAGTTTATATCCAGGGAGTGTATTAGCTCCATTCTTTTCTCAATTGTGTTTATTTTCTAGATACTACACAAATCCAGGAAGTGAGATTCAAACAACTACCTTTATGTAAATTACTGAGTCACAAAATCATCATGACTCAGGCCAAACAGGAACACTGCATTAGCACCGAGCACAGGTGGTCACATACAAACTGTCACCAAGACTTACTGAGAGATATTAACAGGATATTTGCTTTACAACAATACTAACTACAGTCAAAACTTACAATAGAGTTGAATCAGCAGCACTCTGACGCAGTCTCGACAACAGCGGATTGATAAGGTATTGATAACTTATTGTAATGCAGCGCTATAGAATTAGATTGCATTGTAAGTTTGTAAGGTGTTTCTCTTATTTTGTCAGTTCTAGAAATGTTGTGTACTGAGCATGTGGCCTCACTGACATGTAATCATTTTCAGTTTTTCCCTGCAGTCAATTCTGATTATGTGCTAATGTAAGAGAATTACTGTTGTTATCTTGCTTGCTTTGGCTATCTCATGAGGGCAAATGCAGGGCAGACTGCTCCCGGGTGTGTGCCTAATCTTTCGCAAATTGTTTTCCCTATCGTGTTTGCGATGCCCTATTTGTGACCAGGAGGGCTACATTGTAACTCAGCCATTTCAGGTGTTGTTTGAGAAGAGCTAATAAGACGCGTTAAGGCCCTGAGCAAACAGGGGCTCCGGGTTGAGTGCAGGTCTGGGACCAGGTGACTCAGAGTGGCAATGACTCGTCTCCACAGCCTTGAGCTTTGGAGGGGACGTGCCTAAGAGCAGCTAGCTGCTTCTGTCAGGCGTGTTTTGAGATAATTCCTGGGGTAAAGGCAGGTGGAATGGTCAACAGAGCTGCTGTGTTCCCTGCACTGCAGCAGAGCTTAGGGCGACAGTAGCGACGTGCTTTATCTCTCTCAGTGCTGAAAAGCAGCACATCATGAGGGAAATGAATTATTAACGCCACAAAGAGGAACCAAACAGGAGGAAGGAAAGGCGGATGAATGAAAGGTACTGACCGGCATAGAGACAGAAATGGAAAAAAAGGACACGTGAATCATTTATCCATATGCAGCCCACCTGAGCCTCTCCCAGATCGTTGTTGACCACAGTAAAGTTGAGGCCCAGTTCCTCCACGTCGCCCTCATAGCTCTTGAGAAAGAGAAGGTTGCGGTACATCTCTGGATCCAGTGAGGCCAGGTGGTGGATATCCACATCAGCACTGGTTCCCAGAAGTTTGGACAGAAAGAAACTGGCAAACGGCAACTCTACCAGCATGTTCTCATACAGCGCCTGTGGAAAGATGTGGATGTTTACTGGAGGACAATCGCAGGACAAATAAGTAATAGAAATCATTCTTGTAAATTTACAGAGAAACACAAGCCAATCAGTAAAAATGACAAAATGTAACTCAAGCATTGTTTATTGCTTGGGTGTCACTGAATAAAACATCATGATTAGATAACCGAGATAACTTAATGGGCTGCGGCTTGCATCAAGAAGCAAGTATAATATTAAGTACATACTTAAAAGTCTGATTACAACATACATTACACAATATTAAATTTACTCTACTACTCTTGTATCAAAGAATCATGAGATAACACAGAAAGTCTGGTCACATCAGACTGACTGAGAGCAAAACACAGAACATGAGGGCCAATCTATCTAAAACACACACGCTTCAGTTTCGCCCGCCTCAAACTTTATAAATGCCAATTCTCACCTTGACCTTAAATGCCATTAAGAACCGCAGTCGGGCAGGTGACTCATAAAACCCAAAGCTAATGTACTGGAATAGTCCAAAAAAAGAGCCCGATGGAGGCATTAAAATATACAGGTCTTTATAAATGATAGCGCTAAAAACCCTGACCACATCAGCTAAATGGATTATAAATCTAGAGGATTTCCATAATGCATGCATCTTAAACACACACACACACATAAATCACAGCTATTTTCTAAACACAGGTTAATTGCACAACTTCAAACATTGTCTATTTTTTATGCAAAATAATCCACTTAGTATTTCTCTTGTGGCCGATGCTCGTTTCAGACCATATGCGCGTCATGGCCCCTTGAAACCTATCAATAACACTTGTGCCGGGAAGAGGCAGCAATAAGTATATGGAAAAAACTTGTAGCCTTATTTTTTCAATGCCACTTACTTTATTTATGAGTGTTTATTGCCAGAAATTGTGCCAAAATGACTTGGGCTAGAAAGAATTAATTATTATGGCCTGGGCCTTTTAATATAAGTGAGTGCAGTGGCAACGCAATTAAAGCAGATCGCAGCACCATCAGGTGGAATAAATGCCAACAACATTGCAGGTGCATTCTGTTAGCTGCCAAATAAATTCCTTAATTTACAACATTAAGAATCAATAAAATTATAATGCCTTTCAAACGCATCTCTATCAATCAATGTTGCCAACCTCACACACCTTTAAATGGAACTATCAGTTGCTAGAGATCAACTGGAAGAGACGCTGTAGAAGTCTGGTGTTAAAAGAGGGAGGAGGATCAAACTTCACTGTGAAGGTGATGATGAGGTTGGAGGTTTTGTGCTAATGAGAGATAGATGAGTCGTGCACATATGTTGTATCCTACAGGTTATATTACATTATGAAAAAATGTGATTTTGACAAAAATCTACCAGCAAACTCTCCCAACAAGATCTCATTCATTTTTGAGGTTTTACTTCGGGTGGACTGAACCACAAAAGCAAAGTAACCTGTTTTCATGTCTTCCCATTTGTGAGTTAAATCTTTCAGCTTGTCAGCCGAGTGGACAAGTGAGGAAGAAGGATGATGACCGGCCTCTATTCTGATGTTCAATCCCATTTCAGTGAGTACCCTAGACAAGCCACTCCTGCCTGTAATACATCACCCCCACAACAATGGCACGCCTCGGACATTAATTAACAATATTAATCTCCTGTGTCCTTTGAGCCGCAATGTGCACTGTGCACATTGCAGCACCGGTGATGCAATCCCAATCTATATAAACGGTTGCCTTTTATCCAGGCAATAACGGCACTAAACAAATATCAATACACCTTTCAAATGGCCACTCAAACGTCCATTTTTATGGAGAAAGAGGAACTTAAGGTAGGGTTAATTGAAAGTCAAATTCAAATTAATTTCCCCCCACCTAATTGCCTGAACCATTAGCTATGGAGAGCACAATATTGAAGAAGTGGGGGCGGAGAGCTTGTGGCTGCTCATTGATCATTTCTCACTTGGAGAGGATACAGAGAAGAAGAAGAGGAGGAGGAGTTACGATGCTCTGATAAGCAGACCGGACCATCCCGGGCCGAGCAAGAGAGAAGAGACCTGGATGTTCCTGACTGTAAAACAGATCAAAATGCTATTACCACATGCTTTGAACACTTATTTATGTCCTGTCTGTGTGGGCTTGCTGATTTAGTGCCAGCCAAATGCAATCACTACACAAACAAGAGGTAGGAATCATCGGCTAATGGAAGCCCTAATTGAGAGGCGACCGCTTGTCATGAGGTAATTCTTCTCTGGTTCAGCTGATAGCCCCCCCCCCTCCATACGGAAGGTATCTTGATAAACAATCACTACCACATGCATTAAGGATGATTTAGAAACATTAGGCTCTAATAAATAGTGCCATCAAAGGAAGGCGGGGACAGAAAAACAATGCCATCAACAGATTAAGCACAAGGCTAATTAACAACTAAAACGGTTCAAGCTCTAAAACCGAGCTCTAAATTCTGGAAGAAACAAATGACAGCAATTTCTTTAAACACCAAATCAACCCTGAACGGTACATACTGTAGGAGCCTCAACACTGACTGACCTTAATTAACATGATGACCATCACATCAAGGAGATCCCTCAACTGAATAGGTTTTTTTTTTCCTTAAGAGGAGCGCCATGTAATAATAAAAATGTGGTTTCTAAATTGTCATTGGTATTTCATCTTATTTTGAAGGCGTACCTTTCCAAGAATCCTGCCTAGAAAGTAGTAATGTCTTGTGAAAGAGTCTCCAACCAGCATTTCTGCAGCAGGGCTGGGGTACAGCAGACCCTCGTTGGTAGTTTTAAAGAATCCCTGGTTGGGATTGAAGCCCGACTTGAGGAGTTCATTGAGAAACTCTCGGAAGATTCCCCCGCCATCAATACCAGCTTCATCCAGACCGTGAGCATTTAGGAGATGGACTCGAATCCTTTTCTTCAGGTCTGGTTCTAAGACAGAGATGTATAGTAGAATTTGTAAAGGTAGATGAGAAAAAAGAGGGATAAACAGAATGCATTAAGTGACTATTTTCACTCAATGAATGCAGCCTCAAGTCTCATCTAAAAACCCAAAGGCAATGGAAGGTCAGGCAGAAAGGTGGACGGCGTCTTCCATTGCATATTACATTTCCATTTAGTCCCCAAAAAGATTGTTATTTTTCATAAAAGGTTACTATTCTGAGTTTGGGATTATAGTCAATCTTTTTAACAGAGTTGGGTGTTTGCCTATAAAAGTTATAAATACTGTAACCTTCATATCACATTTTCCACATCTGATGTACAAAATAAACCACATCAAAATACAAAACCAGGCCTAACAGTCCAAGTAAACTTCTGAATGACTGAAAAATAAATAAACAAAAAATGTAATAGCTATAAAACCTATACCCAGTTTTCATATTGTTTTTGTTAAACAGATTTTGCAAGGAGGCACTTTCTTGACCTGCAGAATATTCAAATCAAATTCTGCAAGAGGTCATCTTTCAGAATAATTAATGTACAGTGATAAATCAGAGCAGCTATAACTTATAGACACATAAATGATATAGATCATGTCTTCAGCTCAGGTCTCCTACTACTCTTTTTAATCAGATTGCCCCTACTGAAGTGCCCTTTCAAATTCAAACACAAAAGAGGTGACTTAAAATAATTGATTCTGCTTTTATGCGCTCCATTATAATAATCGGGACCACAATTATGCTTTGCCGAAATTCAATACTCGGCTCAAGGAGAGAGCTAAACTTGAACCTCAGTATTAACATTTTATAGAACGTAAGAGTTTTAGTAATAGTGCCCATATTAAAAATACTTTGTTTCCTTTACACTTCAACCTGTCCTTAAGAGCAATCAGTGCACATTTTCCAGACATGATTTAACACATCTTGGCCACGCACATTTCATCTAAACATCAACGACACGAGCATGGGGAGAACTGTTCGTTTTATGCATTACAAGTACCGTTTTCTGGAGAGAGTTTATCATAGGCGTCTTCATAGATATAGTTGCGTCTGATGGTGACACTAATGCCATCGGGGAATGGTCCATCTCCCTGCACGTCCCGTTTGTCAGCAAAGATTAACCTCTGGAAGATCTATAAGACAGATGTAAGCCCAGTGGCAGGGTCACTGACAAATCCGTTCAGTTATAAGTCCAGCAATATGTTTTATTGTGTTTTGATCATGCTTTTTATTTTATAGTACCTTTACTCGCTCCTCGAATGGAACCACAAAAGGCAGCTCTGTGAGGATGGCCAGATGTCGCTCCTCAGAAACAGACAGCTGGGGAGGCTCTGAGCCGACTGCAGGATAGACAAAAAAAAAAATAAATCCAAGTCTGAGTGTTTTAAATTTTGGACAGAAGGTTTATTTAAAGTGATATGACTTGGACAAACTATATTACTGTTATTACAAAAAATAGTATATACATGGAGAAGATAACTTTTCAGTGTCATTAATGTAGCCAAAACAAATTCCCAGAAAGAAGCAAATATAAAAACAAATCTAACAGCCACTCACACTTCTAAACGTGTAGTTAAAACTCGGTCCACTGCTTATGGGTGATCAATTAAAGGCATTTCCATCCTACACCTTTAAATTACACCTTTTTAATTAACCCAACTGTGAGTTGCCCTTCCACCTGCTGGGCTTCATCCATTAGGCTGATGTTTGTTTTGTATTAAACTCAGGGTTTAGCCTCTTAAGTCTACAAAAAATGCCACAATGGCTAAACTGCTCTTCACCCTGCTCACTTTGCGCCCACTGCAGCTCAATTATTCTGCTCAATTAGTCAATCTGATCTGCATTTTCCCATCAGGTTTCCATCTTTGAGGAGAAATATGGCCTTGCAGTGGTCAATACGTTGCTCGTTCATCAGCCACAGGCCTGTCCATTTAAGGAAATGAGAAAAGGCCAGACAAACACATGGACCAGATGTGGCTGGGTTCATCAGGTACTTTCACACTAATTGAATTTATCCCATACAGCCTCTGAGTGGCATTAGGTAGATCATACACACATTGTTATCAGCTTGTTTTCACACCACGTTTCAAAGAAACGCTGGAAGCCAAATTGGGCCAGATGAAGCACTGTGTGCGTCAGTGTATTTTCTTCTGAGTGCCTATCTGAGTCAGTGAATAAAGTAATACATCTTTGTTAAAAAGGTTCCTCTAATTATTTTTGCTCTCTCCTTTAAGACATTCAGGGAGAGTCATTGCATTCAGAAGCATTTGCTCTCGTCTCAGAAAAGATAATTTCTAAGTCTTCACCCAAAGACAGTTCAACTTACAACTTAACACCAACTCCTGTAGAGACAAGAGCTGCTTTAACTTCCTCTTATGTGATATTATCTTAATGCACAGCTCCATAGTCTATGAACAGCAAACAGAGAAGGTGACTTTGGACAGCAACTTGGAAGATTTCCTGGGCTGTGTCTCAAGCTGACACAAGCATTATACTATTCCAAATTTTCATTCACTGCCAGTTGAGTGTCTCTGTGCTGTACACTGAATGTACTGCTATAGAGAACACCCTTAGGAATATCCTGATCACCAATACTTAACAGGTTCCATTCCAACAAATACATAATTTATCTTGTGCTTTTAAATGGCAGGATGAATCAGAATATTATGTACTGATGTGAAAAAAGGTTTACCATAAGCTAAGGTAGGTCTATTTATCTTTAGCTCAATGACAATTATTACTTGTTTACTAAAAGACCTTCAACATGGTCTTAAAGTAAAAGGGATCTTGTAATTAAAGATACCATCAAGTGTTGACTGAAGTGGCCCAATGCGACCCATCCTTCGTGTTCGCCACACGTGTCTGGCAGATGGCACATACAGCTGAGTGACCTGAAAAGGGGAGAAGTAGATCAGCTCCACTCAGCAAACCAGCTCAAGGAGCTTATGAGGTTTTTCAATCATCCTGTTCAAGTGTGAAGCGTCTAGTGAATATCTTCATGTAAACTTAACATGAAAGGCACTAGACTACTCAATACCATGCAAAAATGGAACCTGCTTAAGTGAATTGCAAGAAATAAACAACTGAGATGACAGTACCTTATCGGCTCGAATGTTGACCTCTTCAGAGAGCCAGTGACCTGCTGGACAAAAGGGTCGTCTAATGTCACGAGCTTTCACCATCTTCACCAAGTTAGTGATGACCTGGGTAGTAGATCAAACAGACAAGCACACGCTGCATTAACATCTCTGCCACCACATGATGCACTTTTATAGAAGCATTTCCAGAAACATACTTCACTGTCGTTTTGTAATAGTCAATGTTTCAAAAAAAGTGTTGTTTGGCCTTTTACAAAAACTAGTAAAATGCACATTGGGATTAGTAGAAATGTCTTTTTTTAATGCTCCAAACAACATAGCATCAGATGACTGATCAGCTGTATGCAGTTTCTTCCCAGATATTCAGAAAAAGTGTGAAAATATATCTGGTGGTACAACAGCTAGTGTGGACTGATAAGAAGGAGACCAAACTGTTCATCTGTCTCATCTGTGATTAGAAAAAAACCCAAACATTTTAGATAAAAAAAAACAGCAATGGAATGCTTTACAACTCACTTTCAACTAAGAGATCACAAAGTGGACATAGAGTGTTTTTTCTGTGCGTTGGCTGTTCAATAAGATCAGGTGCCTTATACGAGGGAAAAAAAGCAATTTGAGAATTCAACCATTAGTGCACCATTTATAGGGAGTATAAAAGAAAAACGACCTGCGCTGTCCCTCAATGTCCAGTCCTGTTAATTACTGGCAAGGTCTGCTGACATCAGCCATCAGATGCAGAACGCAAAGAGACCCAGCACCAATGGTTCAAAAGGCTGATAGTACTGTAGCAGAGGTACTAAGTTTTAGTTTTATGTGAATTTATTTAGACATACATGCTTAAAGAGTTAATCAACAGGACATTCCAGTTTTTACCAGAGCAATTTCACATTAAACCAGTTCCCCTCATTAAAATTTTGGTGGTATATTGGGATTGTTGCTAATAAGGTAAGTCTCTTCATCTAACTTCACGAGGGCAGATCATAGGCTCGGCTGTTGCTATGACCAGTTCCTGCCAGACATTCACTGTATAACCTCATACGTGTCAATGCATGAAGATTTGTTATGTCTGCCATAACAGTTTCGAGCAGTCCATTTCCATATAATACCTAGGCTAGATTGTTTTAATCGAAATGTTCTTTTCTAAAGCACGTCATTTTCATAGAGTGACAATCAATCTCGGCCAATCACCAGAAGGCAACCAGAGTCCGCAATAAGGGCAAGTGCAAAATGTTGTAAAAGGCACGTGGCGATGGGTTTGGAGCGGGCCTACCCCCTGACTCTGGGAATGAATAAGCATTCCTTAATTAGCCCATCGGGTTAAGTGCAAGCCTTAATGGGCCTTTCCCAAACTCCTGTGTGACATCGTTCTCCAAACATGGCCAAGAAGAAAGTTCCATTAGCAATATTAATACAAGCTTAGTTGATCATTTTCATTCAATTAACTTCTTTCAATTAAATAGATAGCTCGACAATGG
>JAPTGW010000014.1:18294554-18310249 GCA_029814545.1 Apogonichthyoides opercularis
CACAAGGAAATCTCTACGGACGCGGCGGAACGATCGCTAAACCATAGTATCGCCGTCGGACGGGCGATACAATTAAGTGTATAGTCCTGCAAAGGATGCAAAGTCAACACATGAGAGATAACAGGCTTATTACGCCTTAAGTAAAGGAAACAGACGTCTTACATATCACTTTCTAATTATTTAAAGGGCATTAGCTTCCGAGGAGATGTGTTAAATGCACCAGTCCCTTTGAGAAAAACAAAGCACTGAATGAATAATTCAAAAGCTGATGTCAGTTTCCAGGTCAGTGGGTACTGCTTATTTGTTATACAAAGGCAGGTGAAACCAAAACCTTCCTATCTCCTCCTGTTATTTTTATCAGTGAAGAATACAGTGAACAGAAGCTCTTCACAGAGGAAATGTAAAACTACTTAAAAACACTCAATTTTCATATGCTACAAAGGTAATCCTGTCAAGTGCCATCTTTATGTTTGTCACATGAATTTTTAGAATGTATATACATTTACAGCACAGCAGTAGATCTACCAAATTACAATAAAAACAAAATACTAGTTCACTCCTAACAGCAGACCAATAGCAAAAGGCATTCAATATCTATGTCTAACTGGATGGAAAATAAAATCACCCATCTTGAGATTATTCAAAGGGCTAATAGTTGGCTTGTGATCGAAGGGAAACTGGTTCGATTCCACGAACTGGCAGAAAAAGTTGTTGGCTGATGTGCCCTTGAGCAAGGCACTTGACCCCCCATTTGCTTCCCGGGCACCTGCTATGGCAAGTCCACTGCTCATAGTTTATAGTGTGTTCCTGCATGTTCTAGAGATGGGTTAAAAGCAGAGGTTGAATTTCAGTGTCTGGTAAATTGTACTGTATACTGATAATAAAAGAGCTTAATCTAATCTTAATCTAATATTACACTACTTAAGTTAAAACTGGGGTTTTGCATAAACACCTTAATGTATTTATACTAGGAATCGCAATGAAAATACGGTATACAGGCAAGAACTACATACTGGAAAGAGGAAATTTCTTTTGAACTGGAAAACCACAAACCAGACTGCTATATTATTTATTACTTCTTGCATTTACTATCTATGGACATTATGGCTTCGATCCTCAAAGACTATGATAATGGCCCAGGTACTTGGATGCCTATTAGAGAAAAGCTGAATATTACAATGCTTTCAACCATTTAGGTGTAAGTATCCATATATGTTAAAAATTGGTACCATTGTAAATCTGTACACCACAGCCCACATAGCCCCTGTAGGGCCTTATGTCACCCACAGTGAAAAGGACCTGCTTTACTTGTCAATGTATGTCTTGTAGGCTGTCACTAAGCCTGTTTACATGCACACCAATACTCCGATCACTATCCAATTTCTGGAGTTGTCAGATTACTCAAGTGCCCATGTAAATAAAATAATCTGATGTGCTTTATCAGATATTAGCAGTTATCTCATCATGAGAAATCAGATTAACACACTTGAATATGTCTCCAATACTCTGATATCTTCCTGCATGTATACAGGTTAATCTGATTTATTTCGTTCTTTTACGTTTGTGCATGTGTAAACACAATTAAAATTGTAGAGAATGGGAGTTACATAGTCAAACATTAGCGGAAGACAACAACAGGATGTTTAAGTCAACCATAACTATCACATAATCCAAAAGAAATCCGATCGTGAACTGGAGCAACTAAACCAGGGTTTTTCTATCATTGCATTTCTTAAGTGCATGTAAATGTCTAAGATCTGACTATTACAATTATCCAATTACTCCCACTTATCTGACATTTATGGCCACGTAAACAGGCTCAATGTCACTCTTTGTTATTTTCCTTTTCAAAAATAAAAAACTAGAATTAAATTTAAAAAGACAGAATAAAACAAACTGTAAACACTCAAAAGCACAAATATAAGGGTGTGTCTTTACCTCCAGCCCAACAGCGTGATGGAGGACGCTAACCAGAAGGACATGCTCCATCAGAAGTCTGTCAGGCATCAGGTTGGGTGTCACACAAGCTGCTAGTAACACCTCTGTTAGAGTGTCATTCATATCCTTCCTGCTGTAGCTCATGTACAGCTCCTCCAGCTGACCACTGATGGATGCCATGTTGGGCTCACTCAGCCTAAAGAAGGTGAAAATATGATTCATTTTCACTCTGAAGAATCTTTACTGGTGTTTATATCACAGCAGAGTCATAAGGCTTCGAATCATTTTTATATTTCCCATGAATTTTTAGGATTTTGTTTTGATGTTTGATCAATTTCAGTTTAATTTTAAATGAGTTTTTAAAGGAGATTTGTTATTTTAATTCTTTTTTGGAAAATGATTAATTTTTGTTTAGTTTTCTTGTTTCAGTGTTAGTATTTTTTTTAGTATTCAATGTAATCCCAAATGGGCTCTGAAGCTTCTTTCCAATTTTTGTGCCATGTGTGGATTACTTGCCATCTGCTGGTGTTAAACTGGTACAGCTCACAAACTGTAAAACAGACTTCATATCCACCCAAAACATTAAGCTTATGTATGAAATAAACATGCTGACGTGAAAAATCAACAGTTCCACTTTTATTTAAGTTAAACACAATATAGTGTAAATTAAATTTTTTTTTTTTTTTTAGTATTTTACCCCTGCCCTTAGCTATGTTGTTTTTACATGGTTATAATGAGCACAATATCTATTTCTCAATCTCTTTATTAAAATAAAACAACAAAAAAAAATAGAGAAAGATAACGAGAACAGGATTAACAGACAGGAAACAGGCAGTAGCTCAAACAATAAGGAACATTGGACATGTGATGAATGAAGCATGATCTAAAACACTAGATTAGTTCAGTAAGTGTCATAATGTCTGTACAGAAAGGAAGGCCACACTAAATACGGGACACTTCAGTCAGAATGTTTCTAAAATTCTTGTTTTAAATGCTGTTCTATATTTCAGTTGTATTTTGTTACACAGACTAAGAAATGCATATGTACTCTATAATATCTCATTATACTTATTCTAAAGTACTACTTGTGGTCTAAGAGTTTGCACACCCCTGTATATTTCCACACCTTATTTTTATTGTTTTGATAGTTTTCTTTAACAATAACTACCTTGAATCAGATGAATTACCTAATTCAATATTAACTCAAAGTGTATGACATCTCAGTAATAGTATTGTGTATTTTTTGCAGCATTATGGAGATTTTTAGTGTGTTGGAGTAGTAAGAGTGTTACCTGTTCAACAAGCCTTTCACATTCCGCTTCAGTTTTTCAAGCTCAGCTTTGCGTTTATCATCTCCATTGTTTCGCAAATGAGGTGGTACATACTTTCCTGCTGCAGAGGTGACCTAGACATCCAAATGTGTAAAATTAGGATTAAGGCATACAAAGTGGGCAATAATGAAAAAAGAAACATACATAATGATTCTGGACTTACTACTTGTGAGTTTGACCCAGTGTCAGGAGTACCATCCTCTTCCTCCTTATTTTCCTCATCCATGTCTGATTCAGCACTTTCATAAAGTCCATCCTGGTCATCTTCTATTTCCTCATCCTCTGCTTCCTCCGCATCAGTCACGTCATCTTCCTCACCTTTATCCTCCTCATCACCCTCCTCCATGTCCTCATCTTCATCAACCTCAGTCTCATCACTACTGCTTTCTTCACTACCTTTGCTTCTTGATTCATCTTCTTCTTCCCCATCATCATCCAACAACTCTGAATCATTTTTATCAAGTTTTTCAAAGTTCTCTTTGGCCATGTCCATGTCATCATCACAGTCATACATTCCCGCAGCTGATGAGCCAGAGTCAAGCACACCAAGAATATAATCAAGTCCATCAGCAACAAAAGACTGCGGTAGAGATTTTTTGTTTTTCCTCTTGTTTAGTCGAAGATACTTCTCTAACTTCTTTATTTCTCTGTCTTCTTGCTCATTTGCCTCTAAAAGTGCAATCTTTCTTGACTCTTGAAGCTTATTCATTTTCTTGCCTTTCTTGGAAGATGTTGCTGTTTTGGTGGGATCTAATTTCTGTGTAGAGCTTGACTTCTTTGGAGCTACTTTAGCTAAGTCTTCCTTTTTCTTCTTCTTTTGCAGATTTGGCTGCTGATCAGCTGTTTCATTATAAGCAGTTGGTAGAGCAAGGTCCTTTTTACCTTCATAATGACTTTTCATTTTGGCTTTCTTCAGTTTGCGTTTTTCCTTGCGCAGCTCCTTTCTGCTTTTCTTTTTAATAAATTTCAAACCAGGATTATGATCCAACTCTTCCGAGCCGTGTTTATCTTTGACAAACTCTTCCACTGCCACCATGTACTTCTGTAACACTGCATTTTTCTTCTTCTTTTTGCTGTTCTGTTTCAACTTATCTTTCATTTCGCCAAAGTAGGCTAACCTGTAGAACGTGTGCTCAATGAGATTAATTTTAGCGAGCTAGCTTGCTATGTAAACATATAGTAGCTAACAAATTATTAAATGTAGAAGCTTATAAAAAACGTCTTTGCCTAGTTTATTATTTACATACCTTAGACTCGTGAACTACACATGCATTTCCATGAGGCTAATGTTGATGTGACCCACGAACATGCGACCATTTACTTCCGGGTTTCTCCGACGCGTAATAATGACGCAGTTTATTTTGGGGCGTTTTTTTGGCACGGAGCGGGTTTCCTTCGGTGTAAACTGTCTTTTAACCAGTCAGAGGAAATTTTGCAGCGAAGGGTAGACATTGGAGTTGATGGTGCATTTGCCAGTTTAATGAGCTAGCATGTAGAGAGTCTGTAGCTTTTTGTCGTTGCAATATGAAGAATGGAAGAAGACGATGTTACTATCAGAGAGCAGAATTTCCACAGCCAAGTTCGAGAGTACATTGTAAGTAGCGTCTGGGGCAGCTAGACAGAGCTAGCTTGCTAACAACGTCCTCTATTGCACGGTAACGTTAACGGTGGCTAGCGTTAGCTTGTTTTGACAGTTTTACTCGGCTCAATTTCTTTTCACGGGCTCTTTATTTTTGTACTACAGATAATTTTCCGAATGATGCACTACTGTTATGCTATTTTATTGTTATTTCGTTTATTAGACAAATATTTTATTTTTTGTCAGAAACCACCAGAGAACGGGATGAATAAGTTAGCGTATAATAACGTAAAGCTAGCCTCCTTTAACGCGTAAAACTGGTGATTGTATTTGTATTACTCGTATTTGATAGCTCGAAAAAATGTTGCTGCTGCTCTCGCAAACCACCTTTAGTCGTATTTAATGGCGGAATTTGGTAAAATATTATTATCAAGCGATTTGATTCAAGAAATACACTTCATAGAGTAGGGCATAATTATTGGTCACTACTCTTTTGGAATATAGAGACTATCAAATTTCACTCAAGTAAGTAAGCTTGACACCTCAGCTTTAGTCTGCACATTTTGTCCTCTCCACACCATGATCTCTATATCCAATATCCTTACTTTACCAGAATAAGATCTGTTTCTTCACCACATATGAAGCCACAATGTTTCTGTCATGTTACTTTAACATTTCTTGACAAGCAACAGATTAACTGATTTCTATAGACTGGTATTTATATTTTTGTGAATTTACTATATAGGTTGAATCATTCTAGGACAAGTATAAGGTGTTAGAACTTGACCCAGTGACAAGATTTTTTTTGTTCTTTTAAAACTGTATAATCCCTGAGAAGAGATTTCTTTGTAGACTGTTAAAATTCAAGAATTCCATGCCTTAGTTCACATAGGACACAGAAAATTAGATTACTACAACTAATAAGGTTAAAGCAGGACAATGTGTGACTAGGTGGTGCTTGAAATGTCAGTTTCCATGCGTGTTGGGTGGTAATCATATTTCCTTCAGCGCCGCCAAACAGTGCTATGTAATTATGATCAGACACAGTCCTTCCACAAGAATGCACTGTGTGAACATTGTAAGGGTGTGTTTCATCAATTCCTTTCTCTAGAGTCCATTCAACTACATTCATAAAGACAGATGAAGATACTTGTAATTGTTTATGTCATAATATTACACTATCGTAGACTGCACATCATATAGCTACATCTGATTTCAAAAGTGAAAAATTTACATTACTGCAATACCTAGAAATACACTAAATATATTTACGTTAAAGGATGTTCAAGTATAAACACTATAATTGACCCTCCTTCAGAAAATGTACTCACTGCCCCTCACCTTCACCCCTCAGTTCTTCATATATCATAAATGCGTGAAATACTGAGGGGAGTGTTTGCAAGCTGCTTGTGGAACTCTGTGTTCTTTGTGTGTCATAATTAGGTGTAACTGTGACTATTTTGTTTTTGTAGGGAAAACGGAGTGATTACTACGCTCGCTAACAGTGACTAGCCTCCTTGTAACTTGGCGTTATCTCTGTCCAGACTGGCGTGTCTTTGTGTTTGCGCCAGTTTATCAGCTGTGTGCAACTGATTCTCTCATGTGCCGAGTTTTTGCCACTTTATCAAAATGTTTTTCATTGAGTCATTGTCACCACGTAGTCTTAGCACTTTGGTAGCCTGGCAATGAGGGAAAACAGATTTGCTTAAGCTGTCACATCACAGTATATCTCAGATTAACTGACAAGGTTTGGGATGTCAATTTGTCCATCTGAAATGTGAACGGGCTGCCTTGTGTCCAGCTGAGTCATCTCATAATCCCATCTTGGCCATGATGAGTTGTGCAATGTTGACACGGGGGCAAAGTGCTGAAGTGAGAGCTTCTAACATTAGTGTGTCCTAGTCACTGTCACAGTAGAAGGGGGAATGTGGAATGTGATCTTCTTGTAAGACCATCCACCTTGTTTTGGGGCCACGATTGCCTAATAAATTCCATGCATTGGGAATTTCTAGAACACTACACATATATCTTTAGGTCAAATTAGTTAATTCAGTGATTGAAAAAAGGTGCATTGCCTAAATGTGTCTTGCTGAGCTAACTATTTCCAAGTAGTCATTGATTTGTAAATAATTAATTTTCCTATTCTGAACATTTTATAAGGCTTAAAGTCCCATTTATTTTATGGGAGCAAACATTTCCATACCACTACTTAGTCAGTTTCAATACACATTGAAGGAGCTGTACTGACAATGAGACACTATTACGATCTGATTACATTTAGCAGGAGAAGGGTTTTTTTCCTCCTGTTTTTTGTATTGTGAAAGCAATCGCTTTACATTTTTCACACAGATGCCAAATATAATATTAGATCACCCAGTTTTCAGCATTTAAGACTGTACTTACTGTTCAATACTGAGGCATCAGTGTTCTTACATGACCTCTGGGATTATATTTCACATCAGCTCATCACATTAAATCCTAATGTCATGTCTTGTCTACTACTATTATGCATGTAATCTTATACATATCTCAGTAGAAATAAAAGTTTTATAAGAGTTTGTAAATGTTCATTAATTTGTAACATAGTCAGTGGTATGTTACAGCAGGAAGTCAAAGACAAGTGTGAAATGTAGATGCGCTGCAGATAGCTGCTTGCTAATATGCTGCATTCATTGTTGATGCTTTACTAAGATTGACATATTGTTGTTTCAGATTTGCTTCCTTCTGTTTGCGGTACTCTACATTGTATCGTATTTCATCATAACCCGGTACAAAAGAAAAAGTGGTAAGCATTTTTGGAATTCATGAACTTTCATACTGTAGCAGGAAACTGTATGTGCTTGTTTGAGACTGGCATGCATGTTAAAAAAAAATCTGCAACACTTACACAGCAGAAAGGTGTCCCATGTTGACCAATTTTACCATTAACATCATGGAAGTTAGTCTGCTTATACTTTGTTTGCTCATAGAAAGTGCCCTTCATTGTGTCAAGACTAAAAGAAGGTCTCAGTCAAAAGGCTTAACTTGTTTCACACCACACCTATCTCTGTATAGAAATCAGCTCCAGTGTGCTCTTTATCAGTGTAAACTCTATCCGCCCAAAAGTACTTTAAGGGCTGTGGCTGACATGAATGTTTGTTACAGTATAATAAATGCACTAATACCTAATATAACCTGTTTTACATCGTGATATCTAAATATAAGTGAAGTGAATAAAGGGTGTTTTTCTTGTGCATTTGACTGACATGGCATTTGAGCTGCGATGACCAGAAATGACTACAAATAAAAAAGCAAATTATTTAGTGGAAAACAAAAAGGCATAATCAGGTATTGAAACTGTAGCCCATTTTCTATGGACAAATATAGTATGTCCAGGTCACCTAGGCTTCCCTCGTCTCATTTTGAAAGTAGACCACTCTGCACCAGAAAGTCCTCTGGAGTTTTATACAGTTGAAATCTGGGCTGCACTTATGCTTGTAAGGTTTAAATGCTTTATATTCTTTTTTAATTTAGATTTTTGTAAATGCATTTATTTTCAGATTATGCACTTATCTTTTATATTTGTATCTGTAAATCAGCTTTATACTCATCCATACATGTCAGTATATCCTATGTCAGCTACATCACAATATAATTAGCTTGGTTATCGTTCCACTCGGTGATTTGTTTTTCTCTGTAGATGACCACGAGGATGAAGATGCTGTTGTCAACAGGATATCGTGAGTGAAACCTGCTCCTGTTTCAGTTCATTCTTTTTAAACAAAATTTTTATATGCTCTGTTGAACTGTTGAAGGTATCAGATTATACTGAAGTCACATTTTGTGAAAACACTGAAACAGCCTGAATCATGTGTAGAGCCTCTACATTGTTTGGATTTTCTTAGAATTCCATCTGTTACATAGTACATCACGGCATTCTGATGCTGAGTGTTTTTCTGTAACCTACATGATTAAAATAGGTGTTCAACGAAATCGGCTATTCGGAGTAAGAAAGATGACATTAAATATTTCGAATGTTACTAATAACTACTTACATCAAGTAGAAAAATGATTACACTAACTTATAAATGAACACTATATCTCTGAATGTATTACAGATTGTTGTATTAACACAAACATTTCACTCAGTTATATTACTAATGGTGATTGTACTCAAGGGCCCAGCAAAATAAAGGCCTTTCACATTAATGAGCCTCCTCAGTGGCATGAAATGGTGATTTATTTATTTATTTATTTATTTATTTTTGCCGTCCCACTGAGCAGATGGTACTCCCCTGTGCCCAATCTGGGTATCTACTGCTTCTGAATCTCTGCAAATGACAATCTCCATCACCTAGTCAGTGCACATCTGTTGTTGTAACGCTGTGGCAGGGGTGGATAAAGTGAGGGGTAGAAGGATAATGTAGGTACAGATTAACAATGGGCCATCTGTCTGTAAAAGACACTGGTGTTAAATCTTTCTAACAGTAAATGAGCTCATTCCTTGTTCCCTTGCTTATTAATTCATGTTAGACAAAAACCAAGTCACTGTGTTTCAATATGTAATCCCGAATTAATCCTCCAGTGACCAAGTAATTGATTGTAAAGTATAATCCGATTTTGGGAGAAAACATTTCTGGTATTAACTTGTAGTGTTTTGGATGTGTGTCTATCTGGAGTAGCCCTAACAGCTGTGTGTCGGTGTATGTGTTTGTTTGATTCTACTTTCAGATTGTACTTGTGCACCTTCACCCTGGCAGTGTCGGGTGGTGCCGTCTTCCTGCTGCCTTTCTCAATCATTAGTAATGAGATCCTCCTATCCTTCCCCAAAAACTATTACATTCAGTGGCTCAATGGCTCCCTCATTCACGGTCAGTAGCTCACAGATTCATTCATCTTCTCAAATTGTGCTTTTTCTCCCCTCATTTGTCATAACTGACTTGTTTTTCTTTTGATTTAGGAAATATTTTTGCATATGAATTAGATTACTCATAGTAAATAAAGAACCACACTGATCATATTTTTACCATAATAATGTCTGATTCATTTAATGTGTTGGATAACATCCTTTCCAAACTGTACTGTACCCAAATAAATGTTTATATTAATGGATAATTTTAGTCTCTAGATATTACGCACTGCCTGGCCCCTTGAAGAAGAAGTTGTCTCTTAGATCTAACTAATGCAATGGGTCAAGTAGACTTTGATGGGATAATTACTGCAATGATTAATATGTTTCAGCTACACAAAGTTGTTTAACCGTAACCGATACAGTGAGTAGGTTCTCATTTGTTAAACCATCATCAGTATGACAGAGAGCATAAAGCTTGGACTGTGTTTCAATGGATAAAGGTCATGTGGTATGATGAGTCCAGGTTGACCTTGTTTCAGAGCAATGGGTGTATCAGGGTGAGAAGAGAGGAGGATGAAGTGATTACCCATGATGCCTAGTACCAACAGTGTAAGCCTGTGGATGCACTGTCATGATCAGGGGTTGATTCAGTTGGTCAGGTCTGGGTTCAGTAACGTTCATAAAATGAGGTCAGCTGAACCTGAATATACTGAACGCCCAGGTCTGAACATCAGTGGAGAAGATGACGACACGATTCATCAGGCTCATTGAGCCCATGAAAGATTGGTATAGGATGAAAATTAATTTTCACATATTGATTGGGCACTACCCAGTCCAGATCTGAACCCCACTGTGAATCTTTGGGAAGTGATGGAGAATACTTCATGCATCTGTCTGACTCTCATTAAGAATAGTCTTGCCAAAAATTAATGCAACTACGGGCAGAAATAAATGGTTTGACATGTATTATGGCGTTGCATTAATGAATTGTCAGACATAAACAATGCCACAGTAAATGCATCCTGCAATAAAAACTAAATTATCCAATGAAATACTGTACATTTGCCTTTTTTTTGGCCAGGCAGTCTAGTTAAATCATATGTCTTTTAACTTCATAACTTTAATATCATATTTGCCACTGGTGATATTATGTTTTTTTAAAAAAAAGAAATGTTATGTTCTTGATTCAAAATATGTTGTTTGAATGAATTTGGGAAATACTTTGTTAAACTCTTTTTGAATACATTCCACTTTCTCCAATCTTGGTGGAGTATAGTAAGCATGTTTTATATATCCTTGTTTAAAAATGATTGTAAAGGTTGTACTTGGTCTTGAACGTCTAAGAGATGATTGTTGTAGACTCAACTGAAACCTGTTTAAGCAGTATATATGGTTAACTCTGAGAATACAATGTTCTGGTACCTAAATTAAACAGAAATGGATGTTTCTAAAGGGGCTGTACTGCACTCTTGCAAAGTGCATGTTTAAAAACTGACTTTTATGAAAGTGCATCTGCTTTCATTTGCAAAATCAGATGACATGACATCAACAGCATTAACTACTGCTCATGTTCCTCTAGTCTATGCTGTTGAAACTGTTATGTTATTTAACAGCCACCAGAGGTCATTACAGTCCATGACTTAAATGTACCAGAATGGAACTGGCCAGATATAACACTGTTGATAAATGCAAATAAAAGTAATGAAACAAAGATGTTTAACAAAATGATTTTTTTTGTTCCATTTAACCCTTTGCAAGTTATTATATTAAAAATGTGACATTTAATTTTACAATATGGTGTTTTTGATATCACAGTATGTGTGAGCTCTTCTTGGTTGGTTTCTACAGGACTGTGGAACCTGGTGTCACTGTTCTCCAACCTTTGCCTCTTTGTCCTGATGCCCTTCGCTTATTTTTTCTTGGAATCTGAGGGATTTGCAGGATCAAAAAAGGTAAATGTTTTTTTTTTTATTGATCTATTGTAAATTATACATTCAGTGTTATTTTAATGATTATTGCATTAGTTTATTTTCTTTGGGATTAAGTCAGATTACCAAATGTGCCAAAAAGGGTGGAAAAACATTTCTGGTGGTTAGGCTTTTAAATGTTGTGGAAAGATTTCAGAAGTCTTGAAATTTATTGTGCCACAGTTTTTATAATGGTGACTCAGTGGCCAGTAGTTGGGTACAAAAAAATAGACTGTACTCTGGTAGAATATTGATCTGAAATGCTGTCTTCTCAACAGTCAAAGCAGCAGCAGGTGCCTCGCTTTTGCCCTCTCCTTGACTCACGCCACTGACCGTAACTGCCACCGCAGAAAACTCATTAACCATGAAAGTCTGAATCTGGTCTTTGCCCAGCGCCACATCCTGACAAACCCTTCCAATAAGGCCATGGACTGCAAACGCTTCAACACTGCTGCATCGGCCCCACTGATTTAAGGCCTGATTCCTTGTCACCCCCTCCCCAGCCCCCTAAAATAAAACTTCAAAAGGACAGGCTAATAATCGAGTTGTAAGGCTCAGCGAACTTCCTTGTTTAATTGATTACCCCCCAAAAAAAGAGGCTGGGGGCTCGTGTTCCAAAAGTCCATAAAGTCGCAGCAACATGACAGCACAATAGAGCCTCGCAAAATGGAGGGGGAAAGATTTACTTTTAATACACCTCTATCCTGTGTCACAGTTTGAAACTTCTCTGGTTTATGTCCCTTCTGGCAAAAGCACATAAAAATTAGTCTGTACTGTAGCGTATAGCCACCTCTTTTCTTCCTCAACCCACTAATTTGTTTCGGTTGGATTTCTTCAATAGAGGGCAGGCCCTGATGTGTAGGAGGCAGGATGAGGGCCTCTTTCACGTTGTTCCTTTTTGTTCCTTTTCATTTTAGCAAGACTGTTTCTTGCTACTGATCTTCCATAAATTTAGAGGAAGCACTGTTCAATGTTGAACTTCACTTCCAGGTATACATTTTGTGCACAGACCTAGAAGGTGGGGGTGGTGTAGGGGGTGGAAGTGACATGTCCGTTTCACCTACAAAACTAGGTTGCCTGTAGAGTCGATCATGAAGCCGACAGCAGGAGGAATGTAAAACACAGATCCACATTTTTATAATGTGATATTAGCCCTTACCCCTATAACAGCATTAGACCGCAATGTCATAAGGTTTTATGTGGCATTTTAACCTCCTGGGCTAATGTTATGGCACTGAGAGGTCCTTTTGACTGCGGAAATGAAGTGAATGATGAATTTCACTTCTAACGTTGTAAGTCAGCCTTTTCATGTGGCTGTGTTTACTTTTGACGATGTACTAAAAGACGCCACCAGAATAAAGATTGAAATGTGGATGTTTTTTTTTTTTTTAATGTTAACTGTTCAGCTCTTCAGAGGCTCTGTCACGTGAGTGATTAATAGTTTAACAAATTGTCCAAATTGTGGATGAATCAGTGTGACTTAGGGTCTTGATGTCAGATGTTATGATCTAGCTTTATTTGCTGCTGTAAAATGTCTCCCATTTTACTGCTGTGTTCTCAAATCTTTGCTGAAGACCTGTATCACTGAGGCCACTAAAGGTCGTTTTGTAGTTGAGCTTTTTAGGTTTGACCCATTTATGTGTAGTTTTCACAACTCAAGTACTTTGTAATGTTAGGATATTTTTACGCGTATGGATTTGAACAAAAAATAAGTTCAGTTTTGAGACTTTACATAGCATTTCATACATATAGCATTTCTGTTGCTGTATTTAGGCTTTTGTTGAATAGTTGCCTTCATTCTGCCAGTAGATGGCATTATAATGACAGCAGACAGTGCCATCCTTATTGAGATGATCAGCTTGTCCTGACAGACTGAGAACAGCAGCACATGCATTTGTTAACATTCTTATTTATGTCAAGATTAAGATTTAATACATTCAGTAATTATATGAATAGGGTGATATCTTGAAACTATATTTATCCAAAAACATATCAAGGTGAGCTGCAAAGTTTTGACAGTGATAACTTCCTAGTTTATTTCTAGTGTAGTCACGCTTTTTTACTTTGATGGTTATAGTTTATCTCTAGATAACAATATGTGCCAATAGCTACAGCCAGAGCTATCAACATTTAGTGTAATTTTTATTATCATAAGGGTGATGGAAAGGGTTTAGTGTTTTAGCATAGTGTAAACTTTTTGGTTAAAGAGGTTTTTTTTTCATGAGCAAACCATTTAAATTGTGGAAAATGTGTTTAATTACAACTATGCTTTGCAGTTTCCCCCACAGTATTGAAATGTGTTTGATCCTGAAACGAGTTGGAACGAGTCTGACCCCTTGACTGACCCAACGAAGGGCCAACAGGTTTCATCTGGTAGTTAAAGAAACTCCTCATCAATCTCATCCTAAGCCCTAACCCGCCGATGATGAGAAGTGTGTTTATTGTGGAGGGAGGGGAGGGGGGAGAAAACGTCTAGCCGAGCAAACCCGCGTGGTGTTACTAAGATACTCGTCTTTGTTGGAGCTCCACAATGGGGCCTGGATATTTATTTCAAATCTCCTGCACATGCAGACATTTTTCCCAGGGCTTCTTTCGGGCAGGGCCAGCCGAAGAATATAAAGTGGTGTTTACATACCTTCCTTTAAGGTCACAATGTCTCCCTAAAGCTGCCTGTTACAATGTTCGTTACCATGGAAACATATTAGTTTGAGCTGGGAATTCAAAAAAGAACAAGCAAGTTGCTCAGGATTTTTTTCCTCTTCTCTCGTGACTCAGTTTTTCCAAACAGAAAGATATGTTCTGACATTTAAAGGGTTTCTCTACGATTAGATTTTTGTTATTTCACTGACTGTTCTGTCATGTGTGAAATGATTATTTACTCCGCACAATTACTCCAAATAATTTACAATTTGGAAAAATTAACTTACTATTAAGCTACTAAGTGTATGACGCCCTTTTTGACTTTTTGTTGAGGAAACCCAGCATTTATTCATCGAAGGCTTATCAGTCTGGCACTATACTGTAATCAGAACAAGCTGTCGTCACTGTAGGATGGCAAATAAAAAGTGGCAGACATCCTGAAGCCGCTTCCTTCTTATAAAATCTTGTGTTTTGTGACTCATCTGGTGAATCATTCATCAGATTAACATGGAAATGGAATGTGTTGTTTCAAAGAGTTTTTAATTCACATCTCACAAACCATGTTCCTGAAGTAGGACTCAAGCCGCAATGTCTTTTTTTTTTTGTTTTTTTTAAACCAACCACCCCAACCCAACCCTCCAACCCCCCGGTTTGAACGATACGATGTGATGCTGATCATGTTCCATGCTCTCATGTCATTAGGTCTTTATTAAGAAGTCTTATTAAGAGTCTTTAGAAGTTCATTCTGCTGCTTTACTAGGGAGTGTCCCTCTCTTCTGCTTTTCTGCTTTCTGTCTTTGACACGGTCATTGCGCTGTGGCCGACTGGTTGAAGGATACACTAATAAGGTCCCTGGGCATCTGGCATGTCTTTAGCAAGGAGGGCAGTCCTTTTGCTGGGGAGCAACATGGACCCTGCCCCCTCCCTCACTTACACTCTTGGCCCTTGTTCCACACGCCCCTGACAGTGAGCAGAAGGATGGTTCATGGGATGATCTCTGCCACTGCCTGCTGACCTGCTAAGGATTAATGGCGACCACTAGGAAGCTCCTGCAGCACCTAACTCTTTTCCTTTTGTTAAATTTGGTCTTTCCCTTTTTCCCACTTTTTTCCTATGAATCACTTATGTGCTATTGCAAAGTGGAAGTTCGTTTCCAAAGGTGAACTCTGCTGGAGGAATCAGTCAAAACACTACATCAAAGACACTGACAGATAGTGCTTTAGTTTTCTCTGCAGCACAAGCTAAGCAGAGCTTGTGAACTGTTTCCAGGCCCTCTGCGGCTTTGTGTAATTGGATGGATTTGGAGGTTGATTTACTTGGCTGGTTGTGTGTGTGTCCATCTTGTGTGTGTGTGTGTGTGTGTGTGTGTGTGTGTATGTAAATTCATGCATGTTTGTTTGCTTTCTGCA
>JAPTGW010000014.1:19510766-19521565 GCA_029814545.1 Apogonichthyoides opercularis
ATAAAATATTCAATATTCATGACCGGCTTTATGGTTGTGTTGAACATGTGGGTGTGTGCATAGTTTGGTTTTTTGACCTCATGTCTGTAAAGAAATAAAGCGCAATGATCCTTTAACACACAAAAAACCTGATTTATCCTTTTTAGAATTTTACTAATTTCACATTTTAGAAATTAATGTGCCCCCCAGGAAAGAAAATGCCAGTCTAAAGCTGTATTTGTAGTATTTTTTTTTTCTTTCCATTAACCTTGTGAAAATACATTTACATCTTCTTCAATCCTTGTTCCAGCCTGTTTGCGCAAGTCTAACATCTCTGTTTGGTTTCCGGTCTGTCTCTGGTAGGTCTAATGCACCTGTCTCTCTCTCTCTCTCTTTCTCTTTCTCTCTCTCTCTCTCTCTCTCTCTCTCTTTCTCTCTCCTCACCCTCTCTTTATTTTCCATGCCAATTTCGGCCACTTCATTCCTGATAATTATGACCTGGTTGGTGCTGGAGGTGCTGATGGTGGTGTTGGAGCGTGGGGTGGGCGTGGAGGAAGGGTGAGGGGGGTGAGTGAGGCTTTTACTCCTAGACTGCTAATCCCCCTATTAAAAGGGCTTTGTTCAATAATGCCGGACAGTTTCCGGAAGTAGGATTACCGCCTCCATTATTTTACAAAGAAATGATATTTCACACTCAAATGAGCCTTAGGAGCAGTGGTGGTGTGAGGGCCTCGCGAGAAATGAAATGGATTCATTTTCCTTTTTGTTTTTGTTGCTCTTTGGAAGTTCTAAACCTCCCTTTTTTTCTTTTAGTTTTTTTTTTTTTGGTCTTTTGTGTAATTATTGTGAATATGTATTTCCTGTGGAATTGCACTGCCGCCACCAGCTTCCTGTTTTGTTTCTTTAAGTGGACTGGTTTTCGTGCTAGTGTTGCAGCTCAAGTGGAGGCTCTCTCCTCCTCTTTCCATGTCACACACATACACACAGACAGACATTCCCCGTGCACACACTCACACACACACACACATGCACACACGCACACACACCTGTTCTTGATTGTTGACCTCATGGCTGATCAGATCAGAGGTTGTCACTCAGCTGAAGGTGGGAAGCAGCGATTAGTGAACCCGAGGGGATCAGTTGTTAAAGATCCTCTTTCCCAGTAGCCTTTACTGGAATTGCCTATACAGGATCCAGCGTCTGCACGCGTGGAATGTAACTTTTGCAATTAAAGCACACAGTCATCCTTGCTTTGCTTCACTCAGATCAAACCTGCATGCACTGCCTCATTTTCTGACTGGAGACGAGATGTTTTTTATTTGGCCACAGTCATAAATTTATAAAAGTAAAGGTCCTTAAACTGTTGCAGAAGTTGCGTGCACACATTTGTATGCAGCATTAGTGCATGGATGTATTTAGCTTTAGGTATCCAATGCAAGGCCACTTTCTTTGATGTGCTCCTGCAGAGTATAAATCAGCATCAAATTCAGAAAAAAAAACAACAACTTTGTCTCTAAATGGAAAGTCTGCCATACCTGACACCGGGACCTTATGTTTTAAGTCTCTTCTTTTCCTCTAGTCAAACAGCCCTTTAAATGTTGCTGATCCTTCACTATCAGCGCTGAATGGAAAATGTTTTTACGCGACTCAGTTCTTGTCCATTTTGACGACTGGAACTAAAAGCTTTAGACGGCCCAATAGAGAGGAGCCCAACAAATCGGTGACAAAAAGCTTTCCGTGTCATCAACGTCGTTCAGACGACCTAGAAGAATCCCTCTGATATTAACTTCCACTTCAAAGACTCCCACTCTGAATTGAGATCCAACTATCTTGTTTTTTCCTTTCCTTTCTTTTCACTCCACACACAAGAGCTGGTGCCAAAAGAGGCATCATCACCACCACCACCACCACCATCACCATCACCACCATCATCATCTTCTTTTTTTTTGTTGTTTTGGTTTGTTTTGTTTGGGTTTTAGTGTTAATTCTCTCCTTTCTGTTCCACAGAGCAAACTGTCACGCACTTAACCAAACTCTATAAACCTATCACAGCCATGTAGTTAATGTTTCCACCCACTTCTACTTGTCCTCAAGGCTAGAGCCTGCAAAAATGTACCCCTCACCAAAAAGTTTTCCTGCAACAACAGACGTCCTCTTAAGCTTTTGGTGCTTCCAGGAAAATTACATGATTTTATTTATTTCTATTTTATTATTTTAAATAGCCATTATTATTATTGTACAACTAAGTATTTCTGCACAATTGATATCTACAGCCTCTTCAGTGGAAATATGAATATGCAGCTCTAATAGGCTGCTATCATTCTGTACAGTGTAGTTCAGACATATTTCATTTATAGAGGCTAAAATAGTTTATAGATACATTTATCCATGTGCGGCTCTGCCCTTTTTCCTAATGCAAGTCTATTATGTGTGGGACAACTGCGTTTTAGCGGCTCCTCTTTGATTGTCGTAAAGTAGGCCTGGAGCAAAAGAATATATTTTTCTTCTTTATACTGCCCTCGTCTCCAATATAAAGGACATAGATTACCGTTTCCTACCCCATGGGAAGCAAATATTACATTCTTTAGAGCGCGCTTTTGAGTCCGCGGACTTGGCCCCATATCATTTGAGTTTGACTTGGCTATTGCTATAGAAATCTTAATTTACCATGAGGATTCACCGTCGTGAAAAAAATGGGTCTTTGTACAAAATTCTCTTTGAAGTCTGGATCAGAATATTGTAGCCTTTCATCAAACTCTGCCCACGTCTGCATCCACACAGCTCAGCGCAAAAAGTAAGACTTAAAAAGAAAAAGTACAGCCCAATTTAAGCCGCAGAAACACTTTAAATGACCAAATATTTGAAACCATTTTACATATTTATCTGAGAAACTATGCTGTATATTCATATTAACGCTAAAATTTTGGTTTGTTTTTGCTTAACTGTTATTTTTAAGACATGTTAACTGAAAAAAAAAACATTTTTTCCTCATATTTTTAGTTATAACCGTCTGTGATGTTCACATAGACCTGAGTGGATCAGCACTTTTCACTTTTCTCATACAAGATTTATTCAAAATACTCACAAATTACAAGGCAGTTCGGTACGCATTGTGATTTCCGCTCGACTCCAGATACTCAAAAAGAAAAAAAATACTGACGATAATGATACAAAATCACAAAATGCCCACTTTGATAAAACATTTATAATTTCACGGTCGTATATCAAACACTGCAGGCTTATGAAACAATATGACCCTCTGCACAAATGGAAAAAAATAATAACGCTGTAAACTGAAGATGTTTGTACAAATAACTGCAGTTCTCAGTAAGAAACTGCTCTGGGACAAAATTATCAACATCAACACATCGAAACTTACAAAATTTACAAATGTACAATTTGCCCAAATTGAAACATGCACTTTGGTTCGATAATACAAAACCCCTCAATATCAGATTGAAAAATAAATAAAAACATATTGAAGTCAAAACTCGAATTTACAAAATAATTTTACACCCACATGTCTAGCCTACTATAATGTATCACATAGTTTAACGGATTTACACGACACGTCTCCACAAGTGGACCAGTGGGCCGTCAGGGCGCATGTAGGCACTGAGCCAACCATTGTGAATAGCTGAGGTTTGAAAATATACTCTTTTATTGTGCCTGGAAATTAGCACGTCTTTAAGGTTTGCACATGTTCCTTCCAATGTGGTTCAAATGCGTCTCTTGGCTCTGGGTGTCAGTTTGGTGGCTCATCCAAAACAGGACCAGTGGACCTTCACAGGCATAAAGGCACCAAAAGCCAAACCAGTTTTTATCATAGTTGAGCTTTTTTTGCGAGTGTGTCGGGTCACCTCTGGCACCGTGTTCGAGTCCAATCGGGTTAATTAAAACGCGTCCCTGGTTTCTGGGTGTCTGTAAGGTGCTTCGTCTGAGGGGTCGGGCGTGGAGGGGCCGCTGGGTGGTGTCTGGACGCCGCTGGCACCTGAACTGTGGCACACGTACCATTCACTTAAATTCGCGGGCTGAGAGGCTCCCACGGGCTCTGACAGCACCGAGGAGCCCCCTGGCTCCCGGCCCAAGTCTGAGGAGGGGGACACCAGGGACGGGGTGGACGACTCGTAGCCTGAACTGGGCGGGGGGGACTTGCAGTGCACCTTCATGTGTTTCCTCAGGGAGCTGGGGTGTGTGTAGGACTTATCGCAGCCTCTCACTTTGCAGTTGTAGGGCTTATCACTGGTGTGGACGTGGGAGTGTTTTTTCCGGTCACTGCTGTTGGCGAAGCGTCTGTCGCAGCCGTCAAACTCACATTTGAAGGGTTTTTCACCTGTTAACATGACAATGGCACACACATTAATAAACACACACACATATTTATTTTATTCGTACATCCTATTTAATATTCTCCCAGTGATATAAATTATCTACTAAATATTTATAGACCATTAAACATACTTTTGCATATTTCCCCTGCTTCTTAATACAGAAGTAATGGAGCTGATGTGATGCCATTAAAATAAGCAGAGCAACAAGTATAAACACAGTCACACCCACAAACAGGCTGACACTTTTTTAAAATTATCTCACTGTGTATATGCTGCATATTTAAGATATTGTTCCCTCTGGTTCTTTTTTTTTTTAAACTTTTTACACTGAACTTGCACTTAAAAAATAAAAATAAAGAATCTGCTTTGCCAACCAGCGCATGCAGCCCTGACATGAGTGTGAATCTGGTGTAAACAGGGGGGTTGAACCCCCACTGTCTTGGGTCTATACCTGGCGTCTGCATGCATCAAGGCATACGTCAAAACAGACAAGCTATGAGCACAGACATAGCAGGCCCAAAACCAACTGAAAATAATGACAAATGAAAGTAGTGGCACATGCAGCAAAGCCTCTCCTACTGTGTTCTATCGCAGCCTGCCTTCTACTTAAATCTGCACATGCTTATGGACCAGCTCTAATTTTGCGTCTTAATAACAAGTATTCCTGCCTGATTATGACGAGGCAAAAAAAGACAATCTGAATAAATTACACGGAAATCATCCACTGCTGATTTTTCTCCTCCGATTAAAGCTTTTGAGAATATGTAATTGCCTCTGTCTAATTACACTTGCGGGTTGAATATCAATTTGACCTTCAGCTGTTGGGTTGAGAGAGCCAATCAGGGATATTAGTGTAGTACAAGAAACCGTCGAGGAACAGACCCCAGGGGCAGCCCCAGTCATAACCACACTTTCGGATAGGTTTTAAACATGATACCAAAGACCAGGCCCCTTGGGAGTCAACACACAGAAATAATTTAACAGATTTGTACTTAGGTAATGTGAGCAAATGATATGAATAATACATAGGGCGCAGAAAAATGGAGCAGAGGGGGAGTTCCATGCAGCCACCGAAAAAAAGATATGTAGTCGTTGCATTAATTTACAAGTCTGACTCGACATTTTGGGGCCTTATTCCCCCCTTCGAGCTCCATAGAGCACGTCACTGGGTCACACAGGCAAGCAGCCATATTGTACCATTATAGGTTTTTGAGGGTAAATCAACAGCTGCATTGTACACACTCAACAACACAACCTGTTGGTGGATCATTTTAGTCCAGTGCACTTATCAACTTGTTGCTTTGGCTAAAAGCTACAGTATATGCTTGAAAATACAGTATCATGCATATTTCTCATATCACTCTCTGGAAATATTAATATAATAATAAATGTATATATAGTAAGATGTAAAATATAATAGGGTGTAAGATCGGATTTAGTTACATTATTATTATTATTATTATTATTATTATTATTATTAATAACAATAATGATAACAACAGCAAATAAGCAGTGCAACAAGTGTCTGGAAAATTCAAATATATCCACCCTAACCGCATCATAATATTATCAGTTACACTAAATGAGAAGATGCACTTTTCCAACTTTGCTGCCAGTCATGTCTGTTCTGCACTATCAGCCATAGTCGACCAGACCTGACGTGGGCCTCAGTCTTTGTACTGTGGTGTAAACAAGAGGTCGAACCGTCAAACGCCTGAGTGAGCTGTACCATAATCCCCAAAGCACCTTTGGAAAACGTGCAGATGGTCAATAGCGGTTGCGTCCTGATGAATCAGCAGCACTGATGATTAATTGTCATGACTCGATATTGTATTTTTTTAAAGGAAAAAAAAATTAAGGTGCTAAAAAAAATAACCTGGAAAATTATGTAAAACATCACGTTTCTTCTATGTAGATAATATAGACATTTAACTCGATAAGACAGAATTAAAAAAACTCAACATCTTGAATTAACTTTAACGCACGACTACACAACATTTCAGTCTATTAATGTATAACTACTGACCTGTGTGCGTCCTTTTGTGAATCTTAAGATTCTCGGATCTTGCAAACACTTTCCCACACCCAGGGAACGGGCATGGAAACGGTTTCTCCCCGGTGTGCACTCGAATGTGATTTACAAGTTTGTACTTGGCTTTAAAAGGTTTGCCTTCCCTCGGACACTCTTCCCAAAAACATATATGGTTTGCCTGCTCTGGTCCTCCAACGTGCTCTACCGTCACATGCGTTACTAGTTCGTGCATGGTGCTGTAAGTTTTGGAGCAAAGTTTCTTCGGCGAGTGCTCCGGTTCCAGCCACTTGCAAATAAGCTCTTGCTTTATCGGCTGCCTCATGTAGCGGAAAAAGGCACCGGCTCCGTGGTGGTGGTGGTGGTGAGCGCTAAGATTCATGTTCAGATTCAGACCACCGTAGCCATGTAAAGGCGAGGCGGAGAACGGATCAGCCCTGGAGCTTGCCACTTGACTTAAGTGATCAGACCTAACATACATTTCTCCAGGTAGTCCTAACCTTATTTGTCCATTCAACGCTTGGCCACCCGGTGATCCGCTCGTAGGCTGGTCGTGATGGAGTCCGGAGAAGAGGGTATGGTTCCCAGCGTCAGGGTGATGACCATAGTGTCCGGGATAGCTACCTGTTGTTGAGACAAACATTCCGTGGTGAGAGGCTGAACCAGCAGTCTGGTCAGTCAGTACTGGCATGGCTTGAGCTGTCAGATCTCTCCGGATGAGGAAATCCCTACCTGCGGATAAAGCCTGGGCCGTGTGAGACATAGAATAGGGGACCGATGTCGCCTGAACCGGGCCAAAAGCTCCCGTTTGACTGGAGACCACTTCACTGTGGCCTGCCATATGATGATTGTGGTGGTGGTGATGGTGGTGGGGATAATGATGGGCTGGGCTGATTTTGAGGGCCGCGGAGTGCCCCATGTGTTCTGGCCCGAATGGACTCGGCCCCAGGCGGGGTTCCGCAGTAATCTCCCCAGGGTGCGAGTGAGCCATTGAGTGTGGATGGCTGCTGAACCCCGGGAAGCCTGTCACGCTCTGAGGGGTATGGTGGTGATGATGGTGATGGTGGTGAGCCCCTGCCAAGTCAACTAATCTCAGCGCCGTGTTCCGTTTGGAAAACGTAGGGTCCATCACGGGGCTTCCCAATGCATCCACGCTCATTACTTCCCAATTTTAGAATAACTTGACAGCAGGCAAAATAATAATGATGATGACAAATATATTTTAATCGCAATGGAAAATAAAGAAAAAAAACTTTATAAAGTTAAGTCTATCTGCAGACTACATGGAATCCCATTCGGTTGAGAGGCAGCAGCAGGACGCTTTGATACTGAATAGAGATTCATGGTAGGCGCTGCAGCCCGTGGAGCTAAACAATCACCCTGCGCTCTAATTGGTCAGAGCTCAGTGATTGACGTCACCAGTGACAGTTTCCAACGTGAAGAAAAATGTCTTAGTGACAGCAACCAGCCAGCACGCATGCGCAGTGCCTCGGGCAACGCTTGAGAAAAATAGTTGTTATTCAAAGGTTATTGTACGATAAAACTCTTAAAAAGTTGATCCAGATATACAGTCTTCATTCTTTTGTCGCAGCGAACAAAGGCTGCGCGGCTATGAAATAGCAATTTCCCCTTTTGATTGTGCGATTACAAAACAGAGTGCCTCCGTAGAGTATGCATATTGTCACTATAAAAGTTGTAGGGATCATAAATAATGCAGTGATATCTTGATTTTGCCCCTCAACGTATAAAGAACAACTTTACGCACAATTTACGCACGATTTTACGCACGCCATACATCGAAGTAAGCGAGGAAAAAAAGTGTTATGGCAAGTAAAAGAAACCTCCACGCGCGAGGTTAAAATATTCCGGAGTCCATACGATTAATTTTCGGCTCGATAAGTGCCCATATTTACATATCCAGTGTTTGCCCTTCAGCGCGAGCTACAGTGTTGACTCCGTGTTCTGCTCGGTGGGATCCGTGTGTGTGGGAAGTGCGAACAGGGCGAGCTGCGGCCATTGTCCCGAGGAAAAAAAATGTAATGGACGGGACCTGTTGTTATGATCCGGAGTAATTTTGCTTTAGACCCAGGATGGCAGCAGAGGAGGGTCACAGGAGGTGGTGCCGATGCAGACTTAAGTTGAAAATATAACGTGTGTGTAAGTATCAGTTCCTATAACCTTATCCTACAGAGGGAAAAGCTTTATGCTGCACAGGGTTTTCTGCTGCCATTTGGTTTTTTTACATGCAGATATGGTTAAACATATGAAGCCGTGCCTTTTTCTTTTCTTTCTTTACTTTTTTTTTTACATTTAACTGCCACTTACGGGTGCCTGTTTTTTCCAGACAGTTTAACTTTTTAACCATCCGCCCACAGTGGGACTATATTAAAATAGTTGGCCTAGTAGCCAACATTAAAATGCTCAGTAATTTTTGGTATTTGCTGCAAACGGAATGCACTCTTCAGCACAGTGGACACAGTTACACATTACCATGGAGCTATCTTTGGCTGACACTGATTTAGTTAAATTCTACAATTACCCAGTTAGGGTTTTTTTTTCAATAATTCTTTTGGAATTGAATAGAAAAAATATAATTATTCATGTGTTGTAGTGTAACCAAAATTATGTTACCAAAAAGCTTTACAATTCTTTCAGTACTTAATGGTTGTATTGAGTCCAAAATTAATTACTGTGTTTAAAAAAAAAATCACATAAAAATTACATTACGTTGATTGTGATTAAACGCCTCAAAATCGAATGTGTTACCCTGTTATTATAATTTATTAAATGATCATAAATTACTGTGACTGTTTTAAGTCTATTGTTGTGTTCGCCCGTCAGGTATTTAACCTCCTCAACCCTTATTTTCATTTTAATTGTTTATAGGCAGACTGACGGGACATAAAATTCTCCTCTTTTGGATCAGTGCACGTGTCGTTTTCAGAAATATTCAACTCAACCAAAGCAGGTACTTCTCAAAATGCTGACATCCAGAATATCTCTTTAGAACTATTTTCTCCTGCCCTCTTCTCTCCTTGTCTTCTTTAACAGAAACCTTGATTGACTCGTCAAAATCTTCACTGACAGCTTCATATCCAGCAGGTTAGAAATTGAGTCAATATTTTTGGGACATGACGGATTGAAAATATGTTTATTAAATGGCCTTTTGCGCATGGGGTTCATGAGGCACACTGCTGTAACCTTCAGAGCACCAGCGTAATGTAAAACTTTGAAGTGCTATTTCTGGTCCAACTTGTGCATGCACTCTTCCAAGACAAGTAAACAAGGGAGTTGTATACGATTCCAAACAACAAGAAAAAAAAACCCTGAATATTGCAGAGAGAGCTCATAAAACGCTGCTTGGCTCCGCATGCTTATGCCTCTATTCTAAATGCTAAATGGTAGCCATTTTACATTCTACAACATGACTCCAGCACATTAACATAATCAGATTAGACAGTCATTCACTTATATGACGCATTTAGGTAAAAAAAAAAGATGTAATTATTATATTTTATGCCCATTGAAACTTGTACAACTCCAACCAACTTTTTTTTTTTTTTGGCACAAAATCCTATTTTAGTTTCACGTGTTAAAAACCTTTATTTTGGCTTTTAGTGATGTGTCATTCTTACCGTTTTCCACTTGTTGAAAGATTCCTCCCAATATGTTTTGCACCGAGTGCAGAGTAGTGGGCCACATAAAAAAAAGTCGGATCAACTTGTAGGTCTACTTGTTAAGTTGAGAACAACAAAACTTCCTCTCTATCCCTGGTCTCCCAAGACTGACTTGGAGAATGCCTTGTAGAAACTAGCTTAGTAGCCAAGAAGATATTTTAATGGTTCGCATGGCACGTCTGTGCATGTGGCTTTGAACTCTAGCAGCCGGAGGTTCCTGCAGAGAGCGCCGCAAATCCCACTTGATAACTTCGACAACCCACAACGTTTTACACACAGGCTATGCATCAGTGGCCTGCAAAAGTGAGTAAGTTGCACAAGCACAGCCAAACCGTGATGGATACATTAGGCATACTAGTGGATCCAAGTTAAATACTGGCCTATATATTCAAGGTAACCTCTCTCTGAACGTGGGATGCAAGGGAGCATGATGATGTGGAAATCTAAAGCGCAGATGTTCCACTGGTGTGAGCTCCACTGGTCTGTGCTCGAGTCAGATAAAGTACCACAAAACACGCAGTACTCTAGTCAGACAACAAAATGTTATGTGCAATCTGTCCGAAGTGAAAGGGATAAGTTGATAATAACAGGCCTTCAAAGAGAGCGATGACAGTGGACAAAGTTTACACCAGTGGTCAGCCTCAGGGTTTTCCACTGTGAACACATTTAACTAGTTTAACTAGTCTTCCTAGACATGTGGCACCTGTACCTGAGCACCATAAAGAGGGTCCACTCAGGCTTTAACCCACCCTGTCAGCCCCTCCAGCTTCTAATAATCATAGA
>JAPTGW010000014.1:19583521-19597780 GCA_029814545.1 Apogonichthyoides opercularis
ATTACTTCATGGTACCGAACAAAGCAGGTCCACTCACTGGTCATGCAGAGGTGGACCTTACAGACCCTGGAGACCACATTGGACCTGAGATTGTTGACTCACTGTTCCTGTTACTGTCTTGTAATGTGAATGTGTGCAGAAATGACCACAAATAATCGCTTGCCTGATAAATGGTTAAAAATGACCATATCGTTTGGTTTGCACATGTAGCATCAATAGCAACTGGGAGTTTTTACTGGGATATAGCTAATCTAATATCTGCTGGTATCTGACACTGCCCTCAGTCATCTCTTTTTCTTCCACTGTGACCTTTTTTCTTCATAATAAAAATGTTTTTACTTCTTTATTCCCTTGAAAGGGTCCAGCCTGTAGTTTTTAATAGTCGCACGGAGCCTTCTGCTCGCAGCAGGTGAGGGTGATGACAGGGTCTGGTGGCAGGCCAAAGCCTGGCTGGCACGTGTTGTGCCTTCACCAAGTTGCTTCCTGCCATCATGAGCATATGGGTGGAGACATTGCTGTCTATTGGCTCTTTCCCAACATTCTATCACCTTTGACCACAAACTGAGCAAGACTGCAGTGGACAGGAAAGCGCATCCATCTATCTCTGCTTTGTTTGAGTGACACCATTGTGTAGAGCTGTCCTGCACAAGCTCTGATGCATAGTTCAGATATAATACTTGTTTGTCTCTTGTCGGTACAGATTTAATTTTTAAAAACTTTTTGACTCTTTTGGCATTCATAAGAGTTACGCTGCATGTTTGGAAATTTCAGCACGTTGTCTGACTTGTGAAGTTGCCTTCAGTAATGATTAATTAGAGTCCTTGAACTTGGACGATGATCATGCAAACAGATCTTTCCGTTCTCTCAATGCCATGTTTTCTCACTTATGCTTGCAGTGAGGAAGCGACGATACACAAAAGCTGCCTTGGTGAGTTCGCAACTGTCGACCTGAATATTTGTTATGGCACCGACTGCAAAAACAGCATATGGTCTAGGCATTCATACAGTATTTTCCATTGGAGGTTGTGGCGATGCTTTGGAGCCGAGGGCTTGCTGTAGTGCTTGCTTGTGCAAAGCCTTTTCACCTTTGTGCTGAAGCTGATTAAACCCAGATAATAATAGAGGCAAGAAGTGGAAAAACCAACCCCCACCGCAGAAGCCCTTGCTGGACTTGCAGTCTCTCTTACACTTTCAGGAGCTGTCGCTTTGAATCGGCAGAAGGCAGCCAGGCTGAAGATTTCCCACTGACTGGAGAGGAGTCGTTGGCCAGGCTTTCCTTGTCACTGGGAGTTAAGGCAGTCACTGATCCTAATGCTTACACTGTTGTTGCAGCATTCCAATTTTTAATCACTGCGTGACTTGTCAGACTTAATGAGGGCAGTCGGGTAAGAATGATCAACATACCAATAATGAGAACATCTCCGGCTGATGATGACTTCCTGTTTTAAAAAGATCTTCAGGGTAGTTTGTAGCCAACAATAAGACGCTCATACAGTGGTGACAGCATTGTAAAAAACGTCTCAGAATGATTGGTTGCTAAGGTGACGGTGAACATGAAGGTCATCGAATAAAATCACAGCTCCATAATGCAATACAACCACTACTGGGCTGACCTCGACAATTTATAAAATATGTCGAAAGAAAAAAAAAAAAAAAAGTATCAGCTGGAACATTTACATGATATAAATTCAGAATAGATCTTTCAGCCTTAAGTAAGATGTACGTTTTGTCCATATTGTATGCATCTGCTGGAGTATTAATGCACGGTTTAGTCTGTGTGTGTGTGTGTAGGTGTGTGTGTTTGTGCGTATGTGTGTGCAGGCACCTCTGTGTGTATATGTAAAGAAATCCAAGCCAAAGCTGAGTGTGGCTGGCGTGTGTTCTGTCAGATGTCTTTCCCCTCTTTAATCCTTTGTGTGTAAGAGGGTCAAGAGGCAGGCAGACTCCCACTGTAGTGGCTGGGTGAAACAGTGAAAGCGAGAGACTCTCCACCTTTAGCTGCTCATCTGTAACACAGAACTTGGCTTTTAAGAACCCGTGCTGTCTCCACTTCCTCCAGATGAAACTACAGCTTCATAGAGGAAACTTTGAATGACAAAAAAAGCTTTGCAAGGCTTTTCCTTTATCACAAAAAGTCTCTTACCATTTATTTACAGATATTTTAGACAAATGTGCCTAAATAAAAACTGAATTTAAACATTTTCAAGTGACCATATTAGACAATGTAATATTAAAATTTACAATGTATTCACTTTATAGGATACTATATGTGAATAAAATCAAATAAAGAAAGAATAAGCAAAGATATGCAACGTAAAGATGCTGTTGTGTATTACATGCATGAAGATAAATTCTTACTGATTATATTCATCATGAATCTGCAGTTTTAGGCATTTGCAACAAGGATTTGGGAAATACTAGCAATAACAATAGAAATTTTAGCTAGGGGTTAAAGGTCAACTGAGGGCGCCAGTATGTTGCTGCCTCTTTTATTAATAAACAACATTCATTAAAGGAGGAGCAGGGAGCACCCTAACAGAATATTACCACATCATTCCCTTCCTTTGTGTGATAAGAAGAACCCTGGTGATTCCTCACATAGCTCCAAAAGCTACGGGGGAATTTCTCTCAGAAGCTTCCCCTTCAGCTCAATTCCTCCCCACATTTCCGAAAGCTTTTCATTCGTATCCCCTGGAAACCGCTCCACATTCTTTAAACTCTCCTTCAAGAAAAAAAAAGAAGAGAAGGAGGAGAAAAAAAAGGCCCTTACACGTTTTGTTATGCCCTTTGATCACACGTTTATCTTTAAAACAGATGGCTGACCAGTATCCTAAACCGGCATTTATATCAACACATGCTCATTTGAAGAAGGGCTCCAGAAATTGGGTTTAGCATCTCTTCAAATCCATGAATTCCAAATCCTAGAAATAAAAGGCTCATCTATTCTCACCAAAGCTGTTATGCTTTAAAGGAAGCTTAACCACCCCCCTTTCCCCATAATATCCATGACTCCAGCCAAGTGCTTCACTTGGCATTTCTAAGACAGTTTCATTCCTAACAAAAGATAATCTAATAATATGATTACTGTCCCATTACTCTTGATTCAGACATACACACACTCAGAGATACACACATACAGTGCAGTCATTTTCACTGGGTTGCAGGTACAGAAAGGTGTGGAGAGCTTTATTTAGCAGTGAAAATCAGCTGTAGCATGTAATTGTGCTTTAATAATGCAGCAAAGCGACGTGCAAAGTGAGGTTTCTGCAATAAGAGGCCGTTAAATCGTTCAATCCATATTTATCTGAGGAGTCGAGAATGCTCTGCTCGAAGGCTACTGTACATCAAAGCCCTGCCAGATACCGTCAGAGGCTTTCAAGTGAGCTGACATGCTCTTTTATGTCCTATAAAGTGTTCATTTATGTTTTCAAAATTGCATTAGCCTTTGTCACTGCTCGGCTCATTGCCAGTGTGACTTTAACAGCTCTTAAAGTTCACCGAGGCTTAACTACATTCAATTAGCGATTATGAGTTTTGACCCTGTGTCAGGATTTGGTAAAGACATTGTTTTTGGCATTTTTAAAATTCTCTCTCATATTTTCATCAAAATAATCACAGGTCACCTTGGAAACAGGTTTTTTTTCTGTTTAACTCCTGTAGACTGACACTGCAGTCAGTAACAACAGGTTAGCAACCTCTCATTAGTCGATGAGCCGGTTGCATTTACGAGGTCATTTCAGTGGGACAGGAGGTTATGATGATGAATGGTGGCAAACCTTTGCCTAGACACTCTCCCATGTCGCCGTGTGGTTGCTATGGTGGACGTGAGGGCAATTTAAGCGTCACCGTATCCACCAGGGGGGCGCCCTCTTGGGTAAGTGGCTTTGCGATAGAAAGCTGACGCCTGCCACTGCCATCAAGGCTGTTGTCAGTGGCAGCTCTTTAAGCACTGAGTCGCCATGTTAAGAGATGAAAGTTGCCGTGAAAGAGTGACGGCGAGGACGAGAATTACAGGGGGATAGGCGCTTGGAAATGAGTTCTCAGAATGTTGCTTACACGAGAACATGCAGGAATATTACCTAATCAGTCAAATCCTCCCAAGCTGACACCTCATGTGAGACACCCGATGATACCCCACTGAACCCCTGTGCCCCCCACCCGTGGCTCAGCCCTGAGGGAGCCCCCAAGAGAGAATCTGGGGTTTGGAGGTTCTTCTTGACAGACATTCTCAAAATTACTCTAATGGTTTTGCATACAGTGCAGTATCTTTCTACCGGGGGCACTTTACCCTCAATTAAAAGTGTACCGGTGAAGCTGCATATTTTGCATTTCGTAACAATGTGCCTGCTAAACTGAAGGTGATCTTAATAGGATTTTATGCAGTTGGGAACCAGAGATTAGGAGCTTTACATTGCGGAGTTTGAGTATCGGAACAGGGGAGTGTTTTAATCTGAACTGGATTAAAAATGCCAGACTAAAAAGTAAAAGGACAAGACATCAAAAAGAAATGCCCATTACCTTCTCGCTCAGAAAGGTGTGAGCCAGCATATTACATGTTAATATCTGCAAGAGCTGGAGGCAGAGTGCAGGATTGGCCACTCAGGGATTTTTTTTCTCCCAAATATGACATTTAAAGCCAGATAGTATCCATTTTTCTCCCCCTTATGTTATAATACCATATACCACTGTATATGGGAAATGTACCTTTAAAACTTGGGAGCATTTTATTGCAAATATGCTTTATAGAAAAGGTTATTTAGGGTCATATAGTAATATATCTTCCTGTAAACCATATCCAAGATGTTTATGTACTTACAAACACACACACTTACACACACAAAACCCATACATATGTTCGCAAATTGTATGCTAATGACTGACCAGGAAATATAAAAGGAAAGCACCAGGATGTGGTCTACCTACAGCTGTTAAATATATAATGCATCTGTAATCAAATTTGACAGTTAATCAAGTGAGGCATTTGTAATGCAGACGTTTGGACAGACATAACTAACTCCATCAGCGTTTGCATAATAAATGTATGATTTTAATGATGTTTCTATTAAGCATCCCTGCTTACTTTACAAATGATTTGAGGTGTCTGCTGTTTATTTGTTTTTCGGGGAGCTATAGATTGTTGCTAGGAGCAATAATTATGATGGTGTGTGAGGTGGAGGGGGTCAACAGAGAGGGAATTTAGGGGGGAAAAAAAAGTAATTACTTATAGATTGGATGAATTAATTTATACTGATATTCGCTGGTTTTGCATGACAGCTGCCAAGATCCATTCAAGAATGCCGGGGAATAAAAGAGCGCTTTTGATGGTAGACAAAGGGGACTATCATTTACAGAAAGTGGGTTTCACCGCGCTAAGAGGGGAGAGGGTGCAAGTGACACATCAACAAAACACAGTGGGTTTTCTGTATGGGCTGCTGACATGCACACAGCCTGGGACATGTGTTTCATCTCTTCAGAGACTCTGCATCAAAAGTGGTGATTGTTTCTCATGTGTCTGTATCTGAGTGTGAATGGATGGCTGGTGCATTGTACTGTTTGTGTGCTAGTGTAGACACAGACATGTCAATGTGTATAAATGCATGTTTACAAATGTGCACTCGTGCATGCATTTATACATGAAATAATTAAATGAGCAAATGTACTGCATGGTGGAACATAAAGATTTCTTTGAGTGATTGTTATAGTTACAACATGTTTATATCACATCTCTAGAGAGGAGAAAAAAGAAAAAAAGGAAAATGAGAGAGAAAAGAAGCAAAGGAGGAAACAATAAACAAAAAAACATCTGTTTTGAATAGCCATTGATACAACTATTTATTCTTGATTTGCCAAGTCAGTTTTTTTCATTTGTTTACCTGTTTTAGCATTTACAAAGATGCATTTTTTTGTCATTCAACAAAAAGACAACATCATATTCTATTTGACTGTTTATATCTATCTTGTATCTCATTAGTTTTTTTATTACCCTGTACACCAGTTAAGTGGATATAATTTTTCTCAGATTTCAGAATAAGTCACAAACAGATGCATCGATATGAAACACAGCCAGTATATTGACTGAATGAGTATCTAGATTTTAAGGCACATGACTTAAGACTTAAAATACATTATGAAAACTCAATATAAGGAGGTGTTCTTTCCTTTTGCATTGCTTTGGTCCTCTCTCTCCAAGTCAGAAAACTCATTAAAAACCTTAAACAGCTCCTTATGTTCTTATGGCAACAACATCAAACAAAAAAATAAAACTTGTATTGTACAAATAAAAGCTTTAGCATTTCACATGGCCTCAACATTGTCCTCTTTAGTTCTCCAGGACTCTGGTGAAATGCTGACGAGCAAATCTGTGGCATTCAGAAAACCATTACATTCCCAGTGTTTCTAGAGTTGACATTACATCTTGTTGTGTTTGTTCTAAGGATTAAACCCTTAGCATATCCACGACGTAGCCCTTCCAGACATGAATCACAGACTATTACATACTACTTCTTCCGGTTGGATGTTCATGTATGTGTCTGAATAGGAGGAGTGCCACAAAAGGTTGGACAATTTAATTACATGTGCGCACAATTGTCCCCTCCTCTCAGGACCTAACACCTAATCATGATACTGGATGTGTGTCTGCATTTCCATTGTGTCTCCCTGGCTTTCCAGGAGGGTCAGGGGCTTCACCGGTTAGCCACTTTGACGAGGTACCCTATATTGTCTCTTGCCTTGGAGAAAGAACCCTTCGCCTCGTGTCAGTGTCAAACTTTAACCTTTCTCAACTTTAATTACACTAAGTAAGTTTGGAGTGTGCCGCGGTGCTGTCTGGCCGACTCAGCTCCATCCGTGCGCTGATGGGAAACCTGCATGGGTGCCACGGCCCCCGCTGCCTCTGACACACTGATGCTACACAGCACTGACGCTGATGCTGACGCTTGCTTTGGCCTGCTGCCTGACCATGCAAACACAGACACATAAACACACACACACACACACACACACACACACCGCAGAAAATCTGGTACTGTCTATAGATGCTGTGTTCAAACAACATTTAGAGAGTTCCTGCTTCTATGTTTATCTGCAAATCAACAAATTCACAAAATGTGTTTATCCACTTCATGGGATACCACTCCAGTTCAATGGAAGTTTGTGTTTATGTGTTGATAAATATGCATGTAATGGTTAAGCCCTTATAAAGGCACTTCATACAAAAGACCAGTGGTTAATAAAGTCATATTTTAGTCTGAAACAGATGAAGACAACATTCTTTCATCATAGCAAAGATGACCTTTTTATACAGAGGATCTGCACTCTGCCAAAAACACCATTTGGCATTTTTGCATTTGTGTGTGTGTGTTAAAAGAGAGGGAAGAGAAGTGAGGAAAGACAGAGCTGGGGTATGTTTGCTCATTACTCATTCCTCTGCAGGGGTGAAATGGCTGTTTTTTCCTCTTATGTCATCAAAACTTCCACTTTAGTAATAAAACTATTTAGATTCCCTCTTGAAAGTGGCAGTGCCCGTTAGAAATAAAATGTATCCCCCACTTGTTTCTTTAATAGTACTATGGCATGATCTGCATGTAGAAGCAGCCATTCATCACTGAAAGTGTTTAAGGCTACTGGTGAAAAGCTATTCTAAGCAGGTAATCTATAATCCAAAGAAATGACACACTTGACCCCAAAGTAAGAAACAACATTCTGCTGCAGATGTTAAAATGAACACTATATCACAAAGTAAAACAGGCGCAATATCTGAGAATTCAGCATATTCTCCGTGTGCTTCAGCGTTATTTAAACACACATGTTGAGTGTTTGACTCAGACAGTTCGATCGGTTCACAGGTAGTCGATTGCACCACTCACACACACACCCTTATGATAATAGACCCTTTTAGAGTCATCTAATTCTGATGATGAATTGGACTTCCATAGAAAGCCAAAAAGGAGTTACTGTGGTAACGGCATGGCCTGTCAATCACTCGCAATCAGTCTTTTTTCTGTGTTCATTGCTTGATGCGTGAAGATTAGGACCTTCCCAGTGGGGGGCTTCAAAACACTCAGAGGAAATGAAGAACCGTGTGGAAGTTCTATGGCTGATGTTTGAAAACTTTGCAGAATATGACCCTTTGGCTTTGGCTTTCTTGCTGCTGAGAGGAACTGAAAACTTGACTTTCACAATCTAATTTACACCATAAGGGGACACACTGAACATCCTTCTTGTTTCTTTAATGACATCAAATTCTCAAAATTACAACTGTTCTGCCACCTCTGGCTCAGAAGGGCTACAGTGTGTGTGCACTTCATCTACATCAGCCACACAGGCAGCATGTGTTTCTGACCACAGAGGCTTTTAATGAAATGCCCACATTAAGAATAGAAGGCCATTTAAATGCTAATGCTTTCCATGTCTAAGTGTTAGGTAAGGGTTGAAAATGTACTGTACATCATGTCTGTGTCTGTGGATACTCTACAGCACATCTTAGAATCTGCCTTTAATTAAAAAACAACAAAACATGTTGTGTTTGTGTTGGATAAATTGCATAAGCTTTGTTTTCTAGTCTTTAGTGGCTTTTTTTGAAATAACTCTGGTCTTAAGGGAGCACATGCTCTTTTAATTAGGTAACATTTTACCATAGCACACTGGCACCATTTAAACATTTCAGGGAAGTGCAACTAATTCGCTGGGCAGGACTATGAACTGTGGCATTACATCCTTGAAGAAAGGGGAAAAGCCATATAACAGAAGCACACAGGCTCTAAAGATCTTAATTCCCCATTAGTTCCTTATTCTCTCCAGTGACAAAGACGGGGCCCTTTCAGTCTTGTGTTCCCTTGCATACCAAAGTCATTCAACAGAGGAGACCTTTACCAAGAGCAATGCTCTATTCAAGCCATGTTAATTACAATTTTAAACCATTATTTGTTTCAACACCTGGTTAACCTATTCAGACCTGTTTAAATCCTCTTTATTATCCCAGGTGTGATGGGAAGGCACTAAGGAGTGAAAGGCTCCTGTGTGTACCAGGAACATAATCAACCCAACGCTACATAGCACTGAATAGCTTTTGGGATAAGATCAGATGTTACACACTTCAGTCCTCAAGTAAAATGGTGCTAGGTGGATTATGTCTGAAAAGAGGATTTTGTCAAGGATGTGTCCTCAACTTTTCTTTTTTGGCAGTAAAGCATCATGAATAGCTGACTGCTTCTTCAGCAGCTGTATTAGGACTGGAAAACTCAATTGCGGGCTTAAAAGCAATTGGCTTTGTTGTGCATTTCTGTGCATATATTTGTGTTGCAGTTACAGGCTTCGAGACTAAGGGGCCATGCTGTGTCACAAGGATGGATGGTGTTTCTATTAAAGAACGTGGTCATAGAAAGGTCTTCTCATCTTTTAAGCTTCTTTTCTCTCTCCATCACTCACCTACTTTGAAGTCGTCATCAGTAGTTAGGCCATACTCCTCTTGTCCATTATGTTGTCATTAACAGGACTTTACACAGGAACTTGACCCCTGTGGAGTCTTTGTTGCCATGGCCACTCGGGGCTTACCTGTCTTAGGTGCTCCTTTGAGGATGATCCCATTTCAATAGGAAATATCAACAGAGTAGCATAATAGGACAGCATAATGGAAAAGTGAGCAGAAACACATAAAAAAAAGAGAATATTACACCGTCATGATACATTTTTTCTGAATTCACTCAATACCTTTTCTAATTTCCTGGCTCAGCACCTACATCCACAATGGCTGGAGGCTGTTTGTATACACCTCCCGCTGTGTGGTTCAAATATAGTGCAGGCTTCAGTATAGTAAAGGATAGCCACACAAAGTTCTGATTAACGAATTAACACCCTGTAATAGCCCTTCACCATCCTTCCTTAAATGGATTAAGGCTCCTCTCCAACACTTTCTTTTGCACAAAATTTAATTAAGATTTAGATTTGGTTTGAACATGCCAGGACAGATTCGCAGTGCATTCATGATGTACTTCAATTAAGGAGCAAAGCAACTTAAGCTGCTTCACCAATAATTAGACTATCTCCTTTTTTAAATGGTATCTAATTATGCTTTATCCCTGTGTAATTCAATTTCTTTGTAGGTTACAACATGGATCCCGGTACCATCTATTTACACTTTAAAGGTCATCTTCTCAATTTTTGGGGGTTCCACGAAGTTGTATTGCATTACAAACATAGCCCTTTTTATAGCCTTCTAATGCAACTGTGCATTGCAGCAATAGCAAATATTCAATTAAATGCCACTTTAATCCTCCACTACCCCTGACAACATACTCTCTGTAAGCATCCAGTCAACAGCTACTCAGGAAAATATGTTGAATAAATAAAGCCGTGTGTCTGGTGTTTACATACATGATAGGTTTCCAAACAGTATTTTTTTCATTCCCTGTTTTTTTGTCTGTGTTGACATTTGGCCTCCTGAGGTTGTTGCCCATGTATTTGTATAGTGATTTAAAACAACAGAGAATGTCCTGCCCAGTGTTAATTTACTCAAAGCAGCAGGGGTCGCTGGCCCAGCCACTGACCATTACACAGTAGGACAGGGGTGTCCAGCTGACTGTCCTTTTAATCGACAACAGCAGGCCTAAGGAATTTAACAGCATGGGATTCACCATTTTTTTCCCAACAAATAACGTTTATGGAAGATTTACGAGTTCCCAGAATTGTGCGGGCTTTCCCCCCTTTCAGCTCATTCAATTAGTGGCTGTGAATGTCTTGGTTAAAGGGGGTGACAAGACAATTGAAGGTGTCGTCTAATTATTTTAGCCCAGCACTATGCAAAACCTCTCCCGTGCTGGAATCCCTGGCCTTGGCTTGGTGATATGAAGTAAATCGGTTAAAGCAGTGGGGGTGATGCAATATGTGGCTCTCCCGGAGATGTTCCCCAACCTCTACCATCTTTAAAGTGAATCACGGACCTGCAGGACTGCAATTTGATTAAATAGAAAATATACACAGTGTAAAGTAAATCGAATCACCTACTTTATATGCAGGTTTATGAGTCGACTATCTTTCTAAGGTCAGATACCATATGTGAATTTATACTCGATTAACTCGATGCCTACTCTTATCTCCTGCTCTTGAAGACTGGGGTTCAGAAATGCTCTCAATCTCCATCAACTGATTTGAAAGTTAGGAAGGATTTTTCTTTACTCCAAACAAACCAAAGAAAACTCGAGCTGAAAAGTTATGCAAGTAGAGTAGAGCAGTAGCAGGAGGCCACAAGCTGAAGTCTGTCCTGCAGCCAGGTTTTCCCCTTGTTTGTAAATTAGCTGTGAGTAATGAATTCTGGGAAGCTGCCCTGCTGCAGGGTTGCTCCCTCGCTGCCGGACCCTCCCATGCTCCCCCGTCGACATTGCCTTCCCAAATCTGTCCTGATGTTCCTAGTCTGTCAGGAGCCGCCCCAGGGGGCACCGCGATAGCCCACTCGGCCTGCCCCCTTCCCTTCTCTGGGCCTAAGCCAGCTGAACCGTGCAAGTCCCTGCCATTGCAAACATGGTGACCCCAAACAGGATTGACAGATCGCAGACCGTGGATGCTAGGCCACCAGTCCAGTGACATCAGTTCCTACTGGTGGTAAGAAAACTGCTGGCATGAAGTGTTTACATTGCCCACTTTTGTGTTTACACTGATTATTAGCAGCAGAACATCACCTCTGGGAGAAACCTCAGACCATCCAACCTGATGCTAATGTAAAAATAACTGTTTAGCTAAAGGAAATGCCTCTAAATTCATTTTACATTAGGTTTACACTGTTTCAAATTCACAGACCATGCTGCATTTACTGCTACACTTATCCTTGAGTCTGATAAAAAGCCTTGGCTATGACGACCACATGGGTCCCCGAGCGCACATTAGAGAGCCTGGGGGGTCCCTAAGTGTCACCCATGAAATCAGGATGTTAGGGTATGAAAAACGGGGGAGGGACCGCTAGTAATTCTCATTATTGTTAAATGTTCATCGTCCCTGGTGTTGACTTTGCCTTAGTCTGGCTCTGCCGCCAAGAAACAACATGACTACAAACACGCACGGTCCGTGTCAAAAGCTGCAGATATGGGGAAAATCTTCTTAAGTCTGCACGTAAATTAATTACAAGATCTGACCAACAAAGGTTACGAATTTTCCTCACCACTGCTTTCCTTAATTGTCAACATTTAAAAAAAAATATATTACATCAACTCAGAGATTAATAAATTAAATGGTATTAAAATGCAAAGTTTTCGGTTTCTAATTCTAAAGGTCGATAGCAATTTGTCAGCAATTAATGTAAAGGCAGAACTGCAGGGCATCCACACACAGCATTTCTACTTGGGCCTATAACAAATCCATTCAGCAGTGTTGACTGGCAGAGAGAAAAGAACTTCTCAATGGCAGATTTTTGACGTCCATAATGGCTTAATGTCTGTTTTTGACAGAGATATTGGGGGAAGAAGAGTGACTCTTCGCGCATTGGCGTGGCCCAGAGGCTTTTGCTGTCACAGCTGATGACAGTAACTTTCTCCATGCAGATTAAATTGGTGTTTACAGATTTGCCCTGGGTGTACATTTTTCCCCCTGCTGGGCTCCACTGGCTGATGATGAGTCGCAGATGAGACCAACCGTTCTCGACACTGATGCTTATGCTTCCATCACACAGAGCCTGCACTGGCTTACCAGGCATCCAGCACTACTGCCACACAGAGCCTTCCACTGTGGCACAGTTAATGGTACAGTATTACCAGCTATTTACATTTACAGAAAATATGAGGGCTGCTTTCTCTTCTGTCATGCTGTACTTGCTGTGTGCCAGAGCTGCCTAGGTTTACAAGGCATAAAAAGAATACTGTTGAGAAAATTAAACATAATCAGTTATGATGTTGATAGGAGAGTCCAACAAAAGGTTCTGCAGTGTTACAATAGATATCAATGACTTCCTAGTGTTTTTGTACTGCTGGGGTTTTTACAGCTGGTCAGTAAGAATGTGCTCAAAAGTTTAAAGACACAGTGGGTTGTTTTTACAGATGCCTTTTTTTTTCCTGGGACCCCACTTCAAAAAGAAGTGCAACTTGGCTGATTGGAGAGTGCAGTTTGGATGTATGTGAATAACTGAACAGTTCAGTGGTTTCCTGTAAAGCTGTAGAAGAGCAGTTCAGAAGGATAGCGGCTTCTTTTGGAAAACAATAAATAAACAGTTGTGTGGTCATGTGACTTTTTACTGTACAAAATATAGCACAAAATATTAAACACTTTCTTACATGAAATTTGCATTGATTAAACTTTAAGTGTACAATTGTGGGGGAGAGTACACTGATTGCCTCAAGTGTTTGATGCAGGATATTTACTCCAAAGGGCACTTTGTTAGTGTAAATTAACTGCACTGAAAAATCAATGTACAAGCAGTTCTGACTACCTTGATGGAAAAGGTAGCAGCATGTGCTCCTTTGAGTAATATGCATCTTATAAGAAAAATATTTGGTAACTTTAATAGCTTAAGTTTCAAGTATGACTTTAAATGCAGTATTGGCCAATGCTAATTAAAAAATATTAAGCCAGTGATTATTGTTGAACTCTAATACTCATAAAAACTTCTAAACCACGCAGGTGAAACGTGTCACCAGATAAGCAGTGAATATACAGAGCAGCATCTATGTGTATATTCATTTCAGGTTGTAAACAGTAGTCTCTGAGCACTGGGTTGTTATCGAGTTGTGGCCCCCGGCGTAGGATTGATCCACTTCAGTCCAGCAGCAGGAGGGCGGGAGCTCTGGAGGGGCTCAGCAGGGCTCCAAATCAATAAGGGTAATAGATGTGGGGGCCACGCAGTCAGAGGTGTGCAGCCTGGCATTTTCGGTGCCAATGAGGAAAATTCCTGATGACGAGGTGTCTCTTTTGGAGCCTGCATTAATGTCAGTCTGATTACCTGGAGCCAGGATGTCAGATATAGTGGGTTAGTGGAGCCTTGTTCCCTGGCCATTAACTGGAATTAGCTTTACAAGGAGACCCTTCAGATTGGAGACTTTAACTTGCCACCTCTTCATCCACTGTCCATTGAGAACTAATTGCCTGCCCCCTCCTTCCTTTCCTCCAGACTCTATTCTTTCACTCTGATTTCTATAATGCCAACAGTTTCATAATCACTTGATGAGTAATTTCCTCTCATTTGGGATTTGAAGAGAGAGGTTTCATTTAGAAGTTTCTTTTTTTTTTTTTTTTGGCCTCCATTCAATTTTTTTTGTGTTTTATCATACAGCATTTTATTAA
>JAPTGW010000014.1:19609891-19620050 GCA_029814545.1 Apogonichthyoides opercularis
CATTTAGGTACCTACATGAAAACACCTCTCAGTTCTTTTGATTTACTGCTCAAGGAGGATCAGGTGTGTCTGGCAGGAGTGTTTTGAGGGCAAGGAATTGTATTCATTGAAATAGAGTTTACCTTCACTGAGCGCTGATAAAATAGACCAAAGCTCCCTGTGTCCTGTGATGATGTCTCATGTCTTTGTTTTCCGAGTGGGTCTTTAATGATTGTTTTTTCTAGTTAATAATTATGCATCAGGCCTTATTGCTGTTTACTGTATCACACACTCCCCCCGTATGGCCTCATGACTGCTACATAGTGTTTGACAGATCCACAATGTCCCCGTTTCACCTTTTCAAGTGCTGCTATTGTCAGCATGCAAACAAACAGGCTCAGCGCTGTTTCCAGCTCCCCCCCCCCCCCAAAATGAACCGTCTGGCCTGGGAGCCGGCTAAAGCCAGAGGTTAGAGCTCCATTTTCCGCCCTCCTCGCCACATCACCATGACAACGGATATAGAAATCACACTGTCTCCTGGGAAGAAAAGCCTGGGTGACACCACACACTGGCACTTTTGTGGTACATGAGGAGAGTAGGGTTCATTTAGGCGAGCTGGTCAAGGATGAGTATTCAGCTCTGTGAAGAGGAAAGATCAGACTGGACAGAGGGGGAAAGAGCCCTCGGTCAAGGAGCTGTGATGTAGCTCCAACCAATGAATTCATCCGCCGGAAAGAGAAAGGTGACTGATTCATTCTTTCTTAAAATAGCCTAAAAGCCTGTCAAGAGCTCAGACTCATCTAAGAATTTGAAAATTTTGATGTTTGGTGTCAATTTTGCTGAATTTTCAGCCTGAGTTTTTTTTTAAAAAATCATCTGAAAATGTTTATTTAGCTTTAACTCATTTTCTCATCCAACTTCTCTAAAGGGTTGTGTAAGACATGAGAGGCCTCTACTGGCTACTGAGGTCCTAACATCTGTCGCATTAGTGGGAAACAAACCACATCCTACACAGGGGACTATGACATAAGAGGCATTGGAAGGAGTAGCTACTGTAAAATAAGCAGAACAGCGTCTGAAATCCAGGCACAGCTGCGTAAAGTGTGCTGTATGGCAGGAAAGCTTATTAAAATTCAATGCACACATTGTTTGATGGATTAAATCTAAGAACTGAAAAGTCTTCTTCCTCTCTGTGTTTAAGAGCATGTGTCTAAATCCGTTCAATAAAACAGTCAAAGGCTTCACACTGTTCACTGAACAATAAAAATCGATACCATTAAACACTTCTTTAAGAAACCTTAAGTGTTTCCCCAGAGGCCTTGTCAGTTTCTATGTATCATATCTTTTTACACACTCTTGTCAATAAAACATTTGGGGGGATCTTAAATTCTTCATTACATCTCTGAGGCAGAGGTCTTCACATGTCTTTTTTTTTCCTTCTTCTTCCTCAATCCCAAACGTTTTGAAGATTCAGGTAAAGTCATAGATCAATAGAGAATATTCTTGGAGGAGTGAGCGTACCTTTCATGCAGCGCTAACTTGTTTCTTCCTGCGCCCTGGCCGTCTGGGGCATCTGTCCAATCAGAGGATCCCGTAAGAAGCATCCCAAGCACAAGCCTGATCATTCGCTTCCTGAATACATTCCAATTCCTTCACAGGCGTATAAGCAATTTTTACAGTAGTTAAGCAGAGGTGGAACTGTTTCACATAATCTTGCTTAGACCGTCTCCACTGTCGGCCCAGTGACAAATCATGTTAAATCCCAGGCTGAGCTCAAGCACAAAGTGGAATAAGCTTTTTGTGGCAATAAACATCAGAATACAGACGGCGCAAACACTCTTGCATAGAGTATTATCCATGCTTTCGGTACATGAAAACATCTTCTACCCACCAAGTCACAGTTTGTGGTAACAGATGTTTAATTTATGTCTGTTTTCCCTGTTGCATTCCCTTTTTTTCCACAGCTTTTACAGAATATTGTGTTATAGGGTCAGGTTTGGTGTGATGCCTGAGGATGTCAGCATGTCAATAAACAATTAATCAAGTCCAGTAATTTACCTTTTTGTTTTTCTTTTGGGGTTTTTTTGAGTCTTCTACTAACTTAACCAGTGGTCTCCACACCTAACTTGACACTAACTTGACTCTAGGGAGCAGATTTAATTGTTTAACCTTAATGTGACCATGACAAAGTAGCCCATTCACAGTGGCCAACAGGCTTACTTCCACTACAAATAGCAATGCTGTGTTGAGAAGTCCACAAAACATACACAATTAAATGACACACAAATACGGTTTGACAGCAAACGGGACCCCATATGTTGGGTTTTGCTCTGAATACATGCACATGTAAACAGAAATAAGCATGATTTTGGAATTATTCTGCTATTTATATGTGCGGTACATAGTAAAACTGCATTTGGAAGTAAAATAAAGAGTAAATCACACTTTATTTGGACACTGAACGTAACTTCAGCAGTGTATAAGTTTTTTTTAGATTTTTTTGTTTTTAGATAAATCATTACATATGATCTATAGATAGATAAACAGTTTTTCATTCTAACCCACAGGAATTATGAGAAAATTTACAGTAATTGAGCTTGTTTTTATTATTTAAAACGGTGCTGCAAACAGGGCGATAATGCCAAAACTGTTACCATGATTAAAAATAGATTGAAAAAAATATGAGTCAGTACTGATTACAACAATAATTGCCAAATTAATATTCCTTTTCAGTTTACAGGTTTATTTTCGGAGCTGACTGGAAGTCATGTAGTAGTTATGTAGTTATTTTATTCTTCACAGTCGGAACATGACAAACAGCAGAACATTTCAGAAATCCAGCAGCAGAAAACTGAAAACAATTTGCCTGTGTTGATAAAATCTTTTTCAACGTCCAAAAATATGCAAAAATTTAATACAGTGGGACAGTGCTTTAGCAGCCAAAATAACCCATAAAGACAAAACAATTCATATCCTGAGACTGATATCATTACAATATGAAATCATAATACTCTATTATTTTTATCACCCAGCCTGACCTGGAACTGAAAACAATTTTTATCTAACTAATCTGATTTAAATCTTGTATATTTAACATGATCTGTTGAGATGTTACAAATACTCTATAAAGTGTCTGAATGTGGACTATCCAAACACAGTTGTATTAAATAGTAATATAAATAGGACTTAGAACAGGAGTACAATCTAACATACAAGGTAAAGAGCCACACCACATGATTGTTCTCACTTTTTAACCTTGTCTTGTTTGTTTTGGTATCGCTGTGATTACCCACTAACTTTGTTTTTTTGACTGCTGAACCTGACTCTTGACGTTTCTTGGTGCTGGGGCCCTCTGAGGACTGTGGCATGAATCCTACCCCCTGCCTCATTGCCCGTCTCCTTTCCCCTCCTCTCCCGCCTTTGCCCCATCCTGTTTGAGCTTCATCAAAGCAAAAGTAGCTCAAGGATTGCTAATGCTTCAGATGGTAGCACTAGTCCTAACAACCCTAAGGTTGAGGAATTCTTTGCAGCAGACTAAGGTCATTTTTTTTTTCCTCCCTTCTCTCCCGCCTTCCTTCCTCACTTTCTCTCTCCATCTAACCCCTCTCTCCCCCAAAATGCTTTTCTCTATTAATCAGAGCTCACAGCTCAAACTGGTCTTCAACTTCCTCCCCAATCCTCACTAAGCCTGTCATTTCTGGCTATTATTTACTTTAATGGGCTTTGGCTGATCCCTGGCGAAGCCTTGGATCTGAGAATAATGCGGCTGAGGGTAGCAGGCCCAGACGCAAGCGCGGGGCTGCCTGTAGATTAGCTATGGCAGATGGGCTTTACAGGGGCTTCCTGTGAGCAGGAGTGTTGATTGAGAGGGCATAATGAGAGGGGTGGTGTCCTCACAATGGACCCAGCCACCTCGCTGCACCTCTTGCGTCCAAACAACCCCCCATTCTCCAAGCCCCTCTGCGCTCACCCTCTCTCTCCACCTCCCTCCCTCTCTCTCTCTCTCTGAGTCACTCTCTCTCTCCTCTGTGAGGAAGTCGAAGTGCAGAAACAAGCACAAAAGCAACTGTAAATAACCATGAATGTTAATCCAGCATTAATTGGTTCCCTCTTAAACTGGGTGTGCACTTTCACAGGCTGGGCTTCTCCGCGGGTCATTAAAGGCATAGAGCCCCTCTCATTGTTTACTTAACGACCTTCTTCTATATTTCAAGTGACAGACTAATAAAATTGACCGTGGCTACAGTATCGAGATGACCTCACTCTCTTGTGTTTTATCAGACTCAGTATAAAACCTGAGGTGTGATGCATGTGTTGTTGTGACTCCTCCTTTCCACTCAGTTTATACTTGTAAAGCTTTCTCTACACTCAAAAACAAACAAAAAAAAAAAAAAGATCTGAAAAAAAGATCTGGCCACCGTCATTGTTGTCATGACTCCAGTGTTTCTCCCTCACCTGTTTCTCTATACACTGTGGTGTTGACACTGGGCCCTGGGCCACGCTGGGGCAAACACTCTGCAAATGAAGTGTGGAAAACCCGCAGTAGGCCCGGGGTCAAGTTTGTGTACAAGAGTTAAAATTTTGTTGCGTCGGAGTCTCTGTGTCTCCAACTCTGGAAGTTTCCACACAAGGACCACTACACAATCCACAGACTCCAATTATCCCCTTCCTCTGAGCGCCTTAAGCAAGTTTTTCTAAACTCCTTTCACTTCGCTCTTGTCAAGCAATGAAAGAAAAACTAACCACCATGTCAAGAGAACTCAGCTGCCTAGCAACAGGGCCACAGTTTAATTCTGATTTGCTTCAGGTTTTGAGTAATGGGAATTGACAATGTTAAGCCAGTCACAAGTGTTGTTTGTCACCTCTGAAATGCAAACAAAAATGCATTGTTTTTCCAAAGTATTGAGCATGATTGATGTTTAGAGACCACAATGGTATCATTCATTTCTCCTTGTGTTTTTGCCAGGATTGATGTCATATCTTTTCATGGCAAGTTAAAGGTTTTGAAGGAGCATGAAAATGCACAGCTTTTCATCTCGCAGCAGACGACAGCGCAGTGCGTGCATTCATATAACTGGTGAAGTTTAATGATTCTATTCAGCTTCTGTTCATCTCACCCAGAAATAATTTAATAAGAAACTTTGCCCTTTAGAAGTCTCTGTGTCCTGTCACAATAGTGGAAGGACAGACAAAAGGCAACCTGAATACAACAAAGAGAAAGTTGTGAAAATGGAAGCCTTTGATACCCTCCATTTATTTGTTCTGTGACTTTTTGTAGGATTTGCTTTTCTTGACAGACTTTGATGCTAAAATATTTAAATGCCCAGATTAACACTATGGTTATGTGAGCGTCAGCAGCACATACATACAAATATAAAGGTCTGTCTTCAGTTCAGATTAGGTTTAAAAAAAAAAAAAGTGTGCAGTTTCATTTCTTTGAAAAAGTGATGTTTTGGAATATTTTTAAAAAAAATAGATGCAGAGAACATAAACATTTGACATTACACAGACAAATTGTCCTGCATCATCACTGAACAAGTTAAATATTTTAAATCCATTTATTTTGTCATTGACATTGATTTTCTAACAGAAACTAATCTACTTTTTTTTTAGGTAATTTTACGTCCCATAATAGTGTAAATGTTCCACATTCAGTGTATTTTTGCAGATTTAAATTCACTTTCAGATCCAAAATCAGTATCATTTCTCCTGTAATTTAGACTATTTTCGACAGTCGCATGTGTCCTACACACTGTGCTTGATTGTATGATTTGGAAGCTGGTAATTTCTTCTGCTCCAAGGAGCATTTTTCAAAGGCACAAATGACACAATAAGAAAGCCATCCATCACAAAGGAAAATTAGTGTAGAAATAAATGGCAGTGTTTGGCTCTCTCTCTCTCTCTCTCGCTTTCTCTCTCTCTCTGTCCCATGTGAAGCTCAGATGAATATTGAGGCAGACAGCAGAGAATAGTCAACAATAACCTCAGTGACATCAAAGACTCAGACAGTGGTACTGGGGAAGCCCACAGAGGCCCAAAGACAAAATAAACAGTGGCTATGTCAAGCCCACATTTCTCCACCTATAACTCCCCCTTCAGATGTACCTGCTCCCATGCTGTTGTGTTTATACTGCCATCTGCATTGGATTCCAAAGCTTTATCTTTGTTGCAAATAATTTTCTCCCACCCAGGGTTAACTCTGGGCTCAGTGATAATGCGCCATCTTATCCATAGCAGACACAAGAGGAATAAAAGGAAGACTTAATTTTTTTTAATTGTAGAAAAACCCCACTGTGTTACTCACATGCGCTGCTTTTTCAAAGCACATTTGAATATATGGAAAGTAATCTCTTCCAAGCATATAGGTTCTCCTTTATATGCAGTTCAGATCTTGTGTGTATGAAGTGACGACGTATGTAACATCAGAGCACAAGTCATGCCTATGGTGCATGTAATTTGTAGACCTCACATCACAGCTGCATTGTGATTCAGTTTGGCCTCTGTGATCATATCACAAGGCATGCTTCTATATTTACCATAAAGCTGCTTTCATCAAATATACATAATTTTATACAGGGTCTGGTAATGATCAATGGTATCATTTAATTCAACAGTAAAAGGAAATATGGGCGGATGATGAAATGCTACGAGACTGTCATAGCTTAAACAAAAAGATGATCCGACGTGAGCTGGATGCATATCTATACGCCACAGTCATCATACATAAAATGAAGACTCTGCCTCATCTTCTTCTGGAAGTAGCTCATTTATAATCATCAACATGCTGAAATAATCAAGAACTACACTCCCACAACAAATAGTGCTTGGTGTGAAAAACATATCTGATGTCTCTCAGGTTCTGACATTGTCTGAAATTTCTTCCTGCATCCATAACAAATGGCTTTTAGCACTCATGCCATCTGTCCTTAATGAGTCCATTTTCTCTCCAAGCCATTTCCATACTGTATTGTGCATTGCCTTACATGCATTTGCATAATTGTTCAAAGATTTTGCGCCAAAATAGATATCCATGCTGGGAGTGAGTGTGAAAGGATGAAGTTGGAGAAGAAAAGAAAGGCAGTGAAGATGTTTGTGAAATAATGTGCAGGGAAAATCCATTTTTCCCTCTAAGCCCCACAGTAACCTAATCAGGAGTTGCTTTATCTGCTAATCCACATTTAAACTTTAACCTGTAGGGGGGCTCTTTGTGTTAGTTAATGTAAGCATAAAAGCAGGGGCCGGCCTGAATGACTAATCAGATCCATCTTACATTGTAAGACTAAATAGCTTTTCCAAAAGGAAATCAGAATTAGCGTGACTTCCATCTAAAGAGAAGCAGGGTAAACTTTAAATGAAACAATGGCCATATAACAAAATGGTGGAGTGGAATAAATTACTGTTGAAAAGGAAACTTCTTAATCAGCTCAGCTGTCGAAGCCAGACAGAAACAGGGATGTTGGGTCATTTGGTAAATGAAGCCAGGGAAGGGCAAACCTCAAAATACAGATAGGCAGCTGCTAATGGAGTCAAGGCTGAAATGAAGTAGAAGGACAGGCATATAAACAGGAACAAATGCCGGCAATTTAATAAAAACTAATTTGACGGAAATCTTTGCAGGCCCACAGGACACGGTGCAGCTAAGATGATAAATGACGGTCATGACAGATGACATATTAGGCTTTTAATATTTCAGTATATAAAGAGAATTAGAAGTTTGAGCTCAAAGCAGGGCGTAAATGAGATTATCCAACAACAACGGCTAATTCATTGCAGTATTTTAAATATATCAGCTGCTGAATTTGACTGTTTCTATTGAGGAGACAGCCTACCGAACAGAACAGGGGGATGTCAAGCACATTATTGTCTTCCAAACCCTCTATTTCATACAGGACATACTTGGATTTTTTTCCTTGTAACTGGTAGGAAAAAATGGGAAATACATTCAAAAGCATTTGTTTAATGTCTTTCAATCAACATAAACTATGAATATTCATAATGGCCCGTTGCACGGTTCTGAAACAATGCATTATTTACTATGACACAAGTAGTCCTCAATGGATTCCAAAGTCAATTACCTGTCACAACTGCTACATGCTAAATGGTGCAATTCACGTGAGAGATCAAGAGAAATGGTGATTTTTTTCACAGCTTTAAACATCTGTTGAGTTCACATTTACTCCTATAGGACTAACATTTAAATTTGTTTCCCCTTCAGTCTTAAATTACATTGTGTGAAGACACTGAATCCTCATCTGTATCACAACAATGACATATGGAGCCCAAAAAATAAACTTTAGTCGCTCCATTTTTTTAATCTTTACAAACAGACTGTACCGTGTACCATTTTACTGAAAATGTTCTCCAATTATGCACATTTTTTTTCTGCTTTTATCCCACATCAACATTAAAACACTACGCTTGGATTCAATATAGAAAGAGATTATTTAAAAAAAAAAAAAAAAAAAGACAGAAAAGCATGTCACATTCTCCATATCAATGTATCTCACTATATAATTTTCTCTCCATTAGAGACCGGGACATGCTTCTCTATCAGCATTATCATATCATTTGTGATATTTGATTCCTTTTTTTTCCCTCTGTCTGCCCCCATCCCCCACTAAAACCCCCAACTGAATCAAGATAACGGACAATAATAAAAATCTCACATGTAAATCAAAGTGGATTTAACACTTTAGCCTCAAAATGATCAATCTAATGTCAGCTAAAGAACAGTAGGATACTCAGAGGTACAAGGATAGAGTCACCTATAATAATAATTTTCTTCTATTCAAACCAAAAAAATATGAAAAACCCAATTCAGCCTGCGTACATATTGCTGTATGGATAATCCAAACACTATCTAATTAGCTCACTGTATGAGAGAGGCTGAAAGCTGGGGGATGCACTCAAGGTGATTATCATTTTCATTTTAATAAAGGTAGCTGCCCCCATGGTATGTATGTGTAGTCTATTTATGAATCACACATGCTCCTAGGATACTAAATAAAACCGGGCCACTGCTAGATTGTGCTGTGGTCTCTGAGCAGGAAACTATGCATTCTCGCTTCCCAGGGTCTGAGCTCACGAAGGGGCGACATGTCCTCTGCTTCACTTTTGCTGTTATTGTCTTGTGTCTGTTGAGGTCCCAGAGCCCTTCTGTAGGATCTAACTCCATCTAGTGGCCCTGTGGGGTCCCTTCAGCATCCACACCACTCCTAAACACACTGACATCCCACTACACCACTTTCACAATCTTCCAAACCACTTAAAAATATACCCACCCTTCGAGGATATGTCTGCGTATACAATCTAAACTTCTTATTATGTTTTTTTTAAAAATATCATCCCTGTTTTTTCCCTCTTTTTCTTTCAATACGCTGTGGCCGCCGTGGTTGTTCTTCTGCAGGACCAGCCGGTTCATGGCTGCCAGGGGCTGGGGGTAATAAAACAATTTTTCGGAGCCAACACTCTGAGGCTAATAATAAAAGAAGCCATCTCAAGGGACATGTAATCTTTGTACATCCTCTAAAGCTCATTATTACCATAATACCACAATAAAGTTGTCTCTGTCATATTAATGTTACCCACTTTTTAGAATTCTAATGAAGTTGTCCAGTCCATTTTCATTTAGAAGATTACGATATGTAAAGAAACAATAAGGGAGGCCAAGGCTTTGTGACTGTAATCATGCAATTTACCACCACTCTCAGGTCTTATATGACAGGCCAATTTCCACACTTATTAAGCCTCTGACACACTTGAAATAATCGTATTAGCGTTTTTTGTGAAATTAGCCCAATTTCTGGGACACATTCTTGAATCGATGTAATAGACTCTTATACATAAGTTGTGATGTCTCTATTGCTGCTCAGCACCAGGCAGGGGGTGGAAAGGCCGGTCCTTAGTCAGAGCTATCAGTCAACCCCGCTCTCCGCTTGGCCTGCGATACGCCACGCTTTAACTTCCTTTTTTAATCGTCTAATCATGGATGTGGTGCTAAATGATTTCATTTGCCCCAGACAGAACGATACGGATGATTTTAAAGCTTCAGGCGACGCCCCACCGAGAGGGTCTGAGGAAAGTCTGACCCTTTACTCCAACCAAGCCCAAAAACAACTACCCCTCTTGTTTTTCACCCACTATGTTTAACACGGCTGACATTTTGCCTTGGTGCCATTGG
>JAPTGW010000014.1:19699075-19711914 GCA_029814545.1 Apogonichthyoides opercularis
TGGTCACCCACACTGTAGAAGTGCTCAGGGCTCAACCTAAAATCATTGTAGTGCTATGTCAACTATTAGAAAATAGACTCCTGCTACTGAATCCATGACGGTGAACTCTTTCCACATGAAGTCATTTGTTTGTACTTGGTTTTTTTTTTTTTTGCTCTTTTATAGGGGGAGACCAAGGCGTTCTGAATGGCTTCTTCAGTGATTGGGCAACAGCTGATATATCAAAACACCTCCCGTTCATCTATAACCTCAGCAGCATAGCCATCTATACTTACCTTCCAGCATTTAAGCAGTAAGCACCAAGCTTCCTTTCCTGTTTACACTCGCCCTCCAGAAGTGCAACGCATAATGTGCTGCAGTGCTGGGGTCTGTATAGGAGACTGAAATGTTGCTGCATAAGAAAAAGGCACGTCAAGAATACAAGGCCAAGGTGTAAGCGGATACACGAACATGAACGAATGGTCACACTGTGAAGTAACATCAAGTTACTAGTGAGATGAGCAGTAGGATTCCAGCAGCTCCACTGAAGACCCCCCAGTAGACTTCGGCGCTGGGTTGGATGTCCACCCCTAAAGCTCTGAACAGCTGATGCAAATCCAAAAATAGAGCGGTTTATTTAAAGCTCTTTTATGTTTGCCAGCGGTATCGGTCATTGTGCACTAAAACTCCCCCTAGTCTTCCGTCAGTCACTGTCTCACTGGAACAAACCCCTCATCAACACGGTGTTAGGTTTGACACTTCCTGGCAACCAAGTCAGGATGATGGGGATAAACATGTATTTACTTGTTGTTAGTTGTCAGCAATACTTCTACTTAGCAGGCCTGACATTTGCAAGAAAACAAATCCCACAGCACCAGATATGGGTTTGTGTACAGATGCTGTTTGCAGATGGAGAGATGTAAGATTAAATAAAATATACCCTGCTCTTATGGTATTTAAATTGACTATTTTATGGATCGCTTGTCTCTTTAAACTTTCTACACCACATTTACCTGTCTCTCGTTTCAGGTATGGTGGCAATGCCAAGGTTGTTCACTTCCTAGGCAAGACCAAGCCATGGAATTATACCTTTGACCCCAAAACCAAACGGATCTCAGGGAGTGTGCAAGAGGCCACAACACATCCCACCTTCCTCCTGGACTGGTGGACCCTGTACTCCAATGCTGTGGTATCAATGCTGTATGACCAATATGGAGACCAGCCTTTTGACTCCGGATGTGTGGAGGTGAATAAACATGTTGTGTGTGTTTGGGGTTTTTTTTTTTTTTTTTTTCCTGAAATGGCAGCCATGTCACACTTCAGGCATATGTTGGATCATTTTATTAAATCTTTGTAAATCCCTGTGCCCATCAATATTTTAAAGTCAATGTTGGTAGATTTCTTTCCCTTAAATGAATTGTACTACATCAACATCAGCCAAAAACAGAATAGGTCATGTAACGTCCTGCCACTTTTTTTCCTTAGTGCTTTTATGTTGACACTTTCACTGATTCTTGCCTCTTTTCTGACTGTTTTCTAATCATCTGATAAAGTTGCCGTACTGTGACATGGGTACTTTTGAGAGTGGACAGGTATGAGAAAAAGGAAATCAGTTTTTATTACTGCTATATCAATTAACAACCACTAGATGGCGACTTGATAAATGCTGCTACTACTAGTCTTCAAAATGACCTCGGAGCTTTGCGTGAGTCTGTGGTGACTAATGTGAAAGGGATAAATGCTGTCATTCAGCAGTACACAAATACATATTACATCACATACTGAACTAGAATTTGACAATTATCTAAAGTATCCAAATGTCTATTTAAAGGGCACATAATACAACTTTACTGCTCGTCCATCAGATGTAGATGGTGACCACAGGAAAACTTCTAAGAAGCATCTAGAAATGCATGTGTCTTGAAACTCATAACCCGAATATGTTCACATGATGCACAATGGGCAACCACTTAACGCAGCCTCTGAAATGGCTGAAAACACATCAGGGAGCATTTAATAACTTGGAACTTATTTTCATTTATGCAAATAGTTAAAAATGGCTCACCACCAAAGGCTGTTTGACCTCCTGGAAAAAGCCTTTGAAATCCATCAGAACACTTTTTAATGCTTTACAGATGAGTAGAAACACATGAAAGTCTAATTGTGTCTTTTCAGGGCAAATATACCAAAAAGCTTTCGAAACACCAGAGTACTTATGAATTCCTTACCAGTAATCTTAACCTATCCCGTTACAAACCCAGTCTAAAATGAGGTTTCAGAACACAGAATATGGGTTTACTGCTCTACCTTTACAGACGATTGCCTGAAGATGCCTGAGGAAACAGTAGCAATCCTAGGAGTCCTTTAGTAATTATTTTGAGAGGCGTCTACTAAAAATAATCCAGAATGTAGTCTTACCACTTCACCACTAGAGGTTGTCGGTGACTGTCTTCTGGAGTGCCAAACACTATCAAAAATCACTGAAGTCATGTATAAGAACTGTCCAAAAATGTCTATTCAGAGAACATATTAAGTTTTCATAGTAGTATTTGAAGCTATTTCTTGGACTTGCATACTAATGCATGTTTCTAAAATGACATAAAAACCTTTTTAATGGGGAAAAGCTCATGAGTTTCCTAACAAGTGTGAACTTCCTCCATTCAGGACACTGGAGGTTAGATCTAGCTCTTCCTTCTCTCCCTACTACATTTGTTGTTTGTGTGGGTCCCCCCCCCCCCCAAAGTAAAGTGGGCTTATTCAGGCAGGGTTTCCTCATGCTTCTTGGGTTGATAAAGGGATGCACTGAAACAATTTTGCTAACATGGGGCATGACATCCTACCTCAGTTCACCTAATGCGTGCTCTTACTACTTGTTAAAAGCATTGAACACAACAGATGAATATTGTTCGGTCCTTGTTACTAATTTGTATTTTCCCACTCTGTTTCATATTTCTGTTCAGGACGCAAGCTTCAGTTCACATGCACAAGCTTTGGAACCCCAAATGTCCTCAGAAGAACGGAAGCAGAAATGGGAGCAAGGTCAGGCAGACTACCTGGGAAGGGACTCATTTGACAATATCCAGAGAAAGCTTGATACTTTTCTCAAATAAAGAAGGAATGAAGTGGGATATTAAAAGAGCACTTGCAGTTCAACAAACTGACACCACAGGCCTCGGCTAGACACTAGTTGAGCCTCTCTATCAGCACTACCCCACCATGCTCCAAAGACAGTTATATAATGGGAAATAAAGTAAAATCTCATGGCCTCAGATTTCCTATCTGGTGTTGGCGTTCATTGTAGCTCTACAAGTTTTCCTGCGCTGAAGAAAGTCAGCACGATTTCTAATAAAATTCACTATTTTTGTAGGCAATCTGACTGAATAGTCTGCTTCTTTTCTTCACGTTAATATTCTTGAAAAGAGATGGCATCAGGAGTTGAACTTTGTCTGTGTGACTATTTGCACAGTACTTAATGAACATTCTTCCTTTTTTACTACGCAGTCATCTAGCAGTATGTTCTTTAACTTAACAGAATCCAGTTTATTCTCTTACCTTGAATTAAAACAGACTTTGTTTTTAACATTAAAACCTGTTTACAGTGCTTCTGAAGGCCACTCTGTGTGGTCATTTAGCCATACATACACTGCACTAGATCTTCAGTACCTTAGTGCCTTGCTCTCGCTATTGCCATCACTCTGTTCCTGACTAGCATCTCTTGTCCTCATCTGTAGGTGAGTTGGTTTTTAACTTGCTGATGTTTACTTGATGAGGATATTGGTTGTACAACAAACCTGTATCTTGAAATATTAAAAATGTCATTGAAAGTATTTGTTGTGTTTTTTTTTTTTAATTTTTTTTTATGCAATGTTTGTTAATTGGAGCCATGTATTAAACTTATATTATATGCAGCCTAGCCACGTCCCACACTAAACTGGGCTGACTTTTACTGTGATTATCACTCACACTTGCCTTGGTGTTTTGATCATGTTTACTCCAGAACACAGACTTAAAGCCCCACAGGCTTGTACTGTAGGGACTAGGCATGATGGGTTATCCTACAATCACCTCTTCTCACCTGATGTGTTCTCACTGTAAGGGATGAGGTTAAGCTACACATGACCCTTAATCAAGCCATAGTCCAGTCTTTATTCTTTCAAACTAATTGTTTCATAAACATGAATATTATGTACAAAATGGTATTAAGTCACATCCACATTAAACAATTTCAATTAAAACTTGGCTTATTAATTTAAGCAACTTTTGAAATCAACCTTGCCCAACTTCGCAATAGTTGCTTTTTGACCAATTTCTGAATTGATATCTACTGAAATCCACTATGCATCAAATCAAACTATTAAAAGGACAACAGGTTGAACCCATGAGTTTACAAAATTGTTTAAGGTTACTTGAAAAATTATGAGTTGATGGTGCAGTAACAGAGTGGATACAATAATTTTTTGTAGACTTGATCACAATATAAATCTGACAAATACTCAAGAACACAGGGATGATGCATGTAAACAAGACTACAAATTAGATCTGATCGCCCTGCTACTTAGACTAACAGGGTTGCAAGCATCGGAGTTGGAAAGACAATACTAATGTCAGCTTTGTTCAGGAATGGATGCTAGCGGTGGAATGTAACCGAACTGTTAACGTCAAGGATATACTTTTATTATCAAAGATAACTTTGAATTAATGTCATATTCTGATATGACAAACTAGGTTGAAAACATTGGAATAACGTGGAAAAATAGACGAGAGCACGTATCTTTGCTCTACCTAAGCCAACATGTTAATATTTAATGTTTTTGAGCATATACTTTGCAGAATATATAATCTTTTCACTGTGGTACTGAAAGCAAATTGTTAATTATTCCATGAAAACTGGATCGGGAGAATGCCCTCTATGTACTTCCGGTTTCGTTTCCATCCCACTGACACCCACAGGGAATTCGCTAGTCTCCTGTTTATCACACTCAGAGGGTGATTAAAGAAAAAAAGAAAATCAGTCGATTTTAGCTCAATTAACCCCATGAAGAAACAATTTATAATTTAAGATAAAAAGCGGTGAAATCTCCACCGTTCACACCTGTGCTAATGCTCCGGTTTTATGTTAGTAACGGGGGCGGTTCCGTTAACGAACCATTAGCTAGCGGCGCGTGTATTAGTCATCCACGCAGAATGTGAGATTTCCCCATTATTCAAAGCGGCACATGTGGATTTTGGTGACTCCAGGGGGCGTGCCGTGGCGGCCGCTGTGACCCTGTGGTGGGTGATGTAGACTGCTTCGCCTGGAAAGTAAACACACCATTCCGTCAAGATGGCCCCCGCGCTGCGAGTGGTACTCCTGGTGTCATTTTCAGTGTTTCTGACTGTGGTTCTGGGGTTCGGACTGCCTGCTCTCCTCAACGCAGTCATGAGGCTTTTGGGATTACCGGAGACCAGTGTCACCGAGTGTATCGTTGTGCTGTATTTCTTTTTTGTGTTGTATGTTGCGACGCCTCGGATTCCCAGAGGATTGGTGGAGGTAATGTTACAGCCTGGAGTGTTACTTAACTCACCAACATGGATAATTCACAATTATGCAACACGTCGATAAAGCAGACTGTCCTAACATTAACACTATATGTCTCCTTGATCCTGGTGGTGACGGTAAAATAATGCATTTTAGGGGAAAACCAGACACAGTTGCATTAGTGGTCCACTTCTGTGTTAAATAACCTGTGAATGTGTTTTAGGTATGTTAAGAACACAGCAAACAACGAAATCCAAAAACACTGAATCCATTTTATCATCTGCTAAACATCACTTAAATCTATACTCTTTCTGCATGATACCACAGAGCTGAATAGTTTTAGTCTATATCTGTGTATTCCTCAAAGAAAACTGGTTTTGGTTGTATTTGTACTGTTTCTGCTGCTTTCTTGGCCAGATCTTCCCTTAGTTTGAAGATACTTTTCCCTCTTAATAAAACTAAAATGTTAGTGTATTGCAGGGTAGTCAAACATGCAGCCCGCGGACCAAAACCGGCCCTCCAAAGGGATTCAGTCCGGCCCACAGGATGAATCAAAATGCAAAAATTATACAAAGGATATTGGCAGTCAAGGGTGCTATATTTTTCAGTTCCAAATCCCTGTTATTAATTTTTTGTGCTATTGTAGATGCACTGTGTAAGTTGTAATGCATGTGTATAAATGATCAACTGAGGCACAATTAAAATTGCACTTATTTTTCTTAAGAAATTTCAAGTTCATGGACGTTCAGGTTATTCATATTTTTTGCTAAAGGATATTTTTTTTAAATGTAGCCTAAATATTTTCATAATGTAATTTTGCATTAATACAAGGAGAAAAATTAAGACTTGGCATTATTTATAAATGACATTATTAATTTACTGGTCTGGGCTGCTTGAGATTAAATTGGACTGTATGTGGCCCCTGTAGTAAAATGAGTTTGACCTCCTTGGTGTATTGTCTGTTCTCATATTGTATAATCCAGTGTCATTGCGTGTAAGATTTCCTATGTTGTGTGACTGTCTGCAGGTGAAGGGGAAAGCCGTGTTTGTTACAGGTTGCGACAGTGGGTTTGGAAATGCACTTGCCAAACATCTGCACAAGCTTGGCTTCACAGTCTTCGCTGGATGTTTTCTGAAGGTGTGGGGTAAACATTAACTCAAACTTCATTTTGGAAGGAGCTTGTAATAAGCTTTTGTTCCATGTGTGGAATAGACTCTGACCTCTGTTGACGTGAACAGACAAAATGAGAAATGATTACATAAAACATAACATGACAATTTTGTTTGATTAAGAAGTCACCTCGTAAGCACGGGTATAATTCTGTCTTGACATCCCACACGTTTATGACACAAAACCCTTATTTTCACCAGTTAAACAAGCTATTCTGCTGTTGGTGAACCCTGTAAATTAAGCAACTTCAGTGGGTTACACTTTAAGAATTTTACAAGTATTTGGTAAAATGCATGACAAGATAATGCTTTATTAGTCCCACAGTGGCTAAATTTACAAAGTTCCAGCATCATAGGATATGGATTAAAATTAGAAATATGAATGATGCTGAGCATCATCTCAGCTTCTCACATGACCTCCAACATGGTGTAAATATTTACATTAAATAAGCTGATCCAGCTGATTTTAGATCAGCTGTAAAAAAAAAAAATGTCACCGATACACATCATTCTTCTAATGAAATGATTGTGACAATGTGATTTATTCTTGATAAATTAAGTGTAACTGGGACTCTGGGTATTTAATCATTGCACCAGGTCAAAGGTCATTACTGATGTGTATAAATAGGACTAAAGAGACAAATGTGTCTGAAAACAAAATGATTCCAACTTTAAGGGCAGCACTGTAATAAAAGTCTGAGTAGCCCATGGCCACTTGTGTTTTCTAAAATGGGATCTCTGAGGAAAAAAGGTTGGACATTTCTGAATGTAATATATAGACTAGTATCTATGTCAGGGGTGTTACACAGATGGCCTGCGGGCCAACACTGTGGGCCAATCCGGCCCACTGGATGATTTTCAAAGTGTAAAAATTACACTGAAGATATTAACAATCAAGGGTGTTGAATTCTTTTCAGTGCAGTGGCCACGTACAGACCAATATGATCCAAATAAAATAATAGCATAGTAATAACCTATAAATAATGACAACTCAAAATTTTCTTCTTGGTAATATTACATTATGAAAATATTTACATTTATAAACTATTCTTTAATAATAAAATGTGAATAACCTGAACGAATATGAACAACCTGAAATGTCTAAAGAACATTTGTGTAATTTTACCAACATTCTGCCTCTTTCCAAATGTTTTGCTCCTTCCAATCTGTCATGCACATGTATAAATAATAAGTTTAGGCATAATATTGTTAAAATTGCACTTATTTTTCCTTAAGAAATGTTGTTTTTTTTTCAGGTTATTCAAATTTTTTTTGCGAAAGGATAGTATTTTCATAATTTAATGTTTTTTTGCACTAAAACCAAGAAAACACATTGGAGTTGTCATTACTGTTACTGTTATACTGTTATTTTAATGGTTTGACCCACTTCAGATCAAATTGGGCTGAATGTGGCCCCTGAAAGAAAATGAGTTGGACACCCCTGATCTATGTCATGTTATGTGACGGAGAAGCCTTTTCATCTGGGCAGGATAAAGGAGGAGAAGGTGCGAAGGAGCTGGAGGAGTTTCACTCAGATCGAATGAAGGTGGTTCAGCTGGACGTGTGCAGCGAAGAGCAGGTGAAGCAGGCGGTGGACTATATCAAAGACAACCTGGACGACTCGGAAAGAGGTAATGAACTCCGCCCCCACCTTCACTGCCGCACATTAAAGGCATTTGTTCATGTCGGTTCTGTTGTGCGTCGTCTGTGTCATTGTGCATGACCCAGGTCTGTGGGCTGTGGTGAACAACGCTGGTGTGTCAACGTTCGGAGAAGTAGAGTTCACGTCCATGGACACCTACAAGCAGGTGTCAGAGGTCAACCTGTGGGGAACCATCAGGGTCACCAAAGCTGTTCTGCCTTTGATTCGCAGGGCCAAAGGTCAGCCACTTAAAATCATACTGTTACGTGTTGTAAAATATCCTCCTAAAGCTTCAGTCGACTGTTTTTGGGTCACTGAGCAAAAATCCTATAATTAACCCTTCATCTCATTGTAAATTAAAATTTTTATTTAACCAGGCAAGACAGTTTAACCCATAAAGACCCAGTGCGACTTTTATGTCCGTTCCCAAATTACATTTTCTCCATATCTGTCCTTTCGTAAGTGATTTATCACCATGTATTTATAATAGTATCCTCTGTATTTTGCATTTTCTCAGTATAAATCAGGTATTTTCCTGTATTTACTTTACTGATCATGAAGACGTTCATAAAGTGCACATTAAAGTTGAGGGTTATTATATCAAAAATGGAAAAAACTGAGGAAAAAAATGACTTTTTCGGTAAATAACTGAGCATAACCTAAGCATTTCCATCCACTGTTATTGATCCAACTCCATGGGCTTTACTGGTGAATCAATTTTGTAAAAGACAACGATGTTTCCACGGTAACTATGAAGCCTCTGCACATCATATCTGATGGCCATGAAAAGATGATAAACTGCATTTTACACCAATTATTGACATGGATTGATAGGACGAGTGGATCAACAGGTATTAAACAGTTTACATCAGTTGGTGCTTTTGGTCGATGACAGATGTTTGGGTCTGTATGGGTTAAGAAAACATTTTTATTTACAACTGTGGCCTATTTACAAGTAGTCTGTGAGGAAACAAGACGTTATGGCTTGTCAGGCTTTAGTAAATCTAACCTGCAGTTGAAGATTTTGGTCAGTCATGGTCACATTTCAGAAAGCAGGAACATAAACATGCGATGGACGACTGTAATGATCCATGAGCTAAAACTGGACCACAGACTGTATCCCATCACAGTCAGGACATTTTAGCTTCAGTATGAAACTGTCACCTCTATCTTTATACACTGTTGGTGACAATATGATTTATTCTTGATAGATAAGGTGTGACTGGGACTCAGTATTTCATCATTACTGATGTGTATAAATAGGAATTAAAAGAGGAATATGTTTGGAAAGAAAATTATTCCAACTCTGTGCACAACAGTGTATATCGTTTACTCTTTTTGGCTGTAGGACGAGTGTGTTTTCTGCCTACTGTAGCTTTAAAGAATGAGTTGAATGAGTTTCAACACATTGGCTTTAACTTGTCTTTTTTCCCAGTTTTGTTCAATACGGATTAGATACATTGTCAGCATTCCTAACAGGAAGTAAAGGTTAAAGGGTTCAGAAACCATTCATAGTTTTGTCCCATGATTCTTGTGAGGAATGCGAACAACGCCTGAGCACAAATCCACACTTTGTCATTCAAAAATATAAACTATTTATTGATGGTGCTGTCGATTTGCCTTGTTTTGAGGATATTCAGCATCTGGAAAGGCTTATTGTACTGTATTGGAAGAGTGTATCTGTCAGTAGGTTTTTAATGAGTGACTGATCAGAAAACAGTGATCTTGTTAAACATATTTTAACAGAGTCTCTGGATCTTCGCAAATCATTTATGTTAAAACAGCTGAACCACAGCCCAAACATTAGAGATAAAGTTAAATGAAAGTCTCTATGATCAGCATTAGTTTTTGGGGGAATCATATGTTGTTGGATGAATGTCTCCAGCTGAGTTTAAATCTGCGCAGGTCGTGTTGTGAACTTGGCCAGCATGTACGGGCGGATGGGAAACGTCATGCGGTCGCCGTACTGCGTATCCAAATACGGCGTGGAAGCGTTTTCCGACTGCCTCCGCTACGAGATGAAAACCTGGGGAGTGAAAGTGTCCGTAATCGAGCCGGGGAACTTCATCGTGGCCACCGGCATCCTGACCCGTGACATTGTCGCCTCCACGGCCAACAAGCTGTGGAACGAGGCCTCCTCAGACGTCAAGGAGGATTATGGGAAAGCCCACTTCGAGCACCTCATGGCTTTGATGCGCTCCTATTGCAACAGCGGACAGAAGGAAGTGACCCCTGTTTTGGATGACATCACCGACGCCATCATGTCGAAGCGGCCTTACACGCGGTACAACCCGATGGAGCCCCACTGGTGGATCAGGGTCCAGCTGATGACCCATCTGCCCGGCGCCATATCTGACCTTCTCTATTTCTAGGAGGAGCCGTTTCCATGTGACGCCGCTCAGATCACAGACAGCAGCGTATTTTCAACTAGTGCTACACTGATCTACAGACTCGACCCTCCAGGGGGGGTCTCCACTACGTATTCCTCAGCACTTGAAATCATTCACTGATCAAGCCTTAAAAAAAACATAATGGTTTTTTAAACTGTAAGTAAATTATTGCACTTTGCTTTTTGTATGTGATAACTTTTTATCTATAAGACATATTCCGTGATAAGTAGTAACTACTTTGTGTTGAATATCAGCAGCAGGGCTATGACACACACGTAGCTATAAACCTTGCATCATTATTGCTTGTTGTGGTATATTCTTAAAAAAAAAATTAAAATTATATTTGTCCCCTTATTTTATCTTTGAGACCTTATGTGATTGTTTTTTGTTTAATATTTGCCTTATGGGAATTTTCTGGGCCCCTACTGGAACGAAGACCAAAGCTGGTTAAGCTCAAGAGACGGCTCCTGCTGTTCTGTTGTGGCCGACGCCGGAACGAACCGAGGTCAGCTACTGTATGACCATGGTGAGATTTGGCTCAGATCGCAGTGAACTTACGTAACAACAGTACAAACCCACTTTGTCTCACATGCGCCATGTGATCCTTATGTGCTACTTCAGCACTGAGGTTGATTGATGTGATTAATGGGCATGCTTTAACAAAAAAGTTCCCCTGTTTACTTTTTTTCTGAGCATTTTGTAGATGCACTGTTGTGAATGAATAGAGCCATGCTATATTTTGACAATAGTCCAATTGCAGTAATTTTTTTTTCCAGGAATGAATTAAAATAAAGTGATTAAAATGTGTTGTATTTTGACCTACAAATGGATCTGCATGTTGTAATGAGACAAATAACCACCAGGTGGTGCAAAAACATCACTAAACCTAACACTGTTGGCCCTCAAATATAAATTATGTCCCATCATAAAGGATTACTCTCCCAATTTGAGCTAAATGAGAACCACATTACAGCAACAATTAAGTACAGATGGAGAGGCAGCCTGGTTTTTATAAGTAAACTCTTAAAGGCAGTTGTAAATATGTTAAAAAAATTTTTTTTTTTTTTAAATCACAGTTTAACTCAAAAACAGGAAATGAAAACAAATAAACCTAATCTATTTTGAAAGTATCCTTTCCATTCCCTCATAAAAACCACACACAGCAGCATTTTCTCTTGTTTATTATTACGTCTTTTGAACACTCTAATAAACTCTTCTAAATTATTACACCTGAAGACGATCTCCCCTCCATTAAAAACAGTATTAAGAGCATGACATTAAATTTCACAGCACTGCCTTGAATCATTCCACAGCATGAATCTGTTTGCTCCACACTCTCTCTCGTAACAAGAACAAAGCTTTGTGAGACAAAGAACACCATAGAAATGTAAGCAGCACAAAAAGCACCAAAGTCAACACGGGTCACTTGGTCTGAATATTATCAAGAAATTAAATCTCAGCTTCAAGAGTTTCTCAGGCTTTATTTTTTAGCAGTCGGCTGCTGCCTTGTAGTTCTTAATCAGTGAAAAAAAATAATAAAGTTTGATTTCTAAAACAAAATAAAAAAATCTCTGGATAACATTCATCACAACTGACCTCATGTCTTTTTTTTAAGCAGATAAAACATTTCTGTACAGCTACAAGGCTCTGCTCATGCGGCCTGCATTGATGGAAAATGATAGGATCCCAGTTTATAACAATATCTATGCAGGAAGATACTGTAGATTTGTATATCAAGTAAAACATGTATTGAGGAACTTTTTTTTTTTTTCTTTTTTACATATTTAAGTGGCTAAACTGCAAAAGTGAATGTCTTACACTAGTCTTATATGAAATACATACAGACATAAAAACAAAAAAACTATTTCCTTGGAAACCATGACAGTTTCTTCACAACCAACAATATGTGATACCGTTACTTGAGGTGCTCATACATAAGATTCAGGTCATGATTATATCACACCTGGGAGTAGGTTTCTGAATGAACATCAGCACATATTTTATACTGTACATGTAGGCATTCACTGACCACTTAAGAAGTCATACTGGATGAAATCAGCCATGGTAAGGTCACTTGATACTACGCACAATATCAACGAATGGGCATTTTATGCGTGACAGGAATTTAAAAAAAAACAAA
>JAPTGW010000014.1:19728039-19740034 GCA_029814545.1 Apogonichthyoides opercularis
TGGAGAGGGAAAGAAAGAGGAGGGGGTTTAAATACAGACCAAGAGACAGGGCAAGAAACGGAGATGAAAGAAAGGAGATATGGGGAAAGTGAAGCAGCGTTTAACATTTCCCAGCAGCTCTAACTCTAAAAGAGGCCTGAATCATAACGGAATCACTTTTTGGCATCTTTGAGGAGTGCAACGGCTGAGTGACTCACTGAGTGCTGTTCAAGTGTCACATGACTGCAGTTGTTTGTAGAGACACACTCATAACTTTACAACAACCCCAGGAAACAGGTATCCTCAAACAGAGTCATGCACACACACAAACAAAACACAGCGATGCAAGACAGATCATACTCTCACACATTCACTGCCCTACACCCTGCAACAGGCTTGCATTTAAAAAAAACAAAAAACAAAGACAAAGATTTTTCCTCCCACATAACATATGACAAGTGTGGTCATGAATTTCTCTTATTCTCTCACGCTAATGTAGAAGCATAACCACCCCTAACTTCCATGTTATAGTGCCCTAAATCTCCTTGTAGATAATAAATGAGGGACAAGAAGGTAAAGCACTTATGAGCTAAAACAGATCTACATTTACTGGTAATGCAGAAAGCTTCTGTTTTACATTAGCCCATGTTGACACTTGAGTTTGTGTGTGTCTGTGCAGCTGTTCACCTGAGGTTATTTGATCAATGGATGTAATGACAGGTGGAAAGGTGTCGGGGGCTCACGGCAGTGGTGCATAACACCACAAGGTCTGACCAAATGACATAAATATGCATACACTCGACACTGTGCAGACAAACACCGCAAGGCAAAAATAAACCAGTGCAGTGGCTCTTTCTTTAATTTCCAGAGCTTTGTATGTCTCAGACAATAATGATGCCATAACAGAAAGTCTGAGTTATTTATAAAGGAATGGGGGCATGGATGTTTGAAAGATGTTTAAAATGAGGGTGTTTACCACTCTAAAAGCAACAAAGTAAGATAAGTAGTTGCATTATGTGTAGGATGCAGGTTTTACTCTGATTTTAATTTGAATCCATTTACAAGAAGCTGCATTATATCAGGATCTCGTCTTGAAATCACTGGCATGACCCTTTAACCCAAATCACTTGAAGGCTTCAATCAAGTGACACTGAAAGTGAAAAATGAATGAACTGTACATAAAAAGCCTCAAGAGCCCTCTTCCTGTTGTCGTATCATTTTTCATTATAGCATTTGAGCACATAGCCCCTGAATGTCACCAGCGTCTTCTTACCACAATACTCCCCCAACACACAAGAGAGAAAAAAAAACAAAACAAAAAAACACCAACAACTAAGCAGCGAACAGGAAGACACAGTTCACATGTCAGATAAGTGTTTTGCAAACATTGCAGTATGTGATACTGTTAAAACGGATGACACACTTCTGGTAAGCAGTACCGAAAACACCCCGGTTTCACGGTCCTTTATGGAGGAAAAAGCCACTTTGAGGCCCAGGGCTTCCTCGCAGAGGTCCCTTTATGTACGTCTGATCATTACCACATCAAAGTTGAACAAAGAAGAGAGCATCATCCCTTTTCTCAGTCTTACTAGTGTGATTTGATATTTATGTAAAAATCGATAAAAATTTTACTTGATAAGTCTTCCCTTATGAACAAGTCGTACAAAATTAAAGCAGTGAGCATGGGAAGTAGTGAACAGAAAGACACCTCTGTAACTCAGACTCCTAAAAACAAAGACTACAGGTTAATCACACGGCAATAGCATCGCACGTACAATAAATCCACAGCTTATATTCTATCAGCTCAAAGGGATTTACTCATCAGTATTATAATAAACCTGTACAGTGTCTTTAATTGGTCTCCTTTTAATACCATCGCAAATCCCCCTTTACAACCTTTAACCTCATCTAATGAGATCTGAGCAAGAATGGCAGAAGTATACCAACAAACAGGAATATCCCATCATGCTCTTAACAGGGACAGTAACGCTCTCAAAAGAAGAACTTGTTGGAAATAATCAAAGATGTGTCACATTTTATAAGAGCACAGAAATTACTTAACAGTGAAATCCTAAACTAAATGGATGCCAGGCTGTCTGGCTGCATTTCACACTAGATGCCAGTGGTCACAGCGAGTATCCCAAATTATCATGAATGTCTGTCATCAAAAAGAATTAAGCTAAGACAAATAGTAACCTAGGCTTATGCACACAGTTACATTTGGCGTGGAGTTCTCCTGGTACATGATGGTGCCCAGAAATATTACTGTTGTGTTGACACTGAAGACAACACCTGTGCTGTATCAATTCCAGTCATGGAAAAAGAGCAAGGGGGATATCCTCAATCGTTTTCACTAACAGATCAACAAAGCACAATTATTCAGCTTGGATTACACAGAATATATTTCCCTGTAATTTTTAAGTTGCATTTCCTCTAAATATGCATCTGAAAAAATGAAAATCAACACCTTACCTGATCACATTTTTCTAAATATAATGGAAAAATATCCTCCTGTACCAGTCACTAAATTATATATACACACCAGACAGACATTAAAGCTCGACTGAATGCTCTGCAAGGGGAAAAAGTAGTGTTTCAGTGTTTCAACCAATGAAACATCAACCTGAGACCATCTTCCTGTCTGGCTCTTACGATGATTTAGACACCACAAAACTGTGGTCAAGATAACACTCGCATAGATAAAGTATCTGCTGCTGCCTCTGTTTATGTTACAAAACAACCACTAATTGTGCACGAAATACAAAGCAAATTTTAAAAAAATGCAGCATGCAACTGTAGATGTATAAATGTTTAGAGAACAATTATTTATGCAGGTTAACTGAAGTTTTAAACAGAGAATTGAGGACAGTAAACTTAAGCATAGTTTCTGGCCAGTGCTTATTAAACTATCAAATGTTGAATTCAACACTGACTTGTAAACTTAAGAAACCACTGCTGATTCTTACCAAGTGTGTCTTTGAGGTTCTTGACAATAGAAGCTTTCCTGGCGCTGTTTTTCCTCTCCACATAGTTGGAAGGCACAAAGCCTGTTTTGTTGGTGGCATTTCGAACCCTCCACCAGGACTTGGAGTCGTCGAGGAGCCACAGGCGCTCATTTTTCTTGATGTCCAGTTCCTGGTCCTGTTGGGCCATGTAGTCAAATTTGGCGATGACAATCACCTCTTCCGTCATCTTGCACTAGGTGCACTGATGGAAAAAAAAAAAAAAAAAAGATAAAGAACAGATACAGATGACCTATACTGATCCTCAGGGAAGAAGTAAATAAGCAAACATTAGATGAGTTGAATGAATATTGGAGATGAAGACTTAATTCAAGGGGCAAATTTGTATCATCAAAAGGTTACAATAGTAGGTATAGTCATCAGGTTATGTCACCACAGAATTACAAATAAAGTTAGAATAATCAAACAGGATTATATGGACTTCAAACATGTATAACTGTATTAATAAAAATACTACAGAACATACGTCACATAATTTACTACGGTAAAAAGGCAAAGGTCTCAGAAATGGATTTTAAAGAAACAAATGATCACTGGTTAAGTGCAGACACAGTTAAATTACAACAATAGCACAGAGTTTAAAAACACCTATGGAATCAGAGCTCACATATTTGACCTAATTATGCACCCAGAGTATCTGTTTCCTGTCTGCCTGCTCAGCCTTCATATGCATTTTAGTCTCTACCTGTGCTATTTTAGACACAATCACTGGTTAAGAGGCACATTAAAAGTATCATGTTTAGGGAACAGAAAACTGTACCTGTACTGCATCAAAGCTAAGAACTTCAGGGGCTTTTCAACTTCTCTGCTGACCTAGGAAGAAGAGGAACAGAAACAAGGCAACCTTCTTGTTTATTAGATATAAGCAACTCGCTGTCCACATTAGCCACAGACATTTATGATGTAAACTAACATCCATTCATGCCAAGATGTGGGCTATTGTCTTCAACCACCCAGCTGAATTATTCCAGACTGGAATCCTGATAAATTATCCCCACGGTTTAGTTTATTGAAGCTTAATTTACCCTTTCCAATTGTATTCCTGAAAAAAAAAACCAAATATATAGGCCTATTGTGTTGTGTTTTCAGCATTAAAACTGCTGCCAGAAATTGTGGAGCTAGTCTTCCAGAATCCAAATTCTTTATTTACAGAAAAGATGGTTTCCTCTCAGGAGCTTTCCAACGATTGTCTATTGTGTCATATGTCAAACATGAACTCGACAGTCAGGAAGACAGAGATAACAACAGCAGGAGGTAACGAAGAAGTCAGAGAGAAGAGGGTTCACTTGCCGAACGCTCAGAAATAAGGAGACTGTTGTAAATGTAGCACAGATCTATAAATATTCCAAACTGTGTGTTGTGAATTGTTTGAAACGTGGCTGATCAGAGACTTTGATTTCTTAGAACTGTGATACAAGCACACTGAATATTTGACACTATGAAATCTAGTCTAACAATAAGCATATTCACAACAACTGGTCTCATGACCCACATAGCCTTAATACTGCACACACTCTTGGGTCAGCACTGAAGGAGTGAGGCACCACTTACACTCTGATGTCATGAGTGGATGGAGTTTCACCTTTCCCCCCCTTGTGTGACTTAAGGGACCAGACACTGACCTCATTGATCGAGAGCTCTAAGTTTTTATTGAAGCATGAGTGTCTAGGTTTCAGCTGCAGCTGGGCTTAAGATAGGCCCAGAACCTGATCTTAGGCAAACATAAGGCGTATGGGGAGCAGAGCTATGTTTTGGCACGATTAGAGGAGCAAAATAAACAACAAATAAGCATAGGGTGGAAACTGACAGAAACTGTACTAAAGTTAGTGGTGCTTTTCTCCTTTTATGCTGTTACTTTGGAGAAGGTAATGTGTGGTGGTGTGTAATAGCTGAAAAGAGACAGTAAATTGGCTTTGTATTTTATAGAGCAAACTTTAAAGGAAGTGCGGTCACCTGGTGTCAGAAGCTGCAATATTGCTCTTTAGAAACCCTGTGATTATGATACTTTTTAGGAGATTTTTACATTTCCCAATGACAGGTTATGGACAAACTTCCAGCTTAAAACAAAACAATAAGGTCTCCCTCTATTCTGTGATTGGTCATGGAATTAAAGACACAACATTCCTGCCTTGAACAAGCTGTAGAAAAGGGGTTCAGACTGCATTTCTCCATGTGGAGTGTTGTTGACTTTATTTTATGTACCAAAGAAGATAATGGTGTACACACTGTGGTTTTATCTCATGCCATGTTAATACCAACTCATTTTTCTAATTAAATGAATATACAATGGGATACATGTTAGGGAGTGGCACAAAAAACAAAGAGCTGATTTACTTTCCTCAAGTGCTGCCTCTTTCACCAAGACAAAGGCAACAACCTCTCCACTCCCTGGGCTGGGCTGGAAAACTGTCTGCCAAAGAGTACGTAGATGTGGTCCTTCTCCATTTACAACATCCCTCCCTCCACATCTCTCCCTTGCTTAATGTTTTCCTTCACTTTTCGTCTAAACAGTGTGTGACAGAACCATTATCGCGGGGCTATCACTTTCTTCACTCGTATTTTCACACAGACTTTGCGCCCCAGTTTTTTTTTTTTTAGCTGCCATCACCCCCTGCATCTCGGGTGGCTGAGCACTAAGTGCACCCTAACGCCACTGTGACTTACAACAGTGCAGATGTGAGGGAGGATCAAAAGTTAGGCGACAGATGCTCTGAGCTAATCTCGCAGCTGCAGACTGAGCCAAGGCCACTTGCCACACCAAAGCACTAAACACAAGGTCAGACAGGTCAAACTGCTCAAATGGTGTCACATTCAGATCCACAGTGGATGTCCATTAAATCTGCTGCCTGGCGCAATATGTGTACCCAGTTCTACTGTTTACCATTTGCATTGAATAACTTAAGGTTCACCAAGTGATCCAAGTATGACCTGTGCTTACATTTAAGTGCCTCTAGTTTTGTTTCTTCTTCCAACACAGAATTACAGAAATGAAAGTAAACAAGTAATTTTATGAGACCACCATTTAAATCTTTGAGCTCAGATGTTTTTTTCATGTGCATCTATGACTTTTCAGAAATTCATACAGCTGAGGTAGCCCTCGCTCATTTGTAATGACTAACCAGTTGTAGGGATGTTTTGCAGAACCAAGTCCAACTCTGAAAATAACATGAGTACCAGACATAAAGCAAAACCAGGATCCCTTTGCACGAGCATTGTGGTTGTCAACAAGGGCGACCAGACCACATAGAATGGTAGACAGGTGGTCAGATCTGGTGGCCAGCGGTAACTGCAGGGTTTTCCCCATTTCCTTGTTGTAGCATCTCCCTTAAAATATTTAGCTGCTTTGCAATGTGAGTAATCAGCCTTTTCATTTGAAGAAAAGCAATCTATGGATTAATGCTGTAAAAGGTACTGACATCTTTACTGTTATGACTGTACAGCAAGCAAGCCATGGATCTAAAGAGTGGTGGAAAACATTGGACAACCTGATAGGAACGTAGCAGCAGCTAATCATCTTGATTGAATTCTTGACCATGGTTAGATAAAAATCAAAAACATCCAACTAGAGCACCTCCACCTATTATGATAATGCTTCTGAGTGCAATAACTTTATAATTAATATAACTATTCCTCTCATGCAAATACACAGTAAGTGAATACTGAATACTAATAGCACCCATTTTATCCAGTGCCAAAGCAGCAGAATGACAGGTCAGCCAATGTTATCAGTAATCCACTCATGTTCTCTAGAGGGCCAACACTGGTCACAACTGTTTCCCGTCAGCAAAAGACCACTAACCAAAGTCTGGCACCATTATCACCACCATAGTTAAAAAAGCACAGGGGAGAGATTTAAACGTTTTAGAAAATGCCTCTGTGCTTGTCGATAAAAATTTAAGAGGCTTAAATGACGCTGTAAACCACAAACCACAACAACTGCACATTTGTGGTGTAATAGAGATGCAGTGTGCAACTTTGCGAAGTTCTTCTCTTACTATGAAACAACAGTCAGTGACGTGAGTTCACCACATCCTGCAGTCTACAGCTGCTGCCACAAACCCTTATATCTCTGCATGTGTTGATCAAGTCAAAGAGCACTCCCAGTGGCCTACGTGGTAATGCATTACACTGGGACGTCAACTATTATGCATGGAAACTGGTGTATGCTGCTCAAAAAGAGAGGAATTTTATCCAGTTTTCATTCAGTATTTACTAGACTGACAGGTTTTATCAAAATGACATGATAATAATAATAGTCGGACAGTGTTGTGGCTTAAGACACCCAAGAGAACAACTAGGGACCCTTGTCTCCCTTTGTAAATATTGTACCACTGCTCAGCAGGATTGCTGAGGCACTGAGACAGCAACAGCATGAGCTCACAGTGGCAGAGTAACCTAATCCCTGTGACAGCCTGCTAAAATCACAGGGCTCTGCTGCCTTCTGGAATGTGCTCTGTATGCTTGCTGCTCACTCAGCCCCTCTGGCACTGCTGCGCTTCCTCCAAACTAACACCAAAACTTACATTTTAGCCACAGGCCGTGTCTGCTTCACAAATAAACAGTGCAGGACAGCATTGGACCAATAAATGCATGTTTGTGCTCTTTTTCACATCGAACCACAGCAACTAAAACCCATGAGACTGCATCTCATCCCAGCTGTCCTAGATTCTCTCATAACAAAACAGCAGCATAGCAGCAAAGGGTCATGGGAGACTTGGCAGGCCAGCTGTGAGACAGGAAGTGTGGACATAAGGGTGACCGGATGATGGGAAAGTGATGCAATCTGACAAAGTGCAGGCCTGACCCCCCCAAGTTCAGGGGAGTTCAGATCTTACGTTGCATGGATGCCAGTGTAGCCTCCCTCATTTTAGAGATCATGTTCAGGGCTCGTATGAACTTCTACACCAGTGTTGCTGAGGGACAATTGTTTTCATATTAAAACTTAATTAAGGAGCCTTTAATGTTTGAGCTCGGGATTTAAGCTGCACTCGTGACTGTGTGAAAGCAGTTGGTGATCCACCCCCAAGGATCACCCACAACAGTTGGGAATAGCCTAAAATAGACTGGGGCTCTTGTCCTTTGAGATTTGCCAGAGATTTACTCTAATGGCAACAACCAACACCAAAAGTTTTACATTTGCTTTTAACGCTCATTAAAAAGGTCAGCAAGTGTGGCAGTAGAATAAAGACATATGATCTCTGGTAAAGTTTCATACCATCTTCCACATATAATTATTGTAGATAACAATAATAATAGAGCCATATGATAATCATCTGCAGATTAAGTTAAGGGAAAAAACTGTAAACTTATTCAACTAAGGGGAATCTTGTCATGCAAAGGTTATGCACATAAACTGAACCATTTCTCACTCAAATCTACTGTATCAATATCAAAAGATAAATATTCTGTCAGAGTGGGCTATCATCTATATCTGATTACATTATTCCTAATCTGACAGCTGAACAATGCATAATATAGATAAAGCAAAGTTTTAACCAACATAAGTGGTTGTTAAAGTAATTTACTTCCTTATTTCACTTCCCAGAAGAAGCAGAACCTTACATTTCATAACCATTAGGATGCATGTCACAGTCTAACAACCCACATGCATATCATGCGGCTGGTGACTTGATGGGGCATCCTGAGCCCCAGTGCAATCTTCTGTTTTGTAGCTAAAAAAAAAAAAAAAGTGGAGATACCATGCTGCAAGACACAGCTGATTTAAAAAAAAAAAATAATAATAATAATAAATAAAATTGGCAGAGGGACATGTCTGTGGAAATACAGCAATGTGAAAGCAGATCAGTGCTGCTGCAAATGATAGTGCAGACAAGCCTTTAATATAGCCCACAACAGTAATATGACTGATTATGCAACATAACACAAAAATAGTGCAGTCTTTAATGTGGATACCAACTTTAAAAAAAAATAGTTAATCTGTGATCCCTATCAGCACTTAAAAGACTGATCAAAGCATTCACATCATACACCACAACAAGTCACACCAGCTAGAGTACTTGAGGGAGTCAAATCTGAGCAGGCTAAACATAGTTTTTTGGAGCACTGCATTAATATTTGCAAAAATTTAATTCAATGCGTCTTCTACTTGCTTTAACAGCAGAACTTCCATCTTAAACTGACATCTTCTCTGTAAGCAGACACCCCATAGAACATAATACCTCAAGGTAATAAAGGATCTGTTTCTTAAGACCCCACCTACACCAGCCTACACATCCGCATCCACGCCCTGCTGGTTGCGGGAGTTGCCCGTTGTTGTTCTGGGTGGTCTATTTGCTTATAACTATCAGGTCCAATTATGGCCACATCCAAGCAATCTGGGATGAAGGCATCAACAAAATAAACCTTCAGGTTACTTCACTAACACAAGAAGGCTCTAGGGGATTTCCAGATGACTAATCCAAGTTTAGAAAGTAGGATTCATAAGATAAAACCATTTGCGGTCTTGGGTTGTCAAGCTACTGCTAGAAGCATTAATGAACCAGTAAAAGAGATGATTCACATTAAATCTAAATTTTCCCTTGCAGAGTATTGTAGTTGTATACTTCACTGCAACTGCAATCTTCGGGGAAAAAAAACAAAACAAAACTATTGCTGCAGTCAAAATAGGAAATCATTTGTAAACCACAAGATAATAATCCCAGTCAGCCAGTGTCAGAGGGGTGAAATGGATACACTGGCTTCCTCTTAGTATTCATACATCCTGACAAATATGAGCCCTAGGGTGCTGTCACAATAGGACTAAACAAGCCACTTGGGACAGAGGTCTGAAAGAGACACATGTTGAAACTTGTGTATGAGCATCTTGAGCACAGGAGGCATTCCAGATTGCATGGTGATGCCACAAAAATCTAGGGTCTGCATAAATCAGCAAGATGAACACAGCGTTTGTTAGACAAAACATATTTCCAAGAAACTCTTGTCTTGCATACAAGCATTTCTAAAAAGCAGACCTGGTATAAATTCATAAGAAAGTGGAAGAATGGTGCGTTTCAAAAGAGAATATCTCTCATCACAATATTTAGTACATAGCCTACATCCTCATTTTCGCTGCCAAACCCAGTAAGAGTCAGAACGACCAAATACAGAAAATCACCGCTGAAACTTCTTTTCTTTTGTGTAAAGGGAAGTAAAATCATTTACTCTAACTGTGAAAGATAGCAAATATTTCAACCGCAGCAACCTAAAAGTTAGATTTTACAGAAGTGAAAAAGTGTCATAACACTGATTACCATAAGTGTGCTGTGTGTTTTCACAGTAAGTTGGGGGGAAAAAAAAAACCCAAAACAACAAAACATTAAAGAATGTCTTCAACTCTTCTTGTTCTTCTAATTCTTTATCTTTCTCCCCCTTGTTGCCTTGACAGAGCTAAGTTTCTCTTTAAACCAGGTGACCCAAACCAAGTTAGCATATGGAGCCTATCTTCAGTGTTGACTGTTCAAACATGTCTACAAGCATGGACAGTCTCAGGGAGGTGTTTCAGACAGAAAAGAAAACAAACACAAAAATCACATATGAAAATGAGGAAATGGAGGACAAAAGTAATAAGTGAGATTAGACAGTTATGGGAGAAATTCCCCCTTTTCTCCATTTCAATAGAACCTTGAAGTCATGTATTAAAATAGATTCATGAGGTTGTTGCTAGACCACAGAAATTCTCTGATACATCAGTCTTTGGCTCTTAAGAGTTGGTATTTTCTCCAGGCCATGAGGACAGATTTGGCTGCTGGAGGCCAGTGGCAGTACATAGCCAAGCAATATGGCCACATTGCTGAAATATCAGCATGCATGACTGAATAGTAAGAGTCAAGGAGAGCCTTCAGACCTGAATATAAATTCATGGCATAGATGTTAACATGAATGGAGCACAGTGGTTCAGGCTTTTTTTTTTTTTTTTTTTTAATCTATTAGTCTTTTAATAGCCATTTCCAGGCCTCCAATCCTCCCTTACTTCCACTATGAAATAAGCCACAGTATACTGAATGCCTCCCTCTACATCTCACCTCCCTGAAAACTTTGTGAGAGACTGTGTCAAGAGTTATAGAAACTATACTATAAATACACACACATAACACTTCTTGGATTATTTTTCACACTAATTTAATATAAACCAGAAATCAGCCATGATAATCTGTTGTCTCATAGTTCTGCTTAACACATTTTGTAACAGGCAACACCAACACAAGCTACATGATCTTGCCAGCAATTACACAGCCTTATCACCTATTGTGCTACTGAGGCATCACATTTAGTCTGGCTTTAGTTGTATAAGGTACAAACAATGTCAAGACGTAAACAAAGGGTGCAATTATCTAAAATCTAAGTCAGAAGTGGTTTCAGTATTTTTGTTCTCCTTTTACAGATCTCTCAAGTAGATACCAGTTCACTGCCTTTTACACATGATCAGTCACTATCCGTAGACAATTATGACATCTGCAGCCATTTGGAGAATGATTTCAGCAGTTTGTCTTATAAAATACATCACTTAGTTTCTGGATGATGCTTTTTGTTACTTCTTTTGCAATGAAATGGTCTTTGAGTTTTGGTCAAATTAACCCATAAAGACCCAGTGCTACTTTTGTGGCAGTTCCCAAATTTATTTTTCTCTCTGTTTAACCTTTCTTAAATGATCTATCACCATTTCATATACTATTATCCTCTTTATTTAGCATTTTGACACTGTAAATTGTGTATTTTCCTATATTTAATTCACAGACCATGTAGATGTTGATTAAAGCTCCGAGTAAATTCAAAGCTTATTATATCAAAACTGAGGAACAATTAAGAAAAAAGTTACTTTTTCAGCAAAATATTAACTGAATATAAACCAAGTGTCTCCATCCACTGTCACTGATCCAACTCGACAGATTTTACTGGAGAATCAGTACTGGCGTTACTTTCCACGTTCACTAGGGAGCTTCTAAACCTGGGGTGGGTAACCCTGGTCCTGGAGGGCCAGTATCCTGCATGTTTTA
>JAPTGW010000014.1:19964455-19975496 GCA_029814545.1 Apogonichthyoides opercularis
TACACATTAAAAGTAAGCTGTGAAAAATAAAACACAACCCTTATTTTAAAGTGGATTTTTGATGTGATAGACTCCACTTTGGATTAAAAAAAATAAGCAAAGATCTTTGAAGCGGCATCATTCACAAGGTATGCTTCCATTGGGCACTTATTCAAGAGCCATGGAGGATAAGGTTCACTGCAGCAGATTGTAATACTGTGAGAAAAAGGCTGCAGAGTGCAGACAGTCATTAACATTCAAAGGAGAGGAAGAGGAGGAGGGAGGAGGTGGTGACACAATGCACCACGTTAAGTTCAAAGAAAAACTGTAGCAGGGAGGAAAAAAAGCCAACTAACAGACAAAGTCCCAACTCCTACTATTCATCCTGCCATAGAATACAGACCCATCATACTCTCCATATCTTAAAGCACCTTACGGCTCATAAAAATGCTTCTAAAAAGTAGTGGGCGTTACAAAATATTAAAGACTGAACAAGGTGTATTCAGGCTTTTCATATTTATGACTGATTGAATCATTAGCCAAGCAGTTGTCAGGTGGGAATAACCACGCTTTGAAACTGTCAGGAAGATTTATCGCTCATCTGGCAGCCCCTACACCTCACACCTCCATCGGGTCACCTCCTGTAACATCACATCCTGGTGCCAGGCTCCCAGTACCCCTAACAGGGCCATAAAAAAAAGGGGGGGTTTATGAGCCACCTTGTGAGTCTCCTACAGAGATGAAATGCCTTCATCATCCCACTGCTAGCATTACCTTTTCAACCACAGAAATATCAGCCCTCTACTTCTGTTCCAATTGCCTTACAATCCTTACAGATAAATATCCCTCGTCACTTTTTCCAAATTATTTTTTAATCTCAGATTTTTTCCCCCCTTTAATTCCAAGCAGGAGTTCTCAGAGGCAGTGTTTCTACAGCCATTACATGATGATTACCAACCACATACTGAGTAATTTGCCAGCCAAAGCTCTCCCAAGTAGCTTTAGAAGACATGAGAGCTTTCAGAGACACCACAAAATAAAAGATATCTAAGGGGCTATCGAACAATTAAACATCCCATGTAGTTCAAATATTCTTCCATCATACATTTTATGAACTTAGAAGTAGAAAATAAAAGCTCTGAAAATATTAGATTCCTTCCTACTACCACTGCTCTCCCTCCCTACAAGACTAAATTTGCGTCAGTTCCTTCACTGAAACCGGATAACCAACAGTCATTGCGCTAAAGATTTGCATAACGATGTTGCATGAGCCACTGTGAGAACTGGTCATGAAAAGTGCATAACTGCTGCCTGTGGAGCATGAATCCAATCACTGCACAGCCTTCCAAACGGGGAAAAATGTTGCACACAAGTGGATGAATTTTATTTTTGGAGACATGTTACACCAGAGTGCAAAGAAAATTACAGTCTACGATACACTGGAGTAGTATCTGAAGTAATCCTAAAGAAGTGATCTATGCCAACAAAACAGTCGCCTTCAAACATTGATTTCTAAGTTGATAATTGTATTATCTAGGAATGGCCCCATTAGCTAGAACACTGTGTGTTAGTTATGTGCATGTTATAAAAGGAGTTAGGAGGAAGCACCAGGACCTACTCATTTGGAAGTCTTGACAGTTTAATTTACTGCTTGTATTTTAGTGTCCATGCTAAAGGCTAATGATAAACTAGTAAAATGAGTGAGTGGGTAAGTGAGAAGGCTGAAGTGTGGCTGCTGTCAGGGTGGACAGAGGTGTGTTGAGATGTGCATTGGGTGAGGAATATAATCTGTGACTGTACTTGTACATTATCATATGTATTTACAATAGTCCCTGTCAAATCTGATTCCCAGGCTGCCTTGAACAAAATAAAGTGTTCATCTATGACCATTAATCCATAGATTAATTTTTTTATGTGAACACTTCATTTGTATTTGCAAAATAAAAATGTGTATGGGCCAAATAAAAGCCAAATACAAACAAGATAATCAACATCACATATACAGTATAGCTAAATACTGTTAATTATTCCAATAAGGCTTTTCACATTTGAAAAGTAGTAGGTAGAAGTTGCTAACCTACATAATCCTTATTTTTTTGTCTGTTTTTATACCATCTACGTACATTTAACTAACAGAACTCAATTAACAACAAGTGCCACATCATATCCAAACAAGATGATAAAAAAAACAACTATTCAACTGTCAAAATCCAGATACTTTTCAACTTTTTGTACATAGTATTTCTCTCATGTTTTGTGCATGAATCGCAGCTGCTGCTGAAGTTAGAGCACAAGTGCCAGCTTTGAATCAGTGACTTTTCAAGCCAACGTGAATGGGGAGGTGGAGTACTTTGCTGTCTTGTGGTAAATGTCTCTGGTTAAGCCTACAGCCCAGGCTCTAACACTAATTGCTTTTCTGCCGTCCTGGGCTGGATGGAACGCATCATGTGACACTTTCTCTTCTTTTCCTTCTCCCTCTCCATCAGGCCTCATCCCTTGATTCTCTCCATCACCTCTGTCCTGAGGCTCCCACTCATATGATCCAGCTTACACGGAGAGAACATGCGCAGCTGTACGCACACGTTTACATCAGCAGACACTGATCAAGTGCTTCTCCGCTCTCAGCATGTCACAGAATTTCAGTGCAAAAGACACACCTCAGCCCCCGTGGTGAGAGACGTGATGAGAGAATGTTCTCCTAATGTCTTCTTTGACAGGGCACAGAGTTCAGTGCAGGTTTATCTGAGGAAAAACATCTCCTCGTCTCTGGCAGTGACCGATAACCCTGTCACATCTTGTTGAAAGTGGATACTGAAATACTGCTACAGCAGCTGATTTTCCTTTTAATTACAACAAACTATATTTACCCTAATTTCTCACATCTCTCTATAGTTTCTATTAGATATACCAGTTTTTACCCCTTGGCCAACTTCTGGCCGAAGGGGTATTGTAATCATTTTGTCACCTGTCTCTCCATTCAAAGACATAATCGCATTATCTGAAGAATGCGTTGAGATATCTACACCAAATTTATACTGTAGATGCATTTTGGCATGGAGCAGAAGCCTATTGAAAATGGTGACCTCGACCTACTTTTTCAGGGTCAAATGGCCTTGTGTAGTTGTAGTATCTGAGTATTTTCAAATATACATCTGTATGTAATACATTTGACACAAATACATTGTAATCTAAATTATAGGGCACTAACTTTCAACAGAATCTTACACTGAATTTGGCCGAGGGGTATTACAAGTGCACAGCATGTTATGTTCTAATTAGTGCCTTAATGAGCTCATGATATCAATGTTAGCTTCATCTGCATTTTCAAGCACAACAAATCCCTCATTAAATCACATGATTAAGGCCTTCAATCCAGCCTCTCTCTCAGTTTTAGTGAGCACTTTACCAAGCAAAAAGCCATGCATTATACATGCATATACACATGTTGCAGTCCTAGAATGTATGTTTATCAATGGGGGGGGGGCAAAAAAAAATAGGCGATAGATGAAAAAGTGAGTTTTGAATATTAAATACAGGGAAGGTAGAGTAATGGCCTCTTCAGCCACCGTGTCAACTGGGTTCATTGGAACAGCTTGAGTGCAGGGACTTAACCTGGACTTGAACTAGCTTAAAGGGGAGCTTTCAGGATCACATTTCCTGTGGCACGCAAATCTGCCATTGACACATTCCTCTAATACATATTCATTCAGTACCTCTTAAAGATTATCAGCATGGAAGTATTAAACTACTTACGGATCTCTTAAACTCCCCATTGTTGCAGTTTGATTAAAACAAGTACTGATGGCTTATAATACACTGATTACACAAAGTATGTTTACAATGAGAAAAAAATAGTGATTCATTAGCGCAAAAAACATTGTCACTGGTTCTTGTCTTGCATATGTCGCAGTTATGTTGGTGGAGTACCCTGACTCATCTCCACACATCTAAATGAATGCCTCTGACCTTTAAGAGAGAAAGTGGCTGTCTGCAAATGGCATTTCCTTGATGTCAAGCAGCCCTCTAAAATCTAAGGATATATAATTTATTGTCAAAGACTTGCAGTCAAGACAAAGGCAGAAAGAAAATCATCACTTTAAGTTAGAAAATCATTTGAAAAACAATTTTACTGAAATAACCAATTAATTAATTGTTGTAGTTTTCATGCATTCTCTTCTAAAGTGGGAATTTATGGTCAGGCATGAAGAAAAGTGTACTGTATCTATATCAATGTGTAAACAAAATGTGTCAACGATAGCACAGAATCTCATGTGACCAAGGTGGGAGACCAACTGTTGGAGCATTTACTTGCTGAGAAACACAGAGGAGAGTGCAAAGGGTGGAGATAAATGTTTCTGATTCATAAAACCTCAAGGTGAGGTTTGATAATGCTTGTGCACTGAGCATTAAAAGGAAAGTCCTCTGTCGGTTTTATCAGGGTACCTGCACAAAGGGGCAGGAGCCCAGTTACCTGTGGATCTGTCCGTTCTTATGGAGGTATTCCAGGCCCTCAAGGACATCTTTCAACACTGTGGCTATGCTTGCTTCATCCAGGACGCCCGTCTTGTGCTCGCCCCGTGAGATAATATGCTTGATCACGTCCAACACAGAGCCTGGAAAATGAACACAGAACACACTAGACTTACAATCTCACAAATATGATTTTGTCAAAAAAACATTTGTTACTGTCAACTTCAATATCAGATAAAAGAAAACAATTCTGAGTATGGCTGGGTGATACATTTGTCTTTTTTCTGGTCTTAACTAATAAAGAAGCTCCTATATTTATAAGAAAGTCACCATGGACTAGTTGATATCACTTATTAAACTGAATCTTATTTATGAAAACACACAGGCCTACTTCCTGGTGGATTGGCAGATGTTCAGTCAGGATAATATAGATATAATCTTATACAGTTTGGATAAATTTGATTGTGGGTACACAAAAGCTGTTTATTTCAAGGAAGATGGAAGACACAGGAGGGGAAAAAAATAAAGCAGGATTTATCTGTTAAGACCGCGTCGTGCAATCATAAACGTTACAATGACCTTTCAGTGTCGTTGTGGCAAAACAAACCAATATGGAGGTAGACAAATGTTCATAAGCTTACAATTTCTAAATTGGAAATCCATCCTTAAAATCATTTGCTTCAAAATAAACTACACAAGCGTGTATCTGGAAATAAACAGAACTGTGTCAGTGAGAAAACAGAGTATGACATCATTAGAGAACATGTTTTGGATGTGGTCCACTGACACCGATTAAATTAGATTAGATTAACTTTGTGGGTTCATAGAATTTGTGTTTGAGGTTTTCCATTTAAATGAGTTTCATCTGGATGATGAGCACGCAGATGGTAAAGTGTGCCCATATCCAAGTAAAAATCACAATGACTGCTGTTAGAGCCATTTCATTATTTATAGTCTAAAGAGCAGCTCTTGGATTTGACTCAGGATGACATCATCTTTACATTCTGCTGCTCAGTTTAACTTGTTTACTTTCATAAATTTAACATATGGGATACTTTCAGGTCTTTCTGTCATTGTCCTTTTGGAAATTTAAGGTTTTAAGTCAGGCTATTTGTCTTTTCCTTTACTTGCCAAGCTGAATGGTAAACCAGCACAGCTGACTTGGCTCTTTTTGGGGCCATAAAGACAAGTTCCCCTCAGCTTGGCTCCTGCTAAATAAAAGTAGTGCTCTGTATAATAAGCCAGGCAGGCCTCGGTGTATGACTTCTTTTGGGGGACTTTTCACAGAAGACAGAACACCTCTCTGAAAAGAGATGAAATATTTGCATTCTGTATGACAGAAAATTGGACAACACTGGTGAATGAGGACAAAGTGGAGAAGCAAAAAGAACGCCACTTGCCTGACAAGCTGTATTGTGCTGTGGCGATACACAAACATCACCCTGCCACACTGCCTATCTGTTCCTCCCTCTTTTGCTCAAACACCCCCTCAGCCACACACACCCAGAGCTGCACTTGCAAACAAAAGCTGGAAATGGCCTTTTCAAGGTCCCGAAACACTGTCTGCTACACAATTCCAGGACTAAATTGATTGCATTTGAGCAACTGTGCCAGACTGGGAGTGCAAAGATATTTATTTGCTCAATCACTTCAGGATGCCCTCGCCTGCGGCATTCAGTCGAGCGCTCACTGCATTACCCAGAGGAGCCGGTGATGACAGGCCACCTGAGACTAGAAAGTGTTATTGCAGAGTCTAAGACAGTGTGAAGGGACAGTGAGGGAGAGAGACGGTGGGTTCAACGGGTTCCTTTTGTAGTGACGATGCACAGCAGAAAATGTGATTCAGCAGTGAGGGAGAGAGGCCGAGGCATTCAAAGAGAGGACAGATGAGGACGGCTGGGGAAAGCAGCCTTGATGTGTGTCTGAGCGTGTGAGATAGCGTATGTGTATATGTGAGCATGTTGAGTGAGTGAATTTGCAGGCAGACATGAGAATGTACGAAGAGTGCAGGCTCGCTTCTCTGATGTGACAGCTCTTTGAAGCTCATTGAGAAAAGGCAGCCGGTTTGATTTTTCTCCCCCCCTCCAAACACACATGCGTTTCCCTCCTCACTAAAGGTTTCTGTGCTTGGTCTACTGTTCATCTCGGAGTCTGAAATGACTGGGGGGAGGGCAAGAAGTGACAGGTGACAATGAGGGAGGCGGTGAAGGAAGGAGGGCGTCGTTGAATACAGTTTCACATCTGAAAGATGGACGAGATGTAGTTCTAATGAGGGAACAAATGGTGCGATTATACAAGAAAGTGACCAAGAAGCTCCTACACAAAACAAACTCCACACTCACTCAACTGGATATGGAAAGTGACAGCAGTTTTCTTGAAGACTGAGTGCTTTCTACCTCATCTATGCAGCTTTAATGGAAAGGAAAAAACTACTGAAGATCGAGGGAAACAAAAGGGGAACAGTGTATGGTGAATAGTTTAGCAGATCAAAGCTGAGGTGGCATTCAAGACAGAAGATCCCCAAGTGCAAACGCATACACACTGCCTGATGTAAGCGCTGGAGGATCACTAAATGCCAACCCTGTCAGCTGCATTTTAATCCGTTTGATTGAACTCTTCATGCTTCATTAGTCTGTTACGACACACTGACACCTTCTGAGAAGTTAACAATCCCAAGGTTCATTTTGCATGGGAAAGACTACACTTTCGAAGACAAATGATACCTGTTGGCCTGGTTTCAACAGCTTGGTCCAAGCCCTCAGAGGAGTTTATACAAATCACAGGGAATATATTAAGTCCCTACAGCAGAGTGTATTGTGGAGCATGCAAAAACTGAGGAATACGTCAAGTCATCGTTGAAGGTACATGCTGGATTAAACAAATCTTTCACTTACTGAGGATTTTGAGCAAAAACTCTTGAAGGTGTAAAAGTCAGCATAACCCTACTTCATGAAAAAACATCTTTCTTCACCTTTGCAGCTTTCCTGTTTGACTGGGCAGAGAAGGTTTGAGACTAAAGCAGTGTATGAGAGGGCAAAAGAGCAATGAGGAGGAGGCGGCAGCGGACGAAGAAGATGAAAGTCCTTGCCAACTGTGCTAAAGGCCAACGGGGAATGCCAAGCAAAGTTGCAGAAGGAGGAGGAGGAGAGTTGGGGTGGGGCATGGGGGTTGAGGTAAGGCATGGGTGGTGGTGAAGAGAGGAGTGTTGACAGATTTTGGGAGGTTTCCACTGCCCGATCAACCATTATTTTCCATGTTAAATTGTATTCTGAGAACCTGGAACATTGCTCGCTACATCAGGATGCAACAAATCCATTGATTTTACACAGTCTTTTCACACTGGACTTTAATCAAACAATGAATTTAATCAAACAACCTGCTATTAGTTGGGTTAACCCCGAGTGGCGTTCAGGTGAGCTCAAAGTGGTGATCATGTCAAAGGCAGTGCATTAATCTCCTGGGAAGACATTCCTTTACTTGCTATGGCATGACTCATATTCTGTCCCTGTGGGTTTCAGCGGATGTCTCTCTGAAGAGAATTCAGTCACTGACAGGTTATGCGGTAGTTTAATGAAACAGGTGTTCAGGTGCCATGTTCTGAACAGGAATTTCCTGAAAAGCCCTGAGAGTACAGGGCACCTCCCTCAGCACTACAAGTTTGGCCTTGAATGAGTTTGTTAGAAAGGACTGTAAGCCTTTTATTATTTCTTCTTTTATGGCTATAAAAACATGCCACATGAGGTTTAGGAAGGTGTACTACGCACTTGAAACCTTAAAAACATTACATTATGATCAATGATATGGAAATTCAGCGTCAAAGATTTTTGTACCAGTACTTGTAGATTCTTTGCTGTATGCCATTATTGCTGCTTGGGAATAATGTATGCCAGTGGAATGTAAGTGCGACAGTTGCTTTAATGTGCCATATGGCAACCAAACACCAGTAGTGTAGAGCTAATTACAGACATTTGTTGCAAAGCCAATTTTCACCATGGTTAAGAAAAAAAAATCATCACTGAAGTGTTTTTGAAGTATTTCCCAAATAGTGAGTATTTGCCTTTAACAACCAATAGGAGTACTCTTTTTGGAAGGGAAGGCAGCTAAAACTACTGCTGATTTGGTTTGTACTACAGTACAAGTAATGGCTAGGATCAAAAAACATTATATTGTAAGCAGCACATTTTCAGATATCTCAAAACACTTCTTCCCTCTCCATTTTCAGTTTCTGTATAACTGAATCATAGAGCTCTCTACATGCCCACAGACAGCAATGATAAGTGTGCATGCTTTTTCTGCTTCCTTCATGATGTTAATTGCACAGACATACATATATTCACTATGGAGGCACCGATTATGAAATTCTAGGTGGATATTTATGAACGCAGATTTTCTTTTCTGATTGTTGTAATTTATTTCCCTATTTTGTGCCATGGAAAGTGAGAAAGAAAAAAAAGCTGTATTAAGTATTTAAGGTCTGACATCAGGGCTTCCATCTGTCAAATAGTATCTTATTTGCCAAAAGCCAATATGAGACAACCAGGCTGATATTGGCCTAATACTGAAGACCAACATATCTATGTATTCCTAATTACTTGAACCTGTTTTATCTACATGTTCATTCACATCTTTGCAATGATTTTGGAATTGCTTGGTGCAAAAAAAATAATAATCCAGTTTTCTTTTGGTCACAATATTTGAACAGCATATAACCAATTAAGACTGGAACATACCATTTTATCACATGGTACATAGCAATAGATAGCAGTGAACAGTCAAAGAGGCGTGAAATTCATTTGTAGAACTGCAGTGGTGACACACCCCTAAACAACTGACTTATGCTACAAAAACAAGAGCAGCAGTCATGAGTAAAAAGTGTTTGGTGGCTAATTTAATGACAGCAATTAGGATAAAAGACATCTAAAAGTAGTATGTAACTGTCAAAGATGGGTAAACATTTCTAGAAAAACACACTTGGGTGATCTAACAACATTCTTTTCCATCTTTTAGAATAGCTCTGCTCACTTATATAGCACTTTGCAAACAAAAACTGTCAGCATAAAAACATGCCCGGGCTGTGTCAGATCAACTGTCAAGCTATTAGACATCTTTCAAAGCCAGAAAACACACCACAGGCTGTACAGTTTCTTACGCTCCATCGAGCCAGAGGAGCAGACAGGAGCTGGCCTTCCTCAGGGCCGATTTGCTCTGGCCTGTGGAGTGATGGTCTATAAACCCAAGCTCATTTGAGGCTTGTCTCCATGGTAGACGTCGCCATGGCCATCATTTAATTACTCTGCACAATAAAACTCAGCATCAAGGGCCTCTGTTTAACTAGGATAAGGGGGATAGTGAGGCCATCTTAAGTGGTGTGTGTTCCTGCTGTGAGGCTGGCCGCCTGCTTGAGCGTCGCTTGGTGGGCACGGTGCCCCGGGCACAGCTGCAGGGCGGCTGCCAAGCGGCTCATGACTTGAGTGTATCTGAGGGAGCGAGGCATGCCACCTGGGCACTATCCGTTACAGTGGGCCGCTGTTTACACAAGAAGGCCTGAGAGAAGCAGGGGACGGTATAAATAGTGTGTGTGAATGTTTATTGGGTTGCTGTGTACCCTTGTGCTTGTATAATTAAGTGTCTGAGAGTGAAAGCAGAATTCAGATATTGAGACAAGTGGCAATTTTTTGCCACTTTGTAAACAGATGACCATTACCCTAATGAGGCTGTGTTTCTCACTGCAGTGTAACTGAAGTCATCTTGTCAAAATTTTGGCACCAGAAGCCATAACCTCCCTGCTGTTTGATTGGAGCCTTATAAGTCTGCTTTAAAGACCTATCTTCATGTAGAACTCACAGACATGCCTACAGGTTGATTTGGCAAAACAAACATGTCTTATTTGAGTAAAAATTATATATTTTTTTTTATAAGGTACTGAAGATATTTTAAATGAACATGACTTTATAAGCATTTTGATGTCTTTTCCTCCATGGTGGCCTCTTTTTTGTGCTCCTCTCACTACTTAATTGCAGCGCTGCCACATGGATGCCATGATGCCGGCCTGTGGGCTGTTATTACCTCTGCCCTGTTATTAGCCTCTGCACTGTACTGAGTTAAAGCCCGGAAAGAGCTGCAGCTCACACAGGACACAATGAGGATCAGCGCTGTCACATTCCCTACAATCATAGGCAGCAAGTAGCCCCATTTGTTCAACTGCCCCCCTTTTATCACAAGGAATGCTGCAAAAAATGATGCCCTCCATGATATGATGACAAAAATCAACATCAGTGCAACTCAAGGCCTCTTCATTTAGCCTCCTGCTTTTCCTTTTTAACTACAGCATTCTGGATTCTAACTCTGATGAAGATATTTATTTATTTAGAGGTTGAGAGCTGTGTGAGAGCTAAAAGAGCATGCCTTTGAGGACTTATGCACTTACCACCACTGAGCAGCTTCATGACCAGCCACAGCTCATCCTTTACCACAAATGAGGTGTAGTAAGACACGATGTTAGGGTGGTGGCACTGGCTCATGGCCTGAATCTCTTTCTGTTAGAAGAAAAAACACACACACACAACACAGACAGGGACAATTAATCAGAGCT
>JAPTGW010000014.1:20010580-20026385 GCA_029814545.1 Apogonichthyoides opercularis
TAATGACGTAATTTTTGGTGGAAAAAGTCACTTTTTGTTCAGTTTTCTCTGTTTTGATATAATAATCTGTATTTACATTGAGCTTTACTGAATATCTATATGACCAGTAAAATAAATATAAGAAAATACCCAATTTCCTGCGAAAAATGCAGAGGGTCATATTAAAATAAATGGTAACAAATCACTTAAGAAAAAAATTAGATGTACAGAACAATCGTTTGAAGGTCCCTACAAAAAATGTCAGTTAATATCTTAGTCAGTAATTACTTTTATTTTTGTACATAATTTTTTAAAATCTGGGATTAATAAAATAATCTTAAAATTCTGAATTCTGAATCTGAATTGTGGCATTGTTTTGTTTTTCCAGCTCCACCACCGGAAGTTGATACTTTTATTCTGAAGGACATACACCGGAAATGTTAGCTTACTTTTTGTAACGTACTAGTAGCTACATAATAGTCTTAAAAAAATACTCGCCCAATGTCAAATGTATGCTTTTTTTTTACCCGAAAACTAGTATGAAAGCAACTGAAATATTTCCTTAGTTTAATAACAAGAGTAAAATAACGTATTAGTTTCATGAATGCAACGAATAATAGTCTCGTAACAGATTCATAGTCGTACCTCGTCGTGAAGACGCAGGTCGTTTCTGAGTTATTAACATATTATTGTGCGTGAAGTTGACATTTTTTCCTGTGACCGATGAGATAGAAAAAAGAGGTAGTTGTTGTAGAAACACACGAAGTAGTCAGTCCGGGAACTTCGTGCAGTGGAGTCCGCTCCCGCACAGAGTGACTCTGTCACGTAACCAAACACGCCTTGCAAAACGTGTTGTTTTTTAAGTTTATTACTAAACGCCTGTATCGTGTTTTGCCATACTGCACATCTATATTGCCATAGTTAAAATGTATGCTTTTATAGTGTGCAGCGTACATTGTGCGTATTTATTTTAAGAAGGAATAACTCGATGTAATTAAAATACATCGAGTGTGGACACATTTTACAATTCCCTTTTTTCCCCTTTATTTATCCTTCTCATCTGTACTCACTGCATCATTCATTCATTAACATGAAGCAAAGCGTATAACACCATAAAAATAGGATATACGTATGAATTCCAGAACTATTTATATATACAATCAGCACTGTTGTGTACTTGAATTGTTTGTGATTTTACATTTTTATTCTTCTCTTTCTTCAGCTTTATTTTATTGATCATTTGCAGTCAATCTGCCCTTTATTCTTTCGTGCACTGCATTCTTCCCCGTACTATCCTCCGGTTATTACTCATGCAGATCCACTCTTTCCATTCATGATGAATATAGTTTACTGAGATTTCATATTTCTCTCTCTCTCTCTCTCTCTCTTATTTTATCAGTTATTTGCTGTGAGTGCACTTTTTTCTTCTCTGTACTGTCCTGTTGCAAAATGCAAATTTCCCCATTGTGCGACAATAAAAGCACTATACTTATGTGAAAAATGGTCTTATGAGCTTTAAGAATCTCATGCAGTTCGATCAGGAAATTACATACACATTCAGTCTTACATTTTTGCTTTATTAAGTTAAATGTACAAAAGATCAGATACATTTCATGTTTCAAGGCTTTGTCATTAAGACAAAAGAAAATTGTCCCAATCAAAAGCCTCCCAGCCTTTTCATACCGCCTAACAGCTCTCCAAGAGACAATCATACATAGTCCTGTCTAAATCACAGTACAATCTACTGTATTGTGTAACTATTTCATCAAATAGATTTGTTTATAATGTAAAGTTTTCATACAAAAGTGCAGAACGATATGTATTTACAGTATATTCTTTTTTTTTCCATATAAAAGAACTAGAGCAAATCCTGTGTGCTCACTACTGAACAGCTGCTCACCTTATCAAGAAGCTTTCCGCTTTGGCAGTGAACATTTTGTTTACAAGCAGATTCAGGTAAGGCACTGACAAGGGTCATAAAAGATTTGATCATTCTTTTTTTTTAAGTGCCACTGTATTACAGCTAGCCACTACTTCTCCAGCACCAATCTTCCCAGTTTTTCTGTTAAATCTTTCACCTCCGTCTCCACATTACAAAATACAGCATTTACCTCCAACTTTTCAACCTGACATTTTGGCTTCTTTTATCCCCCTAATCTTACATGACATTACACGGAATGAAGTGTGCCATCAAGTGGTCATTAAGTGGACCATTCATTTCATATGGTGTGGAAAAAAAAGACATTGAATGGATTCATATTGAAATAACAAGTATGAATGGATATATGGAACACTTCAATTAAACATTATTGATGATGCTTTTCTGCAACACAATGTGATGTCAATGCATCTTATTTGGTCTGTGCAGTCTACTGTGCACAAAGCTGCCATATAATAGACGAGGATATAGGACTCTGAGGTGACAAAGAAAATCCGACATGATTAATACCATACATTTACTTAGCCCAAAGGTGTCAAAAGTTTCTGTCTGTGCATCTTTTTCATTCTCCTTTAAATATCTCTTTGGCCACTTCTGAATGGCAGAAAACTCACTGCATGGGAAGCTGGAATGGATGATTCCAACAATATTGTTGGTATTGCTTTAAAAACATTGCACACCAATGCAAAAGTTTGGTTCTTTTTTTTCCTAAACATTGAATAAAACAACGCAATTCTCCTTATGAAATTATAAAAAAAAGCATCAAATAGAAAAATATCTTCTCAGTTGATTATCCTGCATGTTGGAAATGTTTCAAATGCATGATATCAAAAGTGCAACGTTGACAATCCTTCTAAATGGGGTTGTGAATGCTGTGAAAGTAGGGTACTGGTAACCCTCTTAGATGTTTAAAAAAGACATTCTTACTTACAAATTCTTATTGTAAGGCGTTGACAAAAATACATTTACATTTTGCAGGTGATAATAAAAACCATCTGCTAAGATGTCTTTGTATGTGTTATTGACTGTTATAGAAAAATATTTTACCTTCTCAGTTTTACTCATAGCTAACTCACGCTGATGAGTAACTTACAGTACTATCAGATGTGATCAATGTCACCAGTCAATCATGATTACATAGTGCCGGGCCAATACTGGACACTATTTTGCAGCAGATGAGTGTAAAGTGAGGCCCAGACAGCTCGAAACATCACTTCTCTAACTTGGGTCACTTTTCTGCTCTTGGAAAAAAACACAGCAGCCTGTTGCTTGGCAGACTGTGCTTTCTTGTCAGTTCCCTCCTGAGGGAACACACTGTGATGCCTTGGAGGACTCTGGAGGTCTGACAGCAGTCAACCTGGCCTCTCGGGGAATAATCCGGGTTGAGCTAGTCGGTGACAGATGCAGGGACTTCAGTCCTGACAAGGCAGACACTGGTGATGGATGACAGGGCATGAAGCTGGAGTGGTGCGGAGCCCTGGAGCCTGGTGACGGAGGGCCCTGAGGACGGGGCGGGCCGGAGAGGAGGGGAGACGCCGGGGCCGCACATGGAGGCCTCGCAGGCAGGGGAGGGGATGGGGGTCCGAAGGTCTCAGAAACTGCCCTGGACGAACGGGTGGCTAAGCAGAACATCTGCAGTGGGCCGCCACTTCTTCTCCACAAACACTTGGCGCAGGAAGTCCCTGCATGCATCCGACACACCTTCTGGAAGCACGGGCTTCGTAGGTTGAGTCGCAATCTTAAAAATGGCTGCCATGGCCTCATACTCAGCCCAAGGTGGCTTCTGAGTCAGCATTTCCACAACAGTGCAGGCAACACTCCTGAAGACAAACAACATTCGAGTACAAGTAGTTAATTTGCAGAACACTCCATTTGTCTTAGCATTTAATATTAAAACTGTTACATTAAAGATACATATGCAACTACCAGTGACATGGTACCGTTCAACACTATTGCAATGCAGTAGGTTTCACTTTGATTCAACAGTATGGGATTCAATGCAACAAAGTGTAAAAGAATATAATGTTATACGGTGCAGATAGTTTGGATTCTATGGACCTTCTTTGGCAGGCAGCAATTCATAAATTAATTTTAAGTGCCATTTTCTTTTTGACCTGCCTAATCTCATCCTAACTTTCTGTGCATATCTATGAACGTTATCATCAGTAATACAATATTAAAAGAACTCATATAGACAGCATGAACATACAACTGTTAATCAGCCTATTTACTCTGTAATTTTTGAAACAGCTTATTGTTTGTATTAATAATAAATGTAATATTTTTGTTTGTTTGTCCTTATTACGTTTTAAGCAGGTCTGTCTCTTACCATACATCAGCTTTCCGGCGGTAGCCCTCCCCATTGATGACTTCTGGGCTCATCCAGTAGGGGGTGCCAGTGACAGATTTGAGCCCAGTACCAGATATGCTGATGGTCTGGATCCGTTTGCTGGCTCCAAAGTCTCCCAGCTTCACATTCCCCGAGGAGTCCCTCAGGATGTTAGCACCTGGTACAAGGAGACACAATCATTCACAGGTCTCCTGAGGACTATCAGTGTCCTTTTAGGGAACTAAGACCGTTTGGAGGCTCAATAATGAAGTCGGCCGTTACTGTGGTTACAAATGCCTGTGTCAGCACATTAACCAATGGAAACACTTAAAGGGGAAAGGTAAACTTTTCCTACAGCTATTTTTAAATGTCCAAATATACTTAAAAAAAAATTTCTATATACTTCACTGACTCAACTGTATAAACATTTTCAATTTTGTAATATTTAGAAAATTCCTCTTTTCTGTAAACACCAGAAAATTAAATATTGAATATACAGTCTGCTCCACATTGGCAGTGATATGGGACTGATCAAACCCAAACACTCCTTCTCCTCCTTTTCGGTAATTTTCCGTCACATAGCTGTCTTTCCCATTTCCTTCAGGCGCTCCACTTGTTTGATCAGTGACTAATGTCCACCAGCCATTCATCCTCCACACCCACTGAGGGACAGAGGGGTGCAGAGTACAGGCTGATGGACTAAAGCTGGAACCTTTAGTGTCTGAGTCTCACTTTTATACATTTATTATGCACATATAAGACCCTCCAATAAGTCATTTCATTCACAGAAATACTATACGAGTTGTCATGCCTACTATTTCAAATGCTCTCTGAAAATGTATATGTGCTAAGAGGTGTTTTTACTGCAAACAGAGGAGCTGTTGTGTGGTCAGATGAGCATATACTGTATATTATACATGAAGAGTATTTCTAAGTGGAAAATCCCACCCACCTATACCCTCATAGAGCCTGTCTGTGAGACCTACTATCTTTTTCCCCACCAGACGGTACATTTCCCTCTTCTTGGCTGTGGCTGAACGAGGCAGTGACTCCCCAAGCTGTGGGCAGCCAAACTAAAGCCTTTCCATCCGGTGTTACACATTTTTAGACTGGCCGATTTCACCAGCATGAAGCCCAATATATCTCAAAGGGGAGTTCAAAATAGCAAATTTTTTCCAGGCTCGTTCTGTAGACGATGAATTATCGAATGAGAAAATGTCAACGAGAATAAAATGAATGAATTCATTTTTTAGGAGCACAGCAACATTTTTTTTTCTATGTTAACCATAACAAATGTGTTTTTCCCATGTCGGCTAAGTCTGTGTCTTAAATAAATGTGCATTAGTCGCAAATCCAATTAAAATCCTGTCCTGACCTTTGCTATCTTGGCGTTTCAATTACCTTTGATGTCTCTGTGTACAATCATGTTGCTGTGCAGGTAGGAGACTCCTTGGAGGATCTGTCTGGTGTACCTTCTTGTCACCTTCTCTGTAAGAGCCCCGTAGGCCTTCAGCTGGTCCTTTATTGAGCCCTAGAGAAACAAAAATGGAGAAAGAAAACCAGAGAGCAAAGGAAAGAATGAGTGAAACAGTGGGTCTTTAAAGTGGCTGTACTCTTAATTACTTCTACTATAATCTGTGCATTGTACCGTGTTTTTAAAGATTTGCTTTCTGATGCGGAATTGAGCCAAACTAGCACAAAAACGGGTACATAAACACGGAATCTGCCAAAAGAAATCCGCCTGCTTTAGAGTCCGAACACCTTCAATGTTTTGCATTTCCTTTAATATCCTGTTTTCAGTCCCTTGTAAGGAAATTGCAGGAGCAAAGCCCTGATCCACTAACGCCAGTGACGCACCGAGGGAAAATAAAACCTTCCCGTCCCGCTTCTCCCTCCTCACTTTTAACTGTCAACAGGACACCTCAACAGCTCTGTGGTTCACTGAGGGATCCTTGCCCTCCCACGGGCCGCCGAAGTCTTATCGGTCAACCACAGCGCTGCAGCCACACACAAACTTGGCTTTGTCATCTACTCTCTGTCTTCTCTGCCAGCAAACTCCAATGAAACATAAACATTTCCAACTTCCAGACAATGTGTGACTAAGACAATCAGAAAAAAAAAAAAAGCCCAGGAAATATTAAACCCAGGCAGGGTCCACAGGCGACAGCGGCTCATTAAGTCGCTCATTTAGTGAGAAAACGCTCTCATAAACTGAGCTGTTCTGCTGACATCAACGACTGAGGACATGTTTGTTGACAGCTGGTGACGTTTCAAAATTACTTTTAACAGATGTGGCCAGGATAGATGTGATTTGATGTTTGTCTTACACTGTATTATTCCTACCTCTACAGACAAACATCTAAATTAGCACATTTGTAGACACTCTTTATTCTAAGTCAGTTAAACCTTAAGGATTACTTGTTTGTTGCTTTATTACTTTAAAACTAACAAAAATCGGAATATATATGAAGGTTAAGTTTGTAATATTTGGGGGGAGATCTATTATTGAAGGTGCAGAATGCAGTTAAGTGAATACCCGTCTCATTCTCCTGTACAGTGGCCACTAAAAAAAAAAAAAAACAGTCAAAAAAGATAAAATTACAACTAGTGCTTTTTGTGTGTTTTCTGGCCATCTTGGTTAAGAGAATAAATCTGTTTCATACTCAAACAGAGAAGGTGATGATAATTCACCTTAACACTTGACACCATTTCCTATAAATCTACAATAGAAACATGGCATCATAACAGTGGATTATATGGAAGGGATCTGTTCCCTCTGTAGAAAAGACTAAAGCAAACTATTTTTATTTTGAGATGATCATATACTAATGAAAGTGTCATGATGAGTACAGGATGTCATTTCTGATTGCCACATTTCTCCCTACATGTTCCACGCTGAGCCCTTAAAAGACATGAACTGCAGATTACACACCCCAGGCATAAATTCAACAAAAATGGTGAGTTTCTTCTGTTCCAGGTCCCGAAGACAGCCATAGTATTGAACAATCCGATCGTGACGTAGATTCTTCAGCAGCTGAATCTCACACTCCAGAGCATTTACCTCCTACAGAGAAGGATGAGCACAGAGTAATTATGATACATAGCATGTTTTTGTCTTCAATCCTAAGATCCCTGTGTGCGCAGCACATGCAGTCAGTGACTTATTCCAAACACATGTGGGGTTTTCTCTCTTACCTTGCTGGTTTCTTGACAGTCTGGATCAAAGGGCACCTGCTTGGCGGCCAGCTCACGGCCCGTATCAGCATCATAGCAGAGGTAGACCTCCCCAAAAGCCCCTCGACCCAACAACTTTCCTTGTCGCCAGTTCACTGGCGCCCGTGGCGCTGCAGAAACACAACACCAGATGATGAAAACCAAGCAGTAATTCATTTTGTTGCTTAGCCCCCAGAGGCAGACAAATCCACTGTGATATACTGATTTGAGCAAACACTAACTCTCAAGCATGCGTCAGAATCGACCACAAGGCGCGACTGTAACTCGCAGAATTATTTCAGCGAGGCCAGACGTCAAAACCACCGCAGGGTCTTTAAATAATTCCCACCGCAGACCCTCTCAGATGATACTGAGAGAAGGGGAAAAACCCCAAAACTGAGTCAAACCTCACTGAGTTGACACAACGCTGTCAAAACCTACAAAGATCATCTCAGCATGAACACAAGCTCATCTACTCTGAGACTTTGTTTTGGAATTAACAGACTGTTTTGTGGCTGTGTTTAAAGGTTTGATAGAGTGTGGGTGAGAAGGAGAGCACAGACTTAACATGTCAACCACAAACTGCTGAGCTGTGATTTGGTTTTATGACAAAGACAGTTTCAGGGCTTCACCGCTCAGACTGAATGTGGACAGTGATTAGTGAGTCTGTAACAGGGATGATTCTGACACAGCGTTTAGGATGATCCCAGGGGAATTCTGCCTGCTGTGACACACTATTACTGTAAATCACTTCTACTGTACCTTACTACTTGCTGCTTGGAATAAATCTGTTGTGGCAGCCATTTTTTTTGCTTTTTTTCTTTGTATCCTTGTAATATAGCTTATGCCTTATGAATTGGATAGAATGAAACAGTACAGATTTGTTGCCTTAAGTCCAAAGTTCTATTTGTGTGCGGTGCTGCAGATCAGGGTTAATTTATCAGAGTTTAAGCTCATTTTTGTATCAATCTGGTATCTTTATTTGCCATTATTATAACTAAAATTATTTTTAAATCAGTTTCCTTTACCTGCTTCTACCACCATTACTGATTTTTTCTTCAACACATTCTGTCTCTACATTTATTAACTCACAAAAGTCCTCATATATTAAACACTCAGCAGTTTATAATGAATTGTGCATTTATATTTCTGATGCCTATCAACCATCAGTTAACAGTCAACAAAGAGTATCTCATAGTTGTGAGTCTGTGTTGTCCTGTAGACATAGTAACATGTCTGTTTAATGCATTGCTTAATAGTGATGTTATTTCTCTGACAAGCCAGTTCCTCATGGTCTCTTCTTTGTCAGCACTAATTGTGTATTATGGAAATTTTGGAAGATATTCTATGGTGCATAAATTCTTGTTGCGTTCAGCTCTGGCTCACTCTGTAATTTGGCTGAATATTCATAAAAAAGGAAGCAAAATGCAGCATTTAACTATACTGGATTCATTTTTACTCAAGGATATCTACGTGCATCCTTTTGAAAGTGTTTACGAGAAACAACTCACATTTGGTTGTTCCCCGCTGGCAGCTTTTGTCAGTGGTGTGGCCCAGTGAGCGCAGGTCGCTGTACTGAAGCGTACTGTCACCGTTGTAACTCCGTGTACGACTGGAGGGAACCAGCTGGAACAAGTTCTCCTGAGGCATGAAGCTTCGTGGAAGTGTCCTGCGACCTGGAAACACACACGTATATGTTAAAAGACATATGCACACACACAAGATATTGTATTTTTGCTTTAATTTAGCTGTTTTCATATGGTTATTTTACAGGAGTCATGAGTAAAGTGAGCTATTGGCCAGGAGTAAAAGCAAGCGAGAGCAGAGTGCCTTTCTCTACTCCATTCCACTTCCTATCAGACAGGAAGCAGGGCGCTGTGTTTTTATACAAGTTCGGGTTCACCGCAGGGAAACGTAAATCACTGCTCGCCAAGGTTAGCCTCTGAGTAAGCAATTATAAGCAGCTGCCTGGAACAGCAAACCAGTACTACATGTACCAAATCTACAGAGGGCATAACAGTCAACAAACAGTGTCTGCTAGTTGTGTGTCTGTCTGTGTTGTCCAGTAGACATAGTAACACGTCTGTATAATCTGTGCCTTAGTAGTGTTATTGTTATTTCTCTAGAAAAGCTGGTTCTTACGGTCTCCATAATCCTTGCTGCGATTGGGCAACTGGAACTGGCGAGGAAAAGTCCCTCCTTTCCCATGGCGACCTGAAGGGGGAGCAATGAGGCAGAGCTGTCAGGAAATGTAACTAGACACAACAAGTATCATAACTACAACTGCATTTTCCAATAAAGTTAGAGCTTTATTCAGTCAGTGATTCAGGGTAAGCTGCACAACACAAACATGTTGATGCCTAATGATGATAACAGAAGTTCATACTTGAAATGATCACATCTGACAGACTGTACCCCCCCTTTTGCTCATCTTGGCATGTGAAAAAATTAAAGGAGTTCAAAGGCAGCAGAATGGAAGACAGCATTTCACACACTGAACAGAGCTGTTGCATCGCTTCACCGCAGCCAAGAGAGCTGAAAACAACTCACGTGTGCTAGCTTAGCTTAGCTCTGAACCCAGTGGAGCAGTAACTAAAGGCAGGTGGGGAGCACTGCTGACGCAGGCGAGCACTGACACTCACTCGTTCTCACACACACGCACACACTAAATGGAGAGCAGCAGAGCCACATGCAATTGAAAGCAGCTGTTCTGTCAGATGACTGCCTCCCCTTGCGCTGTTTTTGTGGCCGTATCCCATGGAGACAGGAGTTATTTTTCGTGTTTGGCAGTGCAGGATGGAGAGGAAAAATCTACTCACAGGGAATGGTAAACAAATACTGTAACCCTCTGCAGGAAGGGCCACACAGCTTTACATCAGGGAGGGGAGTGCATGTACTCTAAGCGTGTGTGGATGCATGCTTGCACTTGAATGATTCTTCAAATAGTGCTGCAGCTATATGAAGCCCCCAGTCTGTGTACACAATGTGCACCGGTCCCTCTTTAATTTACAGCATGGGGGCGGTGCAAGAGAAAAAGAAATGACCAGATTGAGGTAACTGCTGTGGCTCCTCTGTTCACAGGGATTAGTGTGGCGTTATCTGCCATCCTGCTCTATTTGATCTGCGTTCTGAGGGAAAAGGGACAGACAGGGACCCAAGGGACGTAGGAGAGACGGGTAGAGGGGCATCATGAGCCAAGGGGACAGAGTAGGGAAGTAATCATGAAAAGACAGGAAAATCCATTAGAAACTGGAGGCAGATGAGAGGGGAGAGACAAAAGGGAGTAAAGTGTGTGGAAGACTTATGATGCTATCACACTCCCTTTATCACCTACTGAGACACTTAGCTCCACGAGAAATACAACCAAGATAATAAATATATTCCCAAAAACCCATTCCTCATTTTAAGCATATAGTCCCTGATAAAACCATCAATAATGTCCTCTTTCCCCCTCATTAGTAATCTCTGAGGGTGCATGCAACATGTAACATTTCAGGTAATCAGGCCCTAGATGAACACACCCTTAGTTTGTTTTTCAGTCAAACTGAATGTGCAGCTACAACAGAACAGAAAAACAGCCACATTTCTCCAATAATGAATGAGCTTTCTGCACTTATCTTTCTGTAGCACTTGATTTAGGAATTAACTCAACACCGAAGGAGCAATTGATGATAAAAGAATCACTGCTGCAGTTTCTCCTCTCTTACCTTTGTATTCATAGTTGAGGTGCAGGTAATTATTGTCACGGTTGTTCTGTGAGAAAGGAGGGCTGGAATGACAAGAGAACAAAGACAGAAAAGTTGAAAAATGATTTGCTATTTCAGTTGGTAAGTCCCCTTATCTTCAAAAAGAGTCTGGCTGCAGCTGCTGGCTTGAAACTTCAGAATCACCTCGAACATTAAGTGTCTCCAAATGACGCCTACGAAGCTTGACTGACGCTAAACAGCAGTGTTCTGAGATTAAGATGGAAGCGAAGACACTAATGTGACAATTTATGTCATTTTGTATCTGTGGGCTAAACTTTGAGTCGTGTTCAGTACAAGTGTGTGCTGAGCTGGCAGTAAAACCAAATTAAATCATTAAATCTGTGTGTCAGTGTATATCCAACCCCCACCTTTCTGGGCCGTCTGCGTTCAGCCCTGCCCGACGACCCAACACAGAGTGACGTCTCTGTTGACCGCAGGGCGGCGCGGGGCCACGAGACCCTGGAAAAGGGGCACGCATGCCCGCTTGCAGGGAAAAGTTCCATGCACTCGTTTCCTGCTATTGTTCTGCAGCCTGGAGCCCAGATAAGCCTCGTGCAGGTAGAGCAGTTTCCGTCCTATGCGGTCTAAAATTCACTCCTGCTCACTTTTCTTTTGCCTTTGATTCACATTTATTCTTTTCACTCTTCAGCCCGTCCACTTCACGCTCACTCTTTCACCACTCTCATTTTCTGCCTTAAATGTTCCTCAAGGCCGTGCCGTTTTTCACCACTTAAGTCTCTGTTTCTCTCTCTTGTGATAAGAGTGGAAGCCAGGCGTCCAGATAAGAGTTTTGTTGCTATGGCAACAGCAAAATGACCTGAATCCTTTTCCAGGGTCAGGGAGCTAAGCTACCCTTTAACACTGTTTACAAACTTTACTCTGAACCTTTGTTGCTTCTATGGCAGTGTGCAACACAAACCCCCATCCAAGTGTTAAGAATGTGATGCAGATGCATGTGTCACAGTTTCACATCTCTAAAAAAAAAATATGAATCTGCAATATGCAGGGTGTGCATCATAGAGATAAAAGTCCAAAGATTTGCATCAGAAACCACAAGTTGCATGATGACTCACCTGTCCAGTGCTTGATCTATTGATTGACAGCTGCTCGACAGTGAGTTGTCTGCACTCCCAAAAGGATCCAACATCTGACAGATATAATAACAGGGTTTAGACGGTCACGGAGCATGCAATCACGTAGGTGGTAAAAGGCAGTACACACAGTACAGTCAGTGTGGCTGCATCATAATGTGAAAATATTAAGGGTTGTGACTAATGTCCGAGTTTATCTCCCTTTAGAACTTTTCCCCATGGAAACATAAATCTGTAGTCTTTCTAAAAATAAGAATGCAGTTGTGCATAATTCAGTATGTAATAACTGACCAATATATAGTAACAGATATAGAAGCAATGTTTCCTCATTTCAGCAAAATAATGTTAACAATAAGTTTAAGGTTTTACTTGCGTAATGGAGAAAGGCAGTCACATGTTAGATTTATGAACACACACTTCAGAATGGTTAATCTAGTGTACACTGTGGTTTGGAGCCACAGGGCATGAAACACTGATCAGCCATTCATAAGCAGCTGGGATACAAGAACTGGATATGCCACAGTTTGAGCAAAACACAGGAGGGTTTTTTTCTCATCTTTGTATGAATTCAACACATTGACTACAGCTTATTAAATGTACATTATGTTCTACATTAAATAGGAAGGTGACATTTTTGCTTAAGTCACTCGCACATGGCTCTGCGATGAGTAAGTCATAAACAAAAAATACCAATTCACACTGTTTTAAAAAGCATTTACTAGAAGGGCTTACTACACCTTATCTTGTCATCGTTTTCTTATAAGCAAAGCAGTGTGCTTTGGAATTTGTTGCCTGGAACTTATTGATCACAAAGTACAAGTCTAATCTTACAATAATTATCACCTGTATTTGTAAAGTCTTTCAAAACAGTCTACATAACACTAAATGGATACAAATATTGGGACATACTGAATTGGGGTGTTTGACTGCTAACAGTGCACTGAAGTGCAAAACAATAATAACAAATTTCATTATATATAATCATTGCAATACACATTTTTGTAATTTACACTTTCAAAATGCTACTCAACATAACATTTTTTAAATCACCATCCTCTAGATTTCTGAAATATTTGTCATGTTCTGACTATAAATAATCATTTTAAGCCACCTGGTATCTTCAACTATCAGTAGTATTGACAACAACTGATATGAACATTTTCCGCATTATAATATTTCAAATCAACAAGAATGGGAAGTCATACAAGCTGCAGGTGTGATGCGTCCTAATGTTTCTGTCTATACAGTGTAAGAGAAAACCTGGATTATAAACAATGACTGCCAAAAATGAAAGACACATTATTTAGGCAGACTGGACTAGAAATAGAAAGTCAGTGCATTTCGGCCTCTGCATTGACTTCCAACCACAACTGTGCTACCTAGGAAAAGCGTCTGTACCTGGGACTTAACATAATAACAGTATTTGCTAATGTCTGTTGCCCCTTACGTTCTGGTCCTGGGTCTCTGGAATGAACTCCCCTTCACTGTGTATGCTGGTGTAGGAGCCCTGGCGGGCAATTTGCTGCTGCTCCTCAGGGACGCTGCCTGGAGGTGGGGACGTCCTGCCTGTGTGGAGGGAACCTGGAACGGTGACAGTTCAAGAAGAAAATAGGAACAGGAAGCAGCAAGTAACAGACGGAAATTCAAGGAAAAAAAAACACAGGCAAGGAAGTAGAAATGTAGAATTGAGGTGTTGGAAAGCGAAGACAAGCAAAGGGAAAATTGAGATGAAAGTGAGGAGCAGAGGGGGGAAAACGGCGTCACAATGTTATTCATGGGTACAAGTTTAACAGTGCCAAGACCCAGAGAGATGATTTACTAAACCACACTGCCGCCACCTCTAACCTCAATTACTGTGACAAACGCTCTCCCGGCTGAGCTACAGCGGAGACGAAGCACTCGTCCTTGACACAGTAAGACGACTTAATGAGTCTGAATGCACTGATGGGGATGATGAAGAAGTCCAGCTGATACAAAGATGTACAGAAATGCTAAAAAATATCACTGACGACACTGAAACTAAAGCTGGATTTCACTTTGTTTTTCTCCTCTGTCCATCCTCTCCTCTCCTCCCTCCTGCTGCTGTACATCACTGAAGTATCCAGGCTCACATCACATCCTCACTCAACCATCCACTGTGACCACTCTCCTGTCGCCTCTCATCTGCCACCACGCCCTCCGCTCCCATCACTGCCTCAGCTCCTCTCCGACTTGTAGCCGGCAGGGGAATTCATACACAGACGGGTAATTCTATACAATTTATATGAGTCGGAACGCTGACAGCGCTGATGTTATTGGGGCTACACGGGAAAGATTGGTGCTGACAGCAATCATAAAGTGTTTTCAGCCACGATACGAAAATGCAAATGTGACGGGGGGAGTCATTTGTGCATGTGTCTGAGGTTGAGATACGACTGAAAGATTGACCTTTCTGGACAGAATTGATATAAGAGAGGTGAAAAGACTCAGACACTGGCGACTGGGGAGAGCTCGGCATTTGACAGAGCATAATAAACCTTCACACTGTGTTACCCAACAAGCCAGAAGGGACAGCAAACTGTGAAGTGTGTCATGTTGTTTAGCTTGGATTGTTGCCTGATAAGAAAGAAGACTACAGTGGCGTGGAGTGGTTTTTTGTTGAGATTTCAAACATTTTGTAACCCCTGGATTTCTGAGTTTGCGGTTAAACCACTTCATTCCGAGTCAGATATAGTCTATAAAATGGGTAAAAATATGTGCTGAAAATATGACATCTGTTAAGTCTAAAACATATGCACTGTCCAACCAAAAAAAAGTCGCATACAGTATGTGTATGTGTGTAGTATTTCACTACACCACCATTTGTTTTGATCAGAGGAAACATTCACTGTGATCTCTTTTTTGCCACATAATGCTTATGTAATGTCATAATAAGGTTGATAATATTTTTAGTCGCATTAATTTCTGATTATTGATGATGGAGACATGGACCTCTGCATCAAGTCTTCATCACATCCATCCATGTGTGAAAATTATGTCTCATTCTCCCTGAAATATTCTGTCAAAAGCCTGATGACCCTGATCAATCCTGGCATTGTCCAATCTTTGAGACATTAGAGGCTATTTACTGCATCAGTTAGAGTTAAAGAACCTGTTCCAGCTACAACATTAATAGCCACTGCAGTACTTACCAATGGAAGGCTCTGAACTATTTGCTTAGTTAAATCTAGTGAATGTCTCCTGTAATCAGAACCAAAGGTGGTGCAGTGAAATATTGCATGAGTGACTTTTTTTTTGGCCGGGCTGTATATTTAATGTGTGCACTGCAAAAAAGGGGTATCTAAGAAAAGATAAAAACACTAAATTTTGGGGAAAAGGTACTCAAAACAAGTGAAATTATTACGACTTATACTTTGCCAAAATGTCTTGAATTAAAATTGTTAAATCTAGAAATAAAATTATAGTGTAAAGCTGAACACTTAAAATAAAAAATTAACTCTTAAAACAAGATACATTATCTAACACTTCT
>JAPTGW010000014.1:20264333-20278029 GCA_029814545.1 Apogonichthyoides opercularis
TTTCACAAGTTTCACATCCAGTAAAACTCCCGTGTGTCCCACAATGCGCTTATTTTGTGGAAGAAATAGTATAATTTTTCTGACTGGCGTGTCACTTTGTTGTGTTTAATGACCTTAATGTGAACATAAGTGGTGGTTAGTTTCAATTTCTACTTTTTGTTGCATTTAAGGAGGTAAATGCCTAGTATTTTACAAAACAGAAGCACAGATTTTGTTCAAAATAAACATTTTTTTTTTCACTTTAATCATAGTAAAAGGCACTTGAGTTCCATTTCCAGCTTTCCCCTTAACACATCAGTATCAGATTCCTTCAGATTTGTCTGTAGCACATAATGCATTTTAATACAAAACCATATACATGCAGCTGCTTCTCTGCTCTTGCATGGAGGACTGAAAATCCAGACCTGATTTGCAGTGAAAGCTGTCCATACCGGAGAGCCCTGATGCATTCATGACCTGTACTTTCAGACAACAATGAGGCAGACGCTGAGGGAATCCAATAAGATCTGTTTCAGTTGATGTTACCTGCATGCACAAGCAATTTACAGATATGCACGCACCCGGAGAGATTCAAGTGTATGCAAATATTAGCTAGGAAGAACGTGCATGTTCAATTACTTCTGAGTAAGGTTAATAATTTAATGGAGTCATCTCTTTTTCTTATTCCAGTGGAATATCCAGCTTGGGTAGTGGTATTATTGCCATGCATTAATCAATCTATACACATGAAATTTAACACAAAACTATAAATCCTTTAGTCAGACAGTGCATAACAATGATATATTTCCAAATGTGCCTGATGAAGAGCGGCCTCACACTGCAGTACTGAATTAATAGGTAGATGGCGCCATCACACAAGCACAATCTCTTAAGTATATTAGTCTCCATAAACTACATATTTAGTTAAGAAGAAAACAAGAGGCTTATGATGTAGTAGCATTTATTTGCCATTAACATTCATAAGTTTAGATAAAATGTAAATCTGACCTACTGTTCTTTGAGTAGTTTAAACATTCATGACACAGAAAAGAAAAAGAACGGACCATTTACTGCAACAAAAAGTAATTTTTCCCCATTCATTTTCTTAATAACAATCCTGTTTTGTTTACCATGACTTTAAGGCATAGCCTCAACCCATACACATCAGTCCATGAGGAGGAAATAGAAAAACTACAGTAAAAAACTGGTAAGTATATATACAGTAATATAAAATATTCACAACATCACTTCTCATGTTTTGAGATAGAAAATTTGTGGCTGCCAGAGAAAGCATGTTAATAAGATTTCACTCAGTTTGTCTTTGCGTTACCTGACCCAGACAGATGAGGATCTGCCTCTGTATTAGCTAGTAAAGTGGTTTATTTTATATTTACATTCTATCACAATAAACAGAAAGTAATAGCTTCTGTATACCAATACCACCATGTAGGTATAACAATACAGTACAGTATTAAACCATTAAATACAACATTTCCTCTTGACGCTTTAGTTGCTGATTACTGATAACAGTAACTACTCGTGTTTACTCAGTGTCCAGACTTTGCGGTCGTGTTCCCTCTCAGCTGTACCGACTGCTACGGCTGTGACTTCTGTGTCTGGAGGAACTGCGACTGGAGGAGCGGTAAGACCTGCAGCAGTCAGATTATAATGAAATATTTTACCTTCAAGGCATAAAAGCTGAACATAGCTGTAAGTATGATGACATATTATGTGCTCCCAGTGGTATTTTGGGGTTAAGTGAAAGGAAATGTCTTTGTGTCAAACCACAATTTAACATTAAGCCACAAGAAGGAAAAGTGAAAAGGTGAACAGGTTGAAATGAGACATGCCACCGTGCTGATGTCTGTCAGGGTTCACCAGGGAGCAGTGTGTCGTACCTGGAACGGCGGTCTGAGCTCCTGTAGCTGTCACTTCGTCTGCGCCCTCGTCTCCTGCTCGCGCTCCGACTCCGACTGGAATAGCTGTCATAAGAGTCTGACCTGCATTTACATAGAGCCGGATGACAACGGGGCTATTATTCTGGGAATACTTCCAAAGTGGATTTAGACTCACAGGTAGATAGTGGCAAAGGAACACTATTTATGAAAGAATTAAATATGTGATAATGATTGTGATCGATTTAAACAGTGTTTGTTTGAATATATTATATGCATACTCTGCTTAAGCTCACAAGCTTTTTCTTTATTTGACTAAATAACTTGAGGGGGTATACAGACCTGGATCTCCTGTGGCGATTATATGAGTGGCTCCTGGAATGACTTCGACTGTATGTTTGACTAAAGCAGGTGGAAAGAGAGAGAAAAAAAAAAAAAGTAGTGAGATAGAAGATCTGAAAAAGTACATACAGATATAGGACACATGCAATGATAAAACGCACAATGGAAGGTCTTTGAGAGGTTCTAATCAGTTCCGATAGGAAAGACTGACATTATAAAGAAACACGAGTTCCCCAGGGACACTGTGGTTTGTTCTATGGGTGATTCCCTGTCTTTAGCTTTCCCCCAGGGATCCATTCGGTGGCACAATAGATTAAATCAGTGTCTCCTGGTGTACCTGTGACTCCTGTAACTTCGATATGTGCTGCTGCGGGAGCGTGACCGTCCTCTTCCTCGTCTCTGTCTACTCCTGCTTCGGCTCCTAAAAATAATTACACTGTGTTATAAATTACATTTTCACCAAGATAAAACAAAAGCTCAATATCAGAGAGATTTAACTCCTGACTAAATGCTTCACATCCATCACGATTATCACTTCACAACAATCTTGATCTATGTCCAAAAGCCTTGCCAGCATTTACAAAGATTTACTGATGGTACCCCTCATGCACTTCACTTAATCACAGTGATGTATTCCGACCTGGAGGAATAGCTGGAGCTCCGGGATCTAGTTCTGGACCTGCTGTAGGAATGGGACCACCCTCTGGAGTGAGATCGGTGGGTGGAGGCAGACCGAGACTTCCTGGGCACAGACCTAGACTTCTTTGGAGAGCGTGGATGTGCTGCATCTCTGGTTTTCCCAGTGGAAGGAGATCTTTCGTCACTGGAGCTCTCCTGGTTCCTTGGTCTCTGGTTGAGCCGTGCGGTTTTACGGACCTCATCAAACAGAGATCCTGGTCGGACCCGGCTTTTGCTTTTTATCTCCATTCTTACTCCTTGTGTGTTGGGTGTCTGGTTTTCTTGAATTTGTATGTTCTTGGTGGTAACCGGTGCCACACTCACATTTGGTAGAGCTGACATTCCTTTCAGAGGCTTCCATTTCAAATTTATTCCAGCATCAAGCTGTTTGGATACTTCATCTTGCAGTCCACCAGCTGTTGTAGAGGTAATAAAACTCTGTTCTTTGCTCTGGAGCTGAGGTATTGGACTTTCTTTATTTGCCATATTTGAAGACTTAGAGGTAGATTTAAGTTTAAAATCAGAGCAGTTTGTAAAATCTTCAGTAACTGCAGACTCAACACTTGCATCACGCTCTGGGGTACAAATGTCCATATCATCTAATGATTGTTGAGCTTTGTTATAAGAGGAGCTCCTAGTACTGTTCTTATTAGATGCTTGACGATGAAGCTGTGTTTGTTTTGGGGTTTTATTAGTACATTCTCTTGTCTTCTGCTTACCTCTATCTTCTTCTCTACTAGGATTCTTACTGAATGAGGTCAGATTTTGGTCACCGTCATTCACATTTTCTACAACTGGCCTCTCTCTGACTCTCCCTGGACTACGTTTCTCTTTCTTGGATTCATCATCATCTTCTTCCTCTCCAAACTCCAAAGGAGGCTGCCAGTGGAAAGTCTCTTTCAGCTTCTGATGTTTCCTTTTAGATCTCTTTACTTTGTCTTTACTGTGATGAGAATTGGTTTTGTTCTCACCTCTCCTTTTGCGTTTATGCTTACGTTTAGTTTTCTTTTTGCTCTTATGCTTCTCAGGCTCTGGAGGTTTCTTAGGACTTTCCTCTGAGTAAGAAGAAACGACAGCAGTAATCTTGTGCCCAAGAGCGGTCACTGCCTCTGACGTCTCTTTTATAGCTTTAAGAGCTTCATCCTCAGATTCAGAACTAGCCTCCCCCTCCTCTTTTTCAGATATGGCTGTTATCCTGGCGTTCATATTTTCAGAATCACTTTCAGAATTCCATCCAGTGACAGATGAGAGCTTTTTGTCTGGAGATTCACTGGACTGAACTGCTTGTTTCTGTTTTTTGGACAGAGCAGTGCTGTTGCTTTGGCTTACTTTGTCACTGTCACTGTCCCACTCAGACTTGCTATTGACAGTACCAACTGTCTTTAAACTGTGATGCTTTGTCTCTTGATCCTGTGAAATTCCTTTCTCTTTTATTTTCTCCCAAGAGCTACTTCTCTTTGAGACACTGACATCAGGAGTACCCTCACTGCCTGTTTTATTCTGTGAACGTGAGCGGGTACTAGCAAGGGAAATGTACTTATCTACATTTTTTATCCTCTTTAGAGACGTGTAGTACTCTTTCCATTCTTTTTCTAATAAGTCTTTCTTGTTGTTACTTGCTTTCTGGGAGTTGTCAGAGTCTGATCTGCTGTAGGAAGATGACCTGCTATTATCTCGATGAGGGGATCTGGACCTGGACCTGCTATAACCTCTACTCCTTGAGCGACTATATGAGCGGCTGTAGGATCTACTTCTGGCTGATCCACTACGCGAGCACCGTGCAGTCCTGTGTGCTTTCTCAGTGTGCCTATATTCACCGTCTGTGTCACTTGGTGGACATTTTGGTGTAATAGACTTCTGAGCTTTTTCTGTAACACCATCAGCCGTTTGTCCAGTTGAGTTGAGTGTATTCAGAGCAACTTTTGCTTTGATTTGCTGAAGTTGGATGTAGGAGGGTTTCCATGGCTTCTGTCCAGGTTTCCAGCGTGAGGGTGGAGGACTGTCACTAAGGGGAATCACAGGAACACTTTCAGGGGCGGAGGCTGTGGGGAGTCTGGGGACAGGGGTCACTTTGCTCTCCGAAAGCTGCTCAGGCACGGGGTTTGTGGTATCTGATTTGGGTTTACTGGCTTTTCTTTTTCTTGGGGACCTCGATAAACTCCTCTTCCGAGATGGAGACAAAGACCTGGATCTGTACCTCGATCGTGATCTGGACCGAGAGTATGTAGGAGATCTAGATCTAGAGAGTGACCGACTTCGAGATTTAGATAAGCTCCTGGATCTTGAGTAAGACCTGGATCTTCCTCGAGATCTGGAGTGACTGTGTGATGTGCAGGACCTCGAGTAGGATCGCGAGGTTCTGAGAGACTGGGAAGACCGTCGCCTCCTCGTGGTCGATGAATGACGCTGACTTGAGGGGGAACGAGACAGTGAACGGGATTTTCTGGACTTGGACTGCCATCCTGAAGACACGGACCTCTCATCGTTTGATGCATAGAGCTCCTGATGCTTGTTCTTAGAGCTCTTCTTCTTACCACGTTTCCGTTTTTTGGCCTTCTTCTTGCGTTTTACTTTTCTCTTCTTCTTACGTTGCCGCCGCGAGCTGGACCTCTTGGGGCTGTGATCTGAAGAGCGGTCTGGGGAATTGGACCATGCAGAGTCACTTCTGTCATCCCATCTGCTTGAGGAATGGTCATTCAATCTGTTAAGCCAAAAGATGCATGAAGCAAAATAGAAAAGAAAATAATATTTAACAGCCAAGTAAAACATTATGTCATACTTGTCTCCTTTGGTCCATCGCTCTACACTTGGAGGTTGGTAAACTTTGGTTCTCTTCATCTCTTCTTTCCAGTGAGGTGGCGTTTCACTGCCGCCATGCGCCTCCATGGATGCAGAACGGGATTTAGACCTTGTAGGAGTGTGATATCTCTGCAAAACAAGACAAAAAGCTTTGGCTACAGAGGAAAAGCAATTAGTTGACAAACTTCAAGGGTTGGCAGTTTGATACCCAGCTCCTCCTGCCAATATGTCGTGTCGTCCTTGGGTAAGACACTGAACCCTACTTGAACCCCATTTTCCCTGTGGGTAGGCTAGTGTCTTGTGTTGGCAAATAGCGTGTAAGTGTGTGTAGGAAAGAGTCACAAACATTGTAATGGCCTTTGGGTACCAGTGGAAAAGATTATATTTGCAATCCGCTTACTTCAAATATATGTTAAGACCAATAAAATGTTTTCCATAGTTAGCAGAGAAAAAAGGTTGTAGTTAAAATTCACTTTAGTTTTCATAAAAATATTCAGTCAGGGTAAACAAGTCTGTTCTTGAGGTGAGCATTAGGCCTGTCACAATTATTCCATAAATGTCTGACATCACTTACTTCACATAATCATAACGGTCTCATTGGAAATAGTGATGAAATATGACATTTTCCTAATGTTTCATACAGCCTAAAATAAAAACTTGTATGCATTTTGTTTCAGTGTCAATAAATTGCTCTTGTTCTTCAGTGCGTTCAGGTATTTTATATATATATATATTCATTCTCAGGCTTATACTATCCATATAGCACAGAATGTACATAAAAAGACAAGAGATGAAATTACAATAATTTGTGTGAATTATGGTGAGTATACCATTGTGCCTCTGCCTTTAATCTTCCGTCCTGACTTAGAGATCGCTGGTTTCTGGTCAGCTGAAAGTGCTGATTCTTCTGTTACAATTCTGGAAAAACAGTCACATGTTATTGAAAGGAACTCATTAAAGTAAAAAGGCCAGTAATATGACAGAAGAATATTTAGGTAAAACCCTTCAAACTGACATCTCTACTTTATCTTCCTGAGACGGCATGTCCCGTCGCAGCAAGAAGCGGTTCTCTGGCACAGGTGGAATCTCCTCTGGTCGAACCACAGGCTTTTCTCTCTTTGCACTCTGCTCCTTTTCTCCCTCCACTTCAGCCTCTGCCTCCAACATTTCTCCTCCCGCAGGGCTAAAAGAACATCAACAAACAGCATGCAAAACCATATTTTGTTATGCAAAAAAAGTAACCCTTCTCCTGGTTCTGATGTCACTGTACCTATTTGTATATAGGCTTGGTTATTAACCTGGTAAACTGAGTTAAGCATGTAAATGAGACCAAAAAAAGTACCTTTGCTTAGATAAAATATCAGTTTTCTTCTTCTTCGATTCCCTCTTTTTCCTTTTAGCCCGTTTGCTTTTAGCACGTCTCTTATATTTGTGATGTTTGTGCTTTTCATCAGTTTCACTTTCAGATTCCACTGAAGAGGAAAACTGAGAAGACGAGTCATGGGAATTGAGGGACGAGTCAGCAGGATGCGATGTCCTTTTCCTCTTGCCTTCAAGTACTGAGGAAGGAAATATCACAGTATGTAAGACATTTAAAAATGTCCTCATATTACAGAACATCACAAACAGTAAAAGGCCAAGAATGCATTTTTTTCCTTTTTCTAACCTCCACACAGAAGTTATCAAAATAAATCTGCAGTGTAGACTAAAATACTGGAAACAGATCAGAGATTTAACATGAACATCAAGTTTTGGTGACTGAACAACATAATACATATTCTGTAACACTTTAAATCCTTTACAGGATAAAGGAAAGTTCAAATGCCACAAATTAATTTTAGTGTAGTGTGTCAGTTTACAACTAAAACTTTCTTTCATTGTTTGCAATGTTGATCTCAATGTAAGCAGGTCTGGCAGAGTCAGGTGGGCAGATGCCAACTGAACTCCACAGAGATCACAGCACTGATCCTCATTAAACAGAAGATCAGGTTACACGCCCCGTCCTAATGCCACTGGGGGGAAAACACTGGCATTGAAATGCCAACCTCTTACAGAATGAGCACAAAATATGACCCAGTTCAAAGGAAACACACAAAATCCCTGCAAAACGTGAAAGAGAAAACAACTGGACGTACAGATGCTCAGAACGGATAACATCAAATTGGGAACTGACATTATGCAAGTCTACAATTTCATTTAGCAGACACACAACAATTATATACCAGTGTGGGTGGCACTGGAGGCGAGGAGGATGAAGTGTCTTGCCCAAGGATATAATGGACTGACTAGGACAGAGCAGGATTTGAGCTGCCAACCTTTCGGTTATTGGATGACCTGCTCTACCACCTGAGCCACGGCCGCTCCATTATACACAGCCATGTTACAAAATACACAACTTCAACATACCTATACTTACAACATACCTTCACTAAGGGTATAACTTATGATCGGGGTGTTCTGTGAATCATCTTGACAAATAAATGACAAAAAAAAGGAGGTGGTATACTTCTCATGTATTTATTTTAACATACTTCCTCACCATATGCATTTGAGCTTTTACCGGGGCAGAGTTGTGTTCCATGTCAACATTTTATTTGACTGAATCTGAGATACTAATAGACATAATAAAACAGGTTATGAATTTTAATTGAATGTTTTCTCCTTACTGGAATTCTTGAAAATATTTAGTTTTAAAGAGTACTACCCATGGACACAATAAAGCCAAGACTAAGGTTTGCAAACTGAAAATGTGGAGAAAAAAACAAAACTTGCCATCATTGGCTGACTTAGTGATCAGCTGTCCACAGTCAACAACTCTCACATCAGCGTAGGGTCTGCTAGCAGAATCAGTCTTTAGCCCCTCGATCTTCTTTATCACTTCAAACCCAGAGATGACTAACCCAAAGACGACATGGACTCTGTGCAAAGATAGTAAAAAAGACACATTAAGTAGAAAATAGTAAAATGGCATTAAAATGCCTCTTAGATTTTGGTCAAACCTACCCATCAAGATGTGGTGCCATCTTGGTTGTGCTGTTTGAGGAAAAATTAGCAATGATGGGAGAAGGGTCCACCAGTGGCAGTAATGGGTTCATAAAAAAGGGAGAAAAGGGAGGAAAACAATTAGAACAAAAAAGCATCCTCAACAAACTTTGTTTTCTAGCATCCAAGAAATTTCAAAAGATGCTAGATCTGCGAGACCCTTCACTGCATTCCAAATCAGTTATGAACAGTAAAACAGTCTCTATCTTTCCCTTGGCATGTATCAGATTAGTTCTTATTCATGAATGACACTTCTAACCTATAATGACGACTACTTTAAGCCTGTAATCTTCATATATCACACCTCAAAACCGATGGTGAATATCATTTAAACACATTGAACTCTGCAAAATGTTCGATACAAACTAGTAAAGGAGAGAGAAACACAGCCTTGGAGACACATTACCTTGGAAGAGCTGGATGCTAGAGTTTCTGCAAATTTTACACAAAAATGGCAAGAGAAAAAATGTAACACATTTGTAGGTAAAAAAAAGAATGAATCCAAGTTTCTCTGCACTTTTAATATCAACTACACAGAGAGGGGATTATTGACCGTCACACTAAATGACAAATGCTCATCTACAGTTTCAAAACAGAAAAAGGGACAGAAAGCAAAAACAGTACCGCAAAATGGCATGTTAGTTAAATTGTTTTATTTATTAAAAGGCTCTGAGTGAAATCATTTACTGAATGTCACTCACATGAAAAACTGTGAGCCGTTGGTGTCCTTCCCACGATTGGCCATTGACAGCAGGAAGGCTCTGTCGTGTTGGAGACTGAAGTTCTCATCTGTTGGAAGCAGAGCAAGAAGGTTGAAAGTCTCAGAGTCTGTCCGCTTATTAGTGACAAAGGAAATATTCAGGGAAGAACAAGAAAAAGGATTAGCATTTATAGTCATTAAACCTTAGCATTGCCTCACCAACCCGCCTTCTACAGTGTAAACGTTACATGATTTGAGCATTGAAGTACAAGCTATTTGTCTCATTCCAAAAACGTATAGAGTAGATTCCTCTTTGTGCCCAAATGTTGCTTTAGTACATTACATCTGCACATATGATATCCATGTTGACAGCTAAACTATCATGTTTCCAGTGGGATATTCCTGAGTATAGTATGTCTTCCGGTATGTATCTATCTGCTCGTCCTGGCAGTCATGTAATGGTACTGCCGCTAAAAATACCCCATATGTAACATAAAGAGGAATATGAGCAGCTTGGGGCTTTGCGTGTCAGTGTAGAACCGTTTAGATCCCTTCAGTACAAAATTTGCACCTGCACCTTTGCACTGTTTCTACTGACTGAGGAAGGTGGTGGGGACAATGTTGACATGGTGTTACTGAGCTGTGTACATCTCTTACCTTCTCATTTTGCAAAAGACCACTCTATAAATAAAAGAATATGTTGAAAATTTTAGGCAAGAAGATTGTAGCTTTCAATAAAGAGAATGCCTACTCTCCATGCTGATTTGATAAAGCCCACTACTGTTACTAGATAGAAGACAGCACTTTACAATGGAAAGTGAAAGTCTACAGAGTCATACATAGGAAAACCCACAATTACCACAATAGACACATGCAATGTTATGTTCATGCAAAAGTTGCTAAGGTAGAGGCTCATGGGTATTTAGAGTTACATCAACAATCTCGACTGCTTATAGGATTACTGGATACTGCCATTACCTTTGAAGTAGCCGCCATATATGGACTCTCCTCCTCTTCCATTACCTAAAAAGATTGAAAATAACTCAACCCAAAGCTCCGGTCTCTTTATATTCAGGCACGTTTACACTTGAAAGTCTGTACTGAGGTACAAAAACATGAGCATTAGTTAGTTTTGCTTTCTTGCTACAATTTTGTGAGTGAACTAAAGAACTCTGCAAACACAGTAATACCTGCTGTGACTGGCTGTATCGCACTGTACTTTAGATAATATGCAGATTGGTGTGTGTCTAAGATAAGCGCGTTGACAACCTGATGTGTAGCTTTTCCCATTGACATAAAAAAACAAAAAAAACCAAAACAGACAGCATCATGAACTTTTACAGCTGTCACAGGTTACTCATCTCCATTTCTCTGACACTTTTATCCCTCTGTAATTTTTATGCATCTTTCATAGGACTTAAATTGGACCACCTAAAATGGTCCTCTCCTCTCTATGTGCCACAGTAGCTCATTTTTCCTTCTTCAGTTCTTTTCTTCTTCTTTAGTTGAACGTCTCCAGTGACTCTAATTTTAGTTCGAACCAAAGTGAAGCAAGTCCAGACTAAACAGGGCACTGTTTAAGCACCATAAATGTTTTCACTTGCAACCACAGCAGCATTTTGGATAAAAGAAAGCAAGCCGATTTGTGCATTAAGTTTCTAGAATGAAACTAGCAACTAACCAATTTAATGAGCAGTGCAGGAGAAGCATTTACCACCTCGACAAACAATAAAGGCAGTGTGCTTGGTAATTATTACTTAAATTACTTACTGGAACACACTTGTGCAAATCTTTCTACCTGAGGACCATTACTTTGCTGATCTTGTAGTGACAAAATGCTGAAAAGTCAACTACCTACCCAAATTCATTCATGCTGATAAATCACATTAAGTTATACTGTACATTAAACATTATTACCTTCAGTGAAGTCGCCTCCCTGGATCATAAAGTTCTTAACAACTCTGTGAAATGTGGAGCCTTTATAGCACAGCTTTTTCCCTGTGATTTTGCCAGTCCCTCTTTCACCTGAAAGGAGATGTGTGTTAAATCAGCTCACAATAACCACAAAAAACACAACAGGTTTGCTACTTTTTTTTTTTTTAATGCCAGATGCTGTGAGGTGTTAGAAAAAATGTTGCACTTAAAGTCTGCCACATGGCTTTGCTCTCAACAAGGGACTAAAACTGAGGTTTGGCTGTGAACAGTTTCAATAAAGCAAATACTTTGTCCAGGCATTAGAATTGATTAAAGAAAATTTTTCCACCATGGTGATACTGGCGGCAGGAGACAGAATATTATCCCAAAGCTACTATGTCAGTAGAGTCCCCTTCCCCTAGGGTGAAAGGAGATATGAAGTCAGAGATTTCATTAAATGTGTTGATGTGTTTAAGGTTGCTTTCTGAGGACAGAGGACTGGCTGTTCAAACAGGCAGCTTAGGTTGCTAATCTCAAAGTATTTTCCTTCACTAGCACAAGCATTGTTTCAAGGGTTTGGTTTCCTGTGGTGTGGTCTGATCACCTTCTCAAAGAACACCTACAGAAGAGCACTTTTAAGATATCCACGACAAATGAGTGCTGTGTGTTGCTGTGTTCTGTTGTCTACATGTGTCTGGATGTTCAGGAAAAGGAACAGAAAAACCAGCTGTCTCCCATGTCTGCCCTTGCCAGCATCACATTCCCCATCGGCCAGGTGGGGTGAAAAATGAGAGGAAGGATCGATCAGCAGTCTGTGTACAGATTTATAGCTACCTCAAGGCAGACCACCACCATTACAGTACTCTGCTTAGCGAAATGAAATATCAGACCTGGACCCTCGACCCATCCAGTGACTCCAACTGTCACCCAGTTACTGGAACTACAGCCAGACCTCCTTCTCCTTCTGTCATTAAATTACACCAACAGCAGGTGTCCGGATAACTATATGGTGGCTTATTTATTTACACAATATGATTCATTCCACTAGGGAAAATTTAGGGAGAAATATGGCAAGAACAAGAACAAAGCCATCTGAAACATCATTAGTTACACTGCTTGAATCCTATGATTTCACCATTGTATGTTAATGTTATGATTTATGTCAATGTAAAACACAATAATTGGTTAGACAACTGTTGGAAACACATATTATTACTCACCAGTGCACAAACACAGAAAGTTTTTGCTTGTCTTGGGACAAATGTCAGAAAAAAGTTGAAACACTATGCGACCAACTGCAAAAAAACACAACACATAAAGATCTTTAAGCCTTGGGATAGTGATAATGATAAATGTTTAGGCTACATACTATATCTTTATTAACTCAGTGTTGTAAACAAAAACTATCTGAAAATGGAATAAAATAAACATTAATACCTAGAACATAATTAAGAATCCAAAGTAGTCTTACTACATCCTATGTGCTTAATTGGCTTCCAACACAAAATTAGAAGAAACCTGTGGTGAAGCTCAGACACTTAAAAAAAACTTTGTCTTGTAGTAAATGTGAAAAATACCAGAGTGATGGGAGTTTATTTCATCCCAAACTGCTCATTACATAAAGCTAAAGCTAGGCATAAAGTTACATTTCAGTAGAAACAAGGCATAACTACTACAACCAGTTTACCCACTAAATGTTGTTCAACTGCCTGTTCCATTTACATGCACAAGCAACTAAAAATGACTCAAAGCTCAAAAACTTCACTTACAAACACAAGTACATAGTTTAAATGTGTTTATTTAAAACTAGAAAAGTGAGATGAAATTCTTTACATGTTAAAAAAAACCCCAATCCTTATATGTAAAATTATTTCCAACTCTCTTACCTGGCTCCCGGTTGAGCTCTACATCAAAGTAACACTGAGGGCGGTCTTTCACCCCCATTGTAATCAAAGTCTTGGTGACCTAATATGTAGAAAGAGCACAAACATCGAATGATCAGAAATAATGAAAGTGTCTGCTTTCAAAGTAGCAATAAACAGCCTGTAAGGGTTCCTCTGTTACTGTCAGCCCACAAAGTGCAAACATATTTACTGGAGTGTGGTGGAAAACAATGCAGACTTCGACAGCAAGGGAGGAGAGAGTCAGTGAGGGGAGGAGAGGAGAGAGAAGATAGGAGGAGAGGAGAGAGAAAGTGTAGTCTATGGGTAAACATATTGGCTATGCAAATTCAAGCAGAACACAGCACAGCCCTCTTGTTGTCCACTTTTAACTCCTTTTCCACTGTCCACTTGGATACCATATGACACTGCTTATATGGACAATGAAATGTCAAAAACTGTTGTTT
>JAPTGW010000014.1:20646366-20656938 GCA_029814545.1 Apogonichthyoides opercularis
GAGCTGAGCTGCTGAATATTTATCACCTCCCCAAACTCCAAACTCCCCTCTTGCCCCCCCCTCCTCCCCAGTTTTACGTCTTTTTACACCCCTCTTCTCCCCCCTCCCCTCGAGGTTCTCCAAACACCATAAAGCCCCCCCCTTTAGATAAACACATGCGGTGTCAAGTGTGAGGAGTGCTGGGGGTTCAACTGCCCCACTCGGGCCCACGGCCCACAATGCCATGCTGCATAGCTGCCATGCGGGAGGCCGGTTGCCCCTAGCGACGCTAACAGGCAGAACGCACCTTAATAGAGTGGAGAGTCATTGTAAAGCAGTGAGCCGGTGCACGGACAAAGACCCCGCAGACCCCTGGAGAAAGGGGAGACGCTACTCTGAAGGGCCCGGGGAAGAGCTGATGGGCCCTGCTCAATGACCAAAGAGAAGGAGGGAGGCTCATTGACCAAGAGGTTTGAGAGTAGTATGTGGAGATTTTGAGAAGGCAGGAGGGGGGAATTCAACGCCTCTACGGATTGATGTGAGATGGGTGAAGGGGGTTTACGAAGGCATTGGGGGGGTGGGGGGTGGCGACTCAAATTAATAGAGAGGATGTCAACTGGCAGGCGAGCAGGAGGAGAGAGCAGGGCCTCGTCAATGAGAGGGTGTGTTTGAGAGAGCGTGTGTGAGAGCGTCGCTGAATGTCCCAACATATTTTCCCCTCACTCTGTCAATCTGTTTTCTGGCCTCTCGGTCTGGCTGGGGTTTGTGTTGAGTGGAGGAGGATGAGGAGGGTCCGGAGGTTGCTTAACAAACCAACAACCCACTTAGTTTACAAGCAGACCATCACATAGGGAAAGAGCAGCAACAGAGGCTGAGGGCAACATGACAGATATTTAGCAATCTGTAGGACTTCAGAGTAACAGTTTAACAGATCATTCTTAGGTGTAAATGACTAATCCTATTCGCAATCACTCTGTCACCTAAAAGCCAAGTTAACATAATTTGTGGTTTGGTCTGTGAATATTTACATTATTGCATATTATATACTGCACTGCTATAATATGAGTGTATGGTAAAAAGGGTCAATAAATGATAAAGTGACATGATTTTCAGGGAGAATTTGTGCCTAAGAAACTATTTTGAAAAAAATATTTGATTGGCTTTATAGTTTAATGTTAAGAGAAATACTCCAGATTATATTTTTCATATGTTGTTGTGGAATGAGACCCAATCCTTCTCTGTTAACCTCAACACAAAGGAAAAAAAAAAAAAAAAAAAAACCTTGGCAGGGAACACATCCACCACCTCTTCTCATCTCTCTCCACTCTGTAATGAGACCCACTACTTTGGACAAGTCCATGGCATTTTGGAGCCCCATGTTGGCATGAAAACTCAACTCAACAGGTGGAAAGAGGGGCAGTCCAAATCCCCTTCGAGACATCATTCGTTCTCATGCCATAAAATTACACATCAAAAGCATCCAATTCTCCCTAACAAGGTTGAGAAATTTCCCCCTCCTCCCTTCATAATGCTTTCACTCACACACACATATATATGCACACGCTTTACAAAGTATTAATGAGCTATATGCCAGTCCAGCCCCTCCTTTACCCCCTGAACCGACACTAACGAGCTACAGAGCGTCTCGAGGATTAAGCAGAAGGATCTGGACAGGCCTGCAATGGAACAGGGGGTGATTTAATCAATTAGGCACCGGCGTATTTGCATAATTTAGATAACGAAGCCGAATTAACCGCGGAGAGCTAATTACTGTGCCATGATGAACACACCCGCCCACATTCCTTTGCCTGCCGTGAGATGCCAATGCGCCCACCAGGGCCATGGGAACGGATCATCATGGCTCCTCGGGTAGATGGAGCAATACAGACAGGCCGAACTGTAATGTAGGTACCATTAACCAATCACACTGGAGGACCGAAGGAAGGAAGGGTGGATAAAAGAATGGGAGGGGATTAAAGAAGGAAGGACAGATGGAATGATTGAGGGAGTGATGCTGGAAAAATAAAGTGGTAAAAAGGATGAGCATATAGTAAGATCTACAAGTTGGAAAAGGCAGATGATTGATCATAGAAAGAAAGAAAATAGAAAATATGGTTATGAATAACAAATTAGAAAAGTAAACGACGGGATTACTTTTTATTGGATGAGACATTTAAAGACATCACTTGGGAAAAAATACAGGGTATGTTTGTCTTCAGGCCCTTTCAGAGAGTGTTTAAGAAAGAGTTGTACGGCCTCGTGACACACACACACACACACACACACACACACACACACACACATAATCATTCCCATACACTGCAGGGAAAACTAACTAATACCCAGGATTTCACAGTACTCATCACACAAATGCACATGCAGTTACATATTTCATTTACCCACAACCATTCTTTCTCTGCCTGTGTTCTTTCTCCCTTGCAACTTGATGACACATAAGCAAGCAATCACACAAACTCCTATTATATGGTAAAAGTATACTCACAGAGGCACATAAATATGCAGACCTCGGGAAGTTTTTCCAACACCAAACGTCAACACGCACAGAAACGAGCTACCACTTATCCCCGACTCCAGAGATAAACTACATGCACGCCACAGCATTCGGGCATGCTAATATAGACTTTCATAGATGTACATATACGCTGCCTGCTCCTTGTGTGTTCCTCCATCATAGGGAGCGTAGAAGAGAAGGGAGGGAGGAGGGATGTGAGGGGGTGAAAGGGGCCCCCAACTCTTTTGGCAGCTCATAAATCAGAGTGAATGGAACCAATTATAAATCAAGAGCAATTTCTCCCCATTATTCAGCAGGAACCAGGAGAGGGAGAGCAAGAGAGAGGCTGCAGGAACCTACAACTCTCTGTGGGAGATGAAGGAAGGAAGAGAAAAGCAGAGAGAGTGAAATATTATATGAAAAACAGATATGAGAAGGCATTAGGAAATTGAGATAAGGCAGAGCGAGAGCGACGGAAAGAGAGCAGGAGAGATGAGGGAATGGAGAAAAGCTGTAAAGTTATATGAAAAGGAAAGCGTTATAGGAAAAACAGATAAGAAGCGAAAAGAAACAGGCGTAGAAAGGCAGCGGAGAGGGTGTGGAACTGTGTCGGGAGATGGAGCAACAGCCTTGACTGGTTACTCCATGGTTATAAAGTGAAAGCTGCTGGGTCTGAATGAGTTTCTTAAGAGGAGAAACAGCTGGAGGAGGCTTGTTTCAAAGAGAGCTCTCAGTTTCAGAGGCTGGATTAGTATGTGTGTGAGAGACGTGTAACGCAGGGCTACCATTTGTTCTGTCACTCAGAGTCGCGGATGTGCCATATCCTAAAAGGAAAGCTCGGAATTATCATAAAATAAAACCCTGCACAGTACATATACTCGCATGGACAGCAGGCAGAGGAGCACCGTTCATGGAAAATTCCAGCTCTGATAACCTCAGGGGCCCCACTAACTAACTAATCTGGTGCCCAGTGATTTATTCTGTTGAATCATGTCTTCTCCTGCCAGTTTGACATTCTTCAATGATGAGTTTTTTCTCTCTCTGGGGCAACACTTTAAATCTGATTATTGGTTAATGCTCTGGAACAGAAACCCAGATTCCTTGACGCTTTTGTTTTTCGGTTGCTTTCATTGGTTCAAGTGCGGCATATTGCAACGTATAAACGGACGTGTGTGTGTGTGTGTGTGTGTGTGTGTGTAGTTTGTAGCCTGTGCACAAAAACCAAAGAAACGTGTGTGATGAAGACAGAAGCAAGAGAAAGTGACCAACTATGGGAGTCCGTAAAAACAGAAGGCTTACATTGAACAGTCCCAGTCAAGAGTGCAATCTTGTGCCTGTGTGTGAATGATCTATTAGAATGTCTGGGTTGCTTTTGGCTCGTAATAACACCCCCTAATCTTTGTCCAAATATCTGCTTTGCACACATAGGACTATTTGTCTACACACACACACACACTCTGCTCTCTTATCCGAGTCTGGAGTTGATCAATGATCTAACAACACTCACACCAGGCTCACTTACAGCCGCCAATACAATGTGTGTGTTTGTGTTTGCGTGTGTGTGTGAAAAAGAGCGAAAGTATGGCCTGGGTAACTTCATTATCCAATCAAGAGCTTCTTAACTTTTAGTTTAAGTAGTGGAACAAATCAACTCAACTGGTTTAAGGGCTTTGGATAATCCCTATTAAGCTCTTAAGACAATGACTGGAAACTTAATTATATTTATGATGCAAATATACATTGACAGCAAGCATCTAGATAAGGTTTCTGTATGTTATTTTGAAAGCCTGTAACTTGTGTTTGCATGGGAAAGTTACACAGAAGTCTCTTAAAGTAAATTTATCTTGTAACAAGCATTCCTCAGTTCTCGTGTTAAGCATTTCGTTTGTCTCTACTTTCCACAGATCCAATTCTTCATTCCTGGCTCAATAATCTCATTCTGTTTGATCATAGCCTGTTTAATTAGCCTCTCCAACTCTCTGTCAGAACTTTCTCCTGCACTATTCTGCCTTTTTTTTTTTTCACCTTGCATTCCTGCCTCTCTCTGTGGTCCTGGCTGACAAGGAGGATCAGGAGGAGAGAGGTATGCAGCCCCAGGGGAGGGGCCTGGACTCCGGCCACCTGCTGGTCCAGGTGTCCCTCTCTGGTTATCCATGTCTGACTGGACACAGAAACCCTCTGGGGGCACAGGGCCCAAGCCCAAGTCTCCAATCTGTCAGCGCTGAAGGACTAATGCACCGTATGTCAACAGGCCAATAATGTCCAGCTCTGCTCTGGGAAATCAAGCAGCCTTATTTGGCGATGAGTGTGTTCCTTTGCTAGTTTATGAAAAGTACATTAACCCAGAAAACTTTCCCTGAAATTACGAAGCATAAACCAGCCCCTTCTCTCACACACATTGACACTTTTTCTCTTCTGTTTACCTTTCTCTTTTTTTTTTCCCCCTCAAGCTGTAATCTCAAAATGACCACGCAGGTGAAAACTAGTGACAAGCAACACATTCCTCTGCCAGGAGATAATCCGGATTGGACAGAAACTATCACTCACGCACAAGCACGAAAACCTGCACATACATACATATATGTGCGAGTAGGCCCTCAGATTCTGCCTGCAGGCTGTTATGACTGCATGAGTGTACCCGCTGTCATAGAGATGAAAGCGTGCCCTCAGGAAGGATTTTTTTTTCCTCCTTTGTCAATTAACGCCAATGTTACACCCTCTACAATAACAATGCTGCTTTCCAGCACCACAGTCAAAACTCAGGAACTTTGGCATACACTCACAAACATGAGATCCAAGTCAAAAGCAGCAGAGTGAGCAGTAACAGCAGGCTGTTTGTAATCTTGAAATGCATCTTGAAAAACCATCCCCATCCAAAGGCTTTGATTTACATCCAGATGTAAAAACATACCATGCTGTACAGAGTCAAACAAGTTAAGTCCTATTCTTCTAGTTCTATCTGACATCATTCTTCAAAAGAAGAGGATAAATTTCAAAACCAAATTCAGATATGACAGAGACACTCTATTTCTGTTGGCTGTATACCTAAATCCACACAGTAACTTTTCTTCATACGAAATCTCAGCTCTTATATGCTGAAAAACAACCACCAGCCACTGGCCAAATAGTGGAAAATTGGCAGCTTTTACCGAAGCTATGAGTCTGTTTGGCAGGTAACCAAGATCAATCAAACGCAATTTTAAATTCCATCTTGATTGTTAAAGTCTGGCTGGTAGCAAAAAGTATGTGCTTAACACTGACACGATCACTCTCTGCTATATATGTGCTTGTTTTCAATCTCAAAATGTGCAGAGCTTCACTGTATGACTTTATGTTCATTTATATTTGTGATTACTGCCCAAACCCCAAAAATATTTACTTCAGAAACACACACACACAAAAAAAAGAGCGATCACATATTCCCACAGAGGAATAACTCCAACTCCTGCATCATGTGTTATTTCACTTTAAACCCTGAGAGCTTTTTATTCATATCACGAATAAAACAGAAAAGTACTACAATACTCCTACAGGGACCAGATATGTGCCTGTGGTTTTCAGTAATGAATTAAGTGCATACTGCTCTCTATACGTCTCTATGGTGTTACTGCATGGTTGTATATGTAATATGCTGACCTACAGGGAAGGCTGGATGAGATAACTTACGCTGTGATTTGAGCTTAATGCATCTTGTAAATTGGATTTTAGTCTCCAGTCCTGTTCTGTGCCAATACATTTTTTTCAGGCTTCTCATAAGCAACTGGAAAGGCTGAAGCAGTGTGAGAAATGGGCAGATAATCAGACTGGAATCAATTAGTTCAACTTTGATCCACCGACCGCCAGTGATGATCATCAACAACAACAAGGCCTGCCACTAAACAACAAGAGGCTCCTTTTTACTGAGACCAATTAATTCCCTTATAAGCCGTGCGCCTAATTGGAGGAGGCCAGGCCATTCGTTTCGACTTTTAATCCAAGTGACATTGATTCAGCAGAACAATCGGGCCCTCTTGTCTGATGCCATGTCAGTCACTGAATTGCTGTGGTTTCTCCATGCGAGGCAGTCGAGGCTAAATGTAATCCAAACAACAAAACGACACCTGGGGTTGGAAATTTGAGCCCCTGCGGCTGTTCCTGCAGGCCTCCTCCATGTTCATGTGTCCCCCCTCTTGTGTCTTTCAACCCGGCCCCTGTAGTGACTGACACCCCAGCCAAGACTTATTAACTACCCGGGGGATTAAGACAAACATTTTCTCATTAAAATCAGACCTGAATGAGAGGATGATATCAGGAGAGGCTGCACTGACAGTAAAGCAGGATGCTGCATTCCTGGCTGGACTGAGCAGCTGTCAGTTTATAGGAGGCCCTAATTAGGTTATACTGACACCAGGACTTGGGTCTGGGGGTGAGGGGCTATAGAAATGCACTCAGGTAGTGTTGATTTGTACTGACACCAATAACTGTATAGGCTTTTTAGTCCAGAAACAGGACATTACAGATAAATAGTGGTGTTTTATATGTTTAAGACGTCTCAAAAAACATCCTGATCTTCAGTTTTTGCCTTTTTAGTATCATCAGTATATTACTGTTACTGTACATACTGTATTTCACATTTCATAGTACACTAATTCTTTAATGTCTCTCATATTGATGTATATATTCTTGACTATTTTATATTATATTTTCTCTTTTTATTACATCTAGCTGACAACTACCTGTAAGAAAAATGTCGTTATGTGCACAAAAGGACAATAAACATTCTTGAATCTAGAATATAGAGTCCTTATAATAACCACAGCCATTATGAGCATCATCATGACACCCATGGCACATATAGAGAAAAGATGTAAGCATGTTGCTTTTCTTAAAATATCATTCATTTTAGTGCGTTCACTGGGTGTTTACTAACTTTTCCATTTCCCACTACACGGCTGCAGTCCCCAGTGATAATACGGGAGTAAATCTGGCAGCGCTCACCATGTCTGTTTTCTGTTAACCTATGGGAGCGACTATAGGCTGCGGCCTGCAAAAACGCAAGCATATTTTCACCCAAAATACCCCACGCATGTCTAAAAACGCCGCTGTGAATGTCCGAAAAGTGTCCCACAGATGCCATTCCACTTCACGGACACGCACAGAGCTGTAATACTCTGCAGAATTAGACAGAAATAAGAGGAAAACTTTGGAAAATACGGACGCGGAGCTCATCCAATCAACAACAGGCTAAGTCCCAACGCAAAGTTAACTTTTTTTATATTAAAGTAACACATAAACCTACAAACTAAACATCCGAGCCACTCACAAAAAGTGCGTGTCTGTTAAAAAGACGCTGTTTTGCAAAGTTGTTGCATAGAAATAAGACTAAAAACAAAAACAACTGTTGCTATCATAGTAGACATCTGCATGGAAGTAGGAGTCAAACACCAAAAACACAACTTTATCGGTTTATAAACTAACAGAAGGATTGTTAAAGATCTCATTCAACACGCAGACACGAACCAAAGTGGATACATTGGTTCAAAACATTGTAATAGATGTTAATAAGTAGCGCAACACCGCAAAAACATGGACCGCATGAAGACAGAAAACTTACCAAAACTGTTTTATTTGGTGCTCACACCTTGTTTTAACCAACCGATCTTCACTTCGTATCTTCTGCGTTGAGTTTTAGTCCAAAAACAACACTTTAACTTGTCTTTTCCCTCTAAAGCCTTACTGCTTTAGTAATTTACTGCGATGCCACCGACATTTTCTTCGGCTCCCCAAGTTCTCACATTGAAAGGCCGTTTTTGGATGACTGAGCTCTCAAACAATTCTCCCTTTTGCGACGCCTTTTCGGGTCCTCCCACTTCCCAAGCAGGAGGAGGGATCTGAACAATAGGGACTGGCTCCCAAAATCCCAGAGCTGGGTACTACACCGCAGTTTCTCCAACTACAGATCCCTCCTCACAGCTCCTGAGGACTTTCCCGTGGCCGTGCGTAAAAGTAGAACCAGAACCACTGCTTTTAACATGTTGCAAGGCTTTATACAGTCACAGAACCTCCTAAAAAGTCCGTTCCTTCTTATCTACAGTGTCCTGGAGGAGAAAAGTGCGCCCCCTCCCCCTCCTCCTGCTCTGTTCCCCCTGATTTGGTATGCGTTGGTCCCCACAGAGTTTGTATTGACCCCCGTCCATTGAGGCCTGCAGGCCCTTCAGTGCAGCTGTGCAGTGTTGTGTTGTGTTATGTTGTTGTGGACGGGACAGGCCCAGTCAGGACTGTGCAGCACACACACACACACACACTTACACACACTTACACACACTCTCATACCACAGTGATCACAGTTCAAACCCCCCTGTGCTCGCTCTGGAATTCTCTTCTCCACTTCAATCAGCACACTTTGAGCCGACGGGGGGCCGTTCCTGTCCAGTTCATTAATAACTGACTATTCCGAGATCACAGGGTTTGATAGGGGGGTCTGTTGGTGGGAATCTGGCCACGTCTCGCCTCTGTGAATGCAGGAACTCCCACCATGATGTACCTGAGGGGTTATTGTAACCCAACGGGATGCTATTCATTGACCAGCAGCGCCATTTTATGACACCTGTTGCTCTTGTTCAGGTGCGTTAGTTTGTGGATGTCTGTTTTAGACCCTGCAGAGGCAACGTGTATGAGCCACAGTGAACTCAAAACCAAGGCCACAATAGATACCTGCATCCCACACTTTAAACATCATATGTTATCAACTCCCAGCAGGATATTTCAGTGGTTACTCCTGGTGTTTCCCAGTGTTGTGGTGCCATTTAACTTCGCTTCCCAAGCTTTGCCAATGTTTTGGTGTTGTTGCTACCAAGCAGAGGTGTGTTTGTAAGTGGCTCCCTCACACTAGCGCCACCCTGGGCTGCATTACCCAAGCAGAGCAGAGAAATACAGGGACTCCCAACCCCAAAAACCCCTCCATGGTGCCCCTCCCCCCTCTCCATCTCTCCATGCTGGGCAGGATGAATTAGCCCGGGACAAAAGGCTTTGTAGGCCAGCCATGAAAGGCCTATTAACCATACTGCATCCCCCAGAGGCCCTGCCCACAGGACACTGCCTCCCAGAATGCCACTCTCTCAGCAGGCCGCAATCCCAGCATGCACTGCTTCCCTTCAGTGCTAACCCTTGTCACCCCCGAACCTCACTATAGAGCCCCACACAGATTGTCATGTAGATGATTATAAATGTTGTTATGAAAGTAATGGAGAGTGAGAAGCAGAGGAGGAGGTGTCAGCGGTGTGTGAGCATGTGGTGTGATTTGTGCGTTTTGCCAAACAAAGGGCTTGAGTGAGGACGCTGGGTAAGTTTTGGGTGTCCACTGTCAGGTGTGAATTTGTCCCGGGCTTGAAGGCTGTATTGTTGGACAGTGTGGACGTAACGTATGAGGTGATCTCTCCTCATTCTCTGCTCAAGGATCTCAGTCAGGCGATGCTGTCTCCTCTCTAACCTCCTAACTCCATTGTTTAGCTGGGTGCCATGACAACGACCCTCTGTCTCCCTCTCTCTCTGTATCCCGCTGACCTTAGCAGCTGTGTCATTTCCTCAGTGTGACAAAACCAGAAAGAATCGCACACACTCACACGCACACACTTGAGCTTTGTAGTGTATAGGTGTACCCCATAAGTACACTCTTATATGAATTAAAACAAGACATAAGGAGAACCCTGTCTTTTGCGCACTGTAGTGGTTTCTTATTATCATTTGTATTGTTATTGATCAATTAACCTCTTAATAATAAGGTCACAAATATTTAGCCCATAAAGACCCAGTGTTATATTTATGACAGTTCCCAAATGATTGTTCCTTTCGATGTAACCATTCTTTAAGTGATTTATCACCATTTATCATAATAATAACACACTCTGTACCGTGTATTTTCTCATATTTAATTGGCTGATCATGTACTTTAGTCATTGTGCTGATATTACATTTGAGGATTATTATATCAAAAACAGAGAAAACTGAAGAAAAAGAGGCTTTTTGATCAAAATATATCATTAACTGAACATAAACCCAGTGTGTCCATCCACTGTCACTGATCCAACTCCATGGGTTTTACT
>JAPTGW010000014.1:20786135-20799592 GCA_029814545.1 Apogonichthyoides opercularis
TGTTTTGATATTTAGCTCTAGATTAGTGGACACTGCCTCCCTCTAAACTAATGTCCCATCACTGGCTACACAAATTCTTCAAAAACCCACAAGCTCTGATTGCTTTGCACACAGCCATACTTTGTGTACTATAACAGAGTGAAACCATTCAGTAGATTAACAGGTGTACAGATAATTATTACATCCAACATCACAGTCTTTTACTATTCTTGGATACAAAGCCCTTGTTCACACCTGCTCAACCATAAAAAACCTTAACATCTTTACAGATTCCAGGTTGACAATACTGTTCGCTGTACATGAGGAAAACATTCACCAATCAGAAGACGTCTTCTGCAATTTCTTTCTCAAACATCCCCCATCTTTGTAGCCAGATCCACTCAGTTATCCATTAACCAGCCTTTACAAACTGGTGCATATTGAAGCGAGAAAAGTGAAACTCAACAGAACAAATTCTACATTAACAGCCTTGGTGAAATATCATTCAAATACTGGTGCAAACCAACTCATCCCTTAGTTTGACTGGCTTTGGTAGCACCATGCATGATGGTATAAAGTCCCTCCTCTTAAGCATGCCTTATTTACAGAAACAAATTAGTCGGGAGGGGGGGGGGTTAATCAGTTTAACAATTTGTTGATTATTACTACATTCAGAAAAAGGCTTTACAGCGCCATTATATCATACAACATCAGAATCTGAAAGAATTCAGGCCAGACTAAAGTGGAAAAAAATAGAACTTTTCAATGAATATAACAAAATAGACTTTTCTCCAAAGGTAAAGGAATAAGAGTTTGTGATGGTTTGTGATGTGCCAGCCTGACCTGTCGGTGCTCATCGAAAAAACTACAGGGTTCAGTCTGACACTGTGCACAAGTTCACACACACAGGCTACGTTCCNNNCCAGTGCTAAGAAATGCTGTACTTCTGCTTTCCTTGCGTATCTCGCCTTTTTCTTGTAATACTTTCTATATAATCTGAGGCCAGAAAGACAGAGAGCTCTGCAAGGAAAGAAAGAAGAAGCATTAACTTTGTCTTTGGAAGCGGCCAATTTTAGCTCATTGAATCGTTCAGAGGTCACTTAATGGGCACCTGCCTTGACCAGATGAGACTGATTTAAAGTAGAGTAGAATATTAGTGATATAGAGAAGACAAAAGAACACAGTAGGACTAGGATCCCAGTTCATTCAGAGTCCTTTCACTTTGGCTTGAAGCGCAGGAGTATTCGCATCCTAGTCCAGTTTCTTTCTTTAAAAGGTTTACATGCTGTAAGACAAACACAGAACGAGGCCACTTCTCTCAGAATTGACAGGAAGACTGGCAGCATTATCCTCTAAGGTCAGCGGTCAACAATAATTTGTTTCCCTCTGACCAGGTTTAACCCTGAACAGCACAGTGAGACAGATTATGGTCTGCTGAGCTGCTGGGTCAAAAACACACACACACATGCACACACCCAGAGGCCATGCAACTCATAACCTTATGCACGAACAAACAGAACAAACAAAACAAAAGCAAAAAAAAAACAAAAAACAGAGTCCCTAATCACAGACAGACGCTTGAGGTTACCACACTTAGGACAGTTCAGATGCTCACAAAAGGCAGAGGCAATAAGAAGTTCACAATTTCATCCTGGTCTGACTAAAGATCGAAGCCCAAATTTTGATGGGGTTGGAAAACAACACCCTTACCAGAGACATGAGGCAGTGGTGTCATTGTTACAATTGAGTTGTTTTGACCTCGTCCACTTTACCAAATCCACAAGCGATAATCCATCCTACCACCTATTTGAAGCTGTATCACTAAAGCATCACTTGTAGCTTCTGCACTTTACAACACATCCCCACCAGAGCAACCATGAAGGTGCCTCACCTCTGCAAGAAGAAGTCATGGTGGAGCATGGATGTTATTGCTGTCTGAGTATTGCTTCGATTCTAAAAAAACAAAAAAAAGAAAAACTACCATTCAGAGGCTAGTTATTGCTGACATGATCTGTATGAGTGTGGAATTAGTGTACGTATTTATTGGGTTATAACAAATTACCTAAATATGTTTGAAGACCAAAAATAGTTAACTCAGAGCAGCTGTTAGATTTTGTGAACTAGAATAATCAGATCACCTCTGAACTCTGCACAATACAGTTATACATTAAACACTGTGACCATCCAGTGATGATTGTAGCTCTTTCAATGCAATACAAGTGAGGTACATGAAAATTATTTGGGTCATGATGACATCAGGATCCCATGAGACATCGCCTGCAGTGGCCTATGTGACCTAAAACATTGAATTCAGGAGAAAAAGTGGGATCTGTGCTTGCATGCAAATTACACTAGAGTTTAGCATGCAGATTAGAGATTATGTGGTTGCTGTGTGCTCTTTTGAGCCATTAAAGATCAAATACATGTAAACACATTCAGATTTTGCAGTCCTAAACAAAAAGCACACATTTTTCTATCTGACATTTGACTTTTTACTAATTTCCTCATAGGGATCTTGATTTCCTTTCTAAATTGTTTGTTTCCAAATTTACCTTAAAAGTTATACTTCCTCTTTGTTTCCGAAAACAGCAATACATTTATAGCAATCCCATCTTTTAAAAAGATGAACTGGAGAGCTATAAGGGGGTTACATAATCTTACTCCTTTTCTACACGGTTCGGCGCTTCTTAATAAAAAAAAACAAAAATGGTAGCTAAACTGGGCCTTGTTTTAAGACGCAGCTATAGCCTTTCAAACACAGACTGAATCTACAACACATTCACGCACAATCCAGAAAAAAAATAGAAATGAGAATATAGGAGAGGCGAGGAGAAAAGGCGGCTGGATTTCTTTCTTTCTTGACGTCCGTGGAGGACGCAGGGCGCGGATCAGAGAGCGCCAGGGTCTATTTTTAGCTCTCCGTGGCTGCTTAGCTTTCGACGCACGTTCAGAGTGCAGCAGTAGAGCGACGGGATGCTGCTCCAGACGGGCTTTTACTGTGGAAATGCCGCGTATTGAGCAACGGCCGTATCTCTCCTCACCTCACCGCACCGCGCACACTGCTTTGTGCGTATTTACGCACGCACAGAAACTCAAAATAATAATCCCTCCCCGCCGTTTGAAGCAAAACAAGCACGTGCCAGCCACAGCTCCAGTGCTGTATGGACATTCTATATACAGCTGCTGCCTGTAACATGTGATGCTTTCAGCTCTCTGCAGAATAGAGAAGGAAGGGCGTGGCACGGATTGAATGGGAGGGGGCGGGAGGCAGCCCAGTAATGGCCGCCTTTACTGGGGAAGACAGTGAGATACCTTGCCCTATGATGAGTATAACAAAGAAACACATGCCATCCATCCAGGAGGACTGTGGATACTTCACCAAACTGCCTCTGCCAGTATCATCTCCCGTCAGAACCGCAGCTTCTGCCCTCTGCCACTTCTTCCCCTGATCTCGCCTGCCGCTGCTCTCTTTGACACTGGGCACATCCAGTGAGGAGCAGAGCTGACCCAGGGTGCCTCTCTCTTCCCACCTGGGTCTGCTTGGTCAGACGTCACTAGGGGTCCGTGCTCGGTGGGCCACGCTGGCAGGCACGCATCCACAGCACACCAGCCACAGCGCCTTCTGGATCTCCTGGTTCCTGAAAGCGTATATGACCGGGTTGATGACAGAGTTGTAGGTGGCAGGCACCAGCGTGGCGTAGGTGTACAGAGGAGGGTAGGTGTAGTCAGCGATTAGAGAGTAGACAGTGAATGGCATCCAACAGGCAGCAAAAGTACCCAGGATGATGGCCAGTGTTGACACGCCCTTCCGTGTTGTGACGTAGTGGGGTGTGGCAGCCAGAAAGTGGTGCTGGAGGGCGATCTGGTGAGCATGGCGCATCACGATCTTGCAGATTTGGACGTAGAGTTGCAGCATGAGGCCGAAGAGCAGCAGGAAGGAGACGGACAGCACTGCTATGTTGTTCTTTGTGAGTGGCCGAACCACGCTGCATGTGGCTTCCTCTGCCAGGCAGTTGACCCCTGTGACCGGAAGCAGGCCCAGACACAGGGAGAGGCCCCACAGCAACACGAGCATGGTGTAGGTGAAGGCCGCTGTCCGCTCCGAGTTGTAGGTGAGGGCGTAATACAGCGACAAGTAGCGGTCAATAGTGATGGCCAGCAGACTGAAGACAGAAGCAGAGAAGGAGGCCACCACCAGGCCCACGGTCAGTAACTGGGCCGAGTCAGAACGGAGCAGGTAGGCACAGGTGAAGTGGAGCACCAGGCCCAGGCCGGCCAGGAGGTCCGCCAGCGCCAGGCTCCCGATCAGCAGGAACATGGGGGCTCTGAGCGCCGGGTTCTGCCAGATCACCAGCACCACCAGGGCATTTTCACAGGCGATTAGAGTCCCAGATGAGCACAGCACAATGTCCCAGGGGTTGACCAGCAGGGGCAGCTGGCTGGGCGGAAGAGACTCCTCCGGGGGAAACGTCCCCATGCTGGTGCTGTTGTCCATCGGTCCCCCGCCTCCGCTGGCCCATGCTGTGGGGTCAGGGGTCAGCCAACTGGGGGAGGCCGGTGACTCTTCACTCATTGTGCCCCCCGTCTGAAACAAACAGATTTACATTTGAGTTGGGTTTTTGATGCTCATGACCACTAACATGCACACTTTAATTGGAAAGAAACACAACGAATCTAAACCACAGGGACAGAAGGTGTATCTTTCTGGATGCCACTGTATTTTTTCCATTTGTTTTATACAGTTCCATGTTATTCTACCCCCTTGACCCACATTTGTGCGCAGCACAGAACTGGAAGACACAAGTTCTACATCAACAGTCAAGGTTAGGTTCTTAATGTGTGGTTGTGTGTGCACATGTGAGCTCATTATGCAGGAGCACACACTAACCTTAACAGCACTATTGTACAAACAAGAAACCTGACGCTTCCCAAAGTCTAACATTAAGGGTGAAATGAAATCAGAAACTGTACAGATCTACTTAGCTTTTCTAAAGGTTTTAACTATTTTAAGAGGCCTACAGTAAAGGATTATGAAGAACTGCATTTTTAATGTGTGGACTAGGGACACTAATAATTGAAATCCAATGCAGCCTTCATAGGTCCTCTTTAGGCCAGATTTTCTTCACTGATGCCGCTCATCTTTCACGGTGCTGTCACTGACCAGGTGCCCCTCTCCATAGCAGGAGACAGCTTACCGCGCCCGCCATGGAGAACGGCTAAAGCCTGCCTCCTGCACCGCCATACATCCACATAACCTGACCATATGGTGTTCCTATGCGCCCAGTATCCTGCACTGGAAAAACACAGCGGCGGCTTCACGTCACCAAAAGGGTACTCATACATTCTTCATGCATGTGAAGGATGCTCAATAATCCCATTTCGCCTCACCCAGCTGCCTACCTTGACTCTGTGAGGTGAGACTTCCCGTCTAGATGGAAGAATGACAGCCTGGTATTTCCATGGTATTGATAAGGACGGTGCAGCGCCGGCGGACAAACACGCAGCCCGGAGAGGGGATGCTGCTGCTGATGATGGTGCTGATGGTGGTGATGATGATCCTCTCAAAGCGAGGATGGTGGAAGAAGAAAGAAAAGTGTGGAGCGGCTCTGCCGTTAACGGCGCATCGCCGTGGACTGCGGCTGTGCAGTGAGCAGCGAGCGGAGGAGCGGCACAGAGAGGTGTGTGTGTGTGTGTGTGTATGTGTATGTGTATGTGTAGAGGGGAGCAGAGGAGGAGGAGGGGGGTTGTTGATGAAGGAGGAGTCCCAAATGGGCCAGACCGGTTGAACTCCGCAAAAAAACCCTCACGTCTGGTCCCTGCTGTCTCAAGGACACAGACAGGTGCAAATGTAGGTGTGTGTTTAGTTTTTGGAGTGTCTGTGTTCAGGTATTTGCAGATGCTCGAACGCATTTTAATAACATTCTTCTCTTTCTCCAGGCATGTTTCAACATCTGCTTCTACCAGTGAAGCCGTTTTAACCCAACAGCTCCAGTGTGTGGTTTGTTTGTAATGATTTTCTGGATATCTGAGTCCAGTTGCAGATATGAAGATGCTGGATGCAGTGACTCGCTTTCCTCCTGCGACGCCCTGCTATTCTGGTCCTGTCTGTGCTATTAACGGCAACCCTGATGTGTGTCACCAACCTCCTCCCCTCCCCTTCTCTCCTCACATCTCTTTCTCCATCTCCCCTGTCCTCCATCTTCTCTGCCTCATCTCTCCATCCTTGCGGCATTGACTCCAAAGATACCTCCTCCTCCTCCGCTGCTGCTGAGAAACTGATGGCGGACTTGTGCACATATCTGACCATAGCTAGCTGACCAAGCATTGTGTCGGCGGTGAGCGTGGCCGTTTTTCCACATCGCCTTTCTTTTAGGTTTGAATGAATTAAAAATAGCTCCTGTTGCAGTGGGAAAGTGGGTCTACCAGGTAGCACCGCTAAGGGGCAATGTTGAGCTGCTATGAGTCATCAGTGCGCACCTGAGTGACACGGAAAGGAAAAGCACAGTACACCAAGCCTCAATCTTTACGGGCTTTATTTCTTTTTCTTTAAAACAGAAAATGATCGCTTCACAACAGGCCTTTTCAAGCAAACCCTCACATTAAACTTGCCAACATCTACAAAACGGTATCAAAAGTGCACCATAGTGTTAATACATCTTCTTAAGGTCTAACATTTTCCAATGATAATATTATCTTCTTGTAATATTTATACAAATACCATTCTGTACACTGTAGAAATACACAACCCAGTCTGCCCCATAGATAGGACACTCACCCCCAAACCCATCATTCTTTATATCCGTGATCAAAACTGATGATCCAGTCAAAGTAAAACCCAGTGCAGAATAACAGTGTGGGGGTGAAAACACTGGGCCAATATTATGTCATATGAATTATTAAATAACCATTCATCCCACACCCAAGGCAAAAACTAGTACGCCACTCATACACCAACTAATATCTGTACAACCCTCATTCAGCATCTGTTTAGAAACAATCTCAACACAGTTTTCATTCATTATTGTCTCATTGTCCCTGCAGCAGTGTCCAGCCAGAGTGAAGGGGATGAGGAGGGGCAGCTGGTACTTAAGGGGGGTTAAACTTCCATGGCTGAGCTGCAGCACTGAGTGCCTAAAAGCACAGGTTTGAATTACAGCTGTGTGAGCAGGTAGGACACCAAGCGAGCTGCTGTGGTGCATTTATGGTCCACTGCTCCCCACAAAGCGGGATTAGAGTTCCCTCCCGGCTGCTGTGGTGAAAACACTCAGCTCACCATTTTAGTCTCTGGACTGATAAAAGAGGATGTAGCCCGACTCAGAGTTCTTGGAGATTTCAGAGGTGAGGCCGTAGAATTCCTCTATGGCCTGTGCATCGATTTTCTGCAGAGCAGATGGACGACAAACAGCAGCGTTAGGAAATATTATGCAGACTTGTACACAAATAAAAACCAATATTGGAGACTCACCTCTACAATATCATCATCAAACAGCAACCAGAAGTCGTGACTTTTCACAATTGCAATGTAGTGACCCCTGTTTGGACCACTGAAAAGAAAACATTTCATCAGCCTTACAGAGTGCAGGTTAGCATTCAGTTTACACAGTGTTAACACACTTTCTAAAACACATCTAAGCAACAGGAAACCAACAAAGTAACACTAATATGCTGCTCACTGCACACAGTATTTGTTTAAGTAATCTTGATAGAGGGATCATTGCAATATATTGTATCATTTATGCAATATCATGACATGTTTTTTTTAATTTATCTAGGTAGGTCCCATTGAGATGAGATCCTTTCTTCCATGGAGTCCTGGTCAAAATCCCAAAGATACAGCCTCACAACACTAAAGTTATGATACAAATCTCTGCTGTTTTAGAGGAAAAGAAAAAATCTAATACGAGTAGTTTGGCTCAAAAAAGGGAAGAGAAACTGTCACCATTTTATCTGTAAGACTCCACGTTTGACTGCTATTTATTTTCCTTATAAGATCATGCCTATTGTGAATCAGGGAAGGCTGGAGCCTGTTCAAGCATGCACTTTGTAAAGAGCAGGGAAACACCCTGCATTAACACCAACAGACAAACTCCCACCCACACAGAGTCAAAACCAGCACTGGAAGAAGAATGCTACAGCTGAACACTGACAGACGAGGGTCTGTGTTTCTTTCTGTTGTATCTCATTCAAACGCTAATGTTCTTTATTTTCGTGCCAACAGATTCAGATTCATTTGATTTTCAGAAAAAGTGACTTGTATGTATGCCTCTGGTTGCTGTGGCGATAGCAATAGGGTGTTGTATTTCTCCTGTGTTCACCTACACACCTCCCACAATGTACCACCACAGCGACCAGGTCATAGAGCCTCTCAGGATTGGTGGCATCTCCAGAGGTGTTGAAGAGACGCAGCTCCAGGGGGAAGACAACGCGATAAGATAGCTTGGTGTAGCGCTGCAGCTGCTCCATGTATTTAAAGCGCTTCAGGTGTAGTGCCAGGATCATTGGCAGCTTCTTTACACGCATCCTGCAATCACAAACCAGTGTCAGATTGCAGGACGTAGACCTAAAATTTTGAAATGTAAGGTGAATTTGAATACCAACCTCTTGTGTGCCTCCTGCTTGCTTCTACATTCTTCACAGTAGTATTTATACTCACTGCACAGTGTCTCTGTGTTACTGAAACCTCTGAGGAGTCACAGAAAAAACAAAAAACACATTCAATATATCCATATTTGTGTCTGAAAGCTGCGATTTAATAATAATGCATTTCCCTCAAACAGGTTGAGGAACAACACGGTAGAACACATGGAAAATATATTTCTAAATAACATGAATACAAATAAAAACAGAAAGACTTTATTCAATGTCAAACTGTTACTACATTACTTTAATGATAGTAAATATGAAGTGAAACTGTAACAGAAGCAATCATATTCTGTAGTCTTGTATTTTAATGGTTGGAAATAAAAACAAAACGTGTTCATCTACTTCTACATGTTGCAGTGCTGCATTACCTGAGGCAGTGTGTGATGGAGGTATTCTGTTCAACATCTACAGAAAGGTCCAGAAAGTCCTCATCTTTGCTGCTTATCTGAGGAGAAAAGTGAACAATTAAATAAAGATTACAGCTGAATATTTTTGTAATACACAGGCATTACTATAATGTTTAACATAGTCTGCAATTTTAGTCTCCTAAAATAAAAACACTGCTGTGCCGTTTTCCCCCAATCTTGTTTAGTAAAGCTTAACAATCGCTGCATATCACTCATTACCGTTTCACAGGTGAGGCAGCGTGTCTCATTGGTCAGAGTGCCTTGGAAGATCTCATGGACCCAGGTGGGAGCAGGTGTGGCATTGCTGTTGTTGTTCTGAGAGTCCAATGTACCGTTGGCAAGGCGGCCATTGGTCTTCTCCTGCTTCCTTTCTTCCTGAAGCAGATCGGCAATGGTGTTTAGCAGGTAGTTCAGGAACTCATGGGCATCCTGCTGCATGTAGTTGTCAAACAGCTCTGAGGAAGAAAGTCATATAGAGTGAAGTTAGAATTGCTGTGCTGGTGTTCTACATGTTCCACAGGTACTTCAGGATCTTCCAGGTGTCATGAAAGTGCAGAATTTTTTCAGAAAATATTTAAGTACTTTTACATCCTTAGATAGCTTATAGTAACAGGAAATGAGATGGTCTTCAGTGTAAAACAAACTGGATATGTACCGCAAACTACTTAACTCCTTGTTGAGCTTTTTAAAATTTCCTCACCATTCTCCTTGCGTAGCCGTGTGATAAACTTCTTAGGTGGTATGACACCCACTTTCCTCTTCTGGTTGGCAATACTATGGAACAGGTCGGCCAGACATGTGAGCAGGTTCTCCTTCCGCCGGGGCTGACTACGGTATGCCAAAATCTTCTCACGAAATGGTCGGCAGAAGTAGAGAGCCTGCAGCACCGAGTTACAGTAGCAGGTATTCCCAAACTGAAATCAATATATCACATGGCATACAGTTAGAATTGTCACTGAAATACACTTAAACATCACTGTATCGGAACAAAATATCATTCACTCACATTGACCAGGCCAAAATAGTGCTCATTGACCGGAAACTGCTCAGATCCAATCTCTTTCTCCAGAGCAGAGGCATTGGCGCCCTGTGAAAATACAATGTCAGATAATATATAATGTTCTTAAAATAAGCCAAAACCACATGCTCTCCTATTATTTGTGGTAAACCAAGACAAAAGCACTTCTAGACCTGCGAGGTATTGCCAAGCTTGGGATTTCAAGGTCATTTGCTTTTTGGATGAACTAAAAACTTAATGGATGATTTAACACTCACTGACTATGAATTACCCTCGCCAACTCCACCTGATCTTTTTTGTATCCTTTAAAACGATGCTAAAAGCGCGCATTATTTTAAACTAACAGTGAAGTTGGTGTGGCTAGGCTTTCACTGTTCCTAAGGAGCTTTTAAATACAAAACAAAATGGGCAGAATGACAAAATTACACGTGCCAGGACGAATCCAAGGAGTTTCTTGGAAGTTGATTCGAGACTGTCTGTTTTGGGAATTTCCTGCCCCTTTACTATAATTTTACAAGGACAGTTAACAGGGTACGATGCGATGTGCAGACAGCAGCAAACTGTGCGGGGTGTACATGGACCTGGAACGGGTCCACAACTGCGCAGCTAATGTTAAACCATGTCGTCATTGCCTGCGTTAATAATATCTGGTAGCTTGTCAAAGGCCAATACGTAAAGTTGGCTTCACGTTATGCTGTTTACCCATAAATCCAGTTGATTAATGGTCTATCAGTCAGAAGGCATCTATAATCCAGCTGTGTTCCAGTTGTTCGCAAGCTAACTCCAACAGTGGTTTAGCTTCAGATGCCTAAACGTTAGCCAGTTAGCAGTGAATCCCAGCTGCAGCAGGTGCACTGTCACTGTGCTCAAAGAAGCTTTGATAAATATTAATCAGCTAAGGCGTCAAGCTCTAACTAAAGGAATAATAAACGCACAAGAGTGTCAATCTCGTTACTATCGTTAGGAAACAGAGCAAAGCGGAGCAGGTAGTGGGTGGCTGCTTGCTTTGGACGGAAAACTGCTTGGCTAGCATAGACACCAGGTTTTACTTTTATTGATAATTTTATGATTTAAAAGGCTAGTAGGACAACAGCAATGGTATAACCATGACCCTATAACCTGACTAATTCAAGTAGCAGACTGCCGTGAACTCACCATGGTACAAAAAGAGGCAAATTTTGAGACTGTCATTAGGATTTCCATTCGGCTAACGCCATCTTCCACTACACCACCGCGCGCTGACAAGACTGGGCTGGCTCCCCTCGTGAGGGTAGGCGATCGGCTGTGCTGTTTATACTGCTGAGCTCGCGACGGAAGGTCCCTGGCTCAAGAAAACAAGAGCATGCACTGTCTCTCACTTCCGCCTTCGGTATATCGTGCTTGGAAACCTCAATCTCCTCATTTTGGGATAGAACCTTGATTCATCCACAATTTACTTTGATCAATATTTATTTGTCAACCTCAAATTGACCAACACGACATCTCCATATAGCACACCTCCTCGTGCAATCAAATAATTTCCAGGTCTGCCTTTGCTCAAGTCTGGCGCATGCGTAGTATAAAACGGTGCTCGTGAATGCAGCAAAGAATGCAACATTGATTTATCACTGTTATTCATTAAAAGAATCAACAATTTGCCCCCAAGTTCTGTAGCGCAAACCTAAACCATATATATGAATATACAAATCTGTCGGGTGACAGAATCAAAATAATACATTAATGGAAAGTTTCTCGCTTTCCTATGCGTAGAAGAAAAATATTATTGACATACTATTTTCTAGGACCAGTGTGGTGACAAACTGTAGGGCATCGATTTCTTTGTAATTCGTCGTAACGAATTCCGACTGCTGATTATTTCACAATTTTAGTTCAGGCAATATTGAAGCCTACCTGAAATGGATTTTTACAAGGCGGAGTTTGGGGGCCTTCAATCTCCCTTTCCGTTGTACCCGCCATCTTGTAGAGACCGGGGGTAAGAGCTTCTCCTTGTTAAATTAGATATGTTCCTTATTTTTTAACATGTTTGAATGTTGCTATGTCAGTATATGAATCGCAACCCCTTTTTTACATCTCCCTGATATAATAGAAACGACAAACGTGTCCAATATATCGTTATTATCCGTGTTATGTGAGTGGGATCAGTAGCGTGGTTCTCCATGTGGGCCTGGGAGACAACGTAACGATGTGCAGACTCTTTATTTTTCACTGATAGTCTCTCAACAGTACTATTAGAAGCCTTAGTGCAATATAGATTATGATATTTCTTCATTTTCTTAACGTGTATTAAATGTCACAACTTAGCCACGTTGAGCATTCCTTGCTAGCCATTAGCATGAAGTCCATTTACAGCCGCTATCACCGGCAAGTACAGGTGGTAAATTAAATAATTTCACTTAGAATTTGTTCTCTGGTTTAAGGGATATTTATCACTCGACCACTTTTGTTCAGACACCGTAGACTGTTAAACGCAAGGGTATTTAAAGTTGCTCCAACACCCCCGGTTTTTAATAACTTGAAAGTGAACTCTGTTGGGGTGCTGTACTTAAGCACACTTGGCATCACATCGTACACATTTGATTGGTATTAGACTCAAGATCGCCAAATAAAGTACTAGTAAAACACATTGTAAGTCCAGGATCTATTGAAACTGACTTAAATCTTCTCTTAGTAATCAGGCATCATGACGAACACCAGAGGCAAGAGGAGGGGGACAAGGTATATGTTCAGCAGGCCTTTCCGCAAGCATGGTGCGTACTGACTCCCAAGACAAACTGTCAGATTGCTATTAAACTTTGCATTGTCAGAACAAGATGAGTGAATTTTGTGTGTGTGTACTTTACAGGCCCCATTCCCCTGTCCACATACATGCGCATCTACAAGAAGGGTGATATTGTTGACATTAAGGTACGATCTTTGCAGAAAAGCATACACTTGAGCTTCTGTCATAAAGTGGAAGTATTCAGTATTTTGAGGTTCTTGCAGACAAAGACTCTTTCTAGGTATTGTTACATTGGTGTGTGTGTGTGTGTTATTCTTTGTAGGGCACAGGAACCATTCAGAAAGGTATGCCTCATAAGTGCTACCATGGCAAGACAGGACGAGTCTACAATGTAACCCAACATGCTGTTGGCATCATTGTCAACAAGCAGGTCAAGTAAGTAGTGAAGTAACTTTTTATTGAACAGCATTCAAGTTCCAACTGTTGCCTCAATTTGTTAAAGTACATGTTTTTTTCTGAGTTACTAAACTTCATGAAGGGTGGTTAAATTGTATTCCTGCGTACAGGGAAATTTTATGTAGTTGGTAAAATTATGAGTACCATATTTTCCGGACTATAAGTCGCATTTTTGGGGAAAATGTATTTGATAAAACCCAACACCAAGAACAGACATTTCATCTTGAAAGTCAAT
>JAPTGW010000014.1:20836203-20846228 GCA_029814545.1 Apogonichthyoides opercularis
TATATGTCAGCCCTGTGGTTCAGAAGATGAATGAATGAATGGAAACCAGTAAGATAAAGAACGTTTAAAGCATATAAACCACCAGTAGTGGAGCTAGACACACTGTTCATAGATAACTTGCTGTTGACCTCACTTCTTAATAATAGTGTGCCATAGAGGGATGTCATGTTTAAGGCTTTTTTGTTGTTGTCCCCGTCAGGTTGAAGTGTCCACTCAAGAGCACCAACAAGCGCTTCCTCCTCAACACCCTTCGCTCCACCGGCCTGCAGCGGCGCACCGGTGACCCCGGAGGGGAACACTCTGCCACTAGAGGGCGCCTGAGGAGCGAGTCCCCAGAGAGAAGCCGCGGCCGCAGCAGATCACCCACCAGACATCACCGTAGTAATGGAGACCACACAGACAATAAACATCATCACAGGGACAGCAGCACAAACAAACATAAGAAACACAGCAGAGACAAGGACAGGAGCCACAGACATAAAGACAACGCAGACGGGAGACACAAGAAAGATGGACATAACAGAAACAGAGACAAACATAAATGAAGGTCTGTGGCACTCCTCTTCCAAAGGCTACTCTTGAACTATACCGACCACCAATATGTCTCACAGAACTCCTGGCAGTGTGTCCTGCTGGTATGTTAGATGACATGGGAGATCCTTAAATAGCTTTTATTTTTTTTATTCCTTCTAATAAAAATGGACTTGTCTTAAGCCACAGAAACAAGGTGGAGATGATTCAACCATTAAAGCTGTTTTACAGAAGCTTGAAGCAGATTATTGACATTTAGACCCCTCATGCAAAATGGAATAAGATGAGATGAGTTTTATTTACTATTTCTATGAATAATTTTACAGAATTGGAGTGAATAGAATATCTAATTACCTTTTAGTAGATCAGCAAAAATGTTTTTTTTTTATAATGCTGTACCTTTTGAGCTCTCATATTTCATATGACTAAGGATTTAGCGTAAATGTGTTTCACCTATAGTAGAGGAGGTTTGGTTTCAATTATAATGTCATTACCATTCTTCTGCTAATGTTTACTGAGGCCATGTTGCTGTCGCCACTGGGCAAGCACTTTTTATCGCGTGTCCAACTTCTTGACATGTGTATGTACACCGCCTATCAGAAACGGTTTTGTTTGTTAAAGTTCTCCTGGCACTCCTAATGGTCACCCAGTCCTCTTGAACATGAGATCATTCAAAGACTATAACAGCAATAAACAAACTACCAGTACTAAAGAAAATGTAGGTTTAGTGGCTGAACTCCTAAATGGGCATTTGGACATAGGAGATTTGTTCAGGGTTTTGTAGTATTTTAATACCTGCTGTTTGTTCTGTTTTTACTGTTCCACGTGCAAGTGCATTTTATAAAGAGCAGTTGTCGATCGGTTGGGTTATGATTTACCCATAAGTCTATTATTGCTAAGTTAACTTGTGTTTCTCTTCGCTTAAGCCATTACGCAAATGTCTGTGTCTGGAAAGTGAAATGCGTTTTACACGGCATCATGCTCCATAAATCACGTTGTCCGTCTCCACTGTAGTGGAGAATAGCTTCGGTTAACTGTTTCCTTCCTCTTTGCAACAATGATCAAATATAAACACCATTAAGCCATAGTGCAGGAGGTGATTTGTATAGAACTGGTTTACTTGAACTTTATTGCATTGCTGAGTGCCCCATTAAGATACCGTGGAAAGGGCCATAATTGCTTTTGAAGAACTCTGTGCAAATAATGTAGTGATATACACTATAGAGTTAAAAGCCTAGACGTCCTGTACAATTTACCTGAAAACCGGTGAATCACACCTGTCCTGTGACAAAGGCTCAAAATGTTGCATAAAACCGCCGGTGCTCCCTGGTCGTGGAGATGCGCTCCGCACTCCCGTTAATTGTGTTCTGTAGTTCACTCCATCCTAATTGGTTTACCACGAGAGCAGTGGTTTAATGGGGCGAACGCACCCCCGTCAAAGGCTAATGGCCTGCAAACATGGCCAGAGTGCAGTGAGTAAAGCGGCCTCGGCAGATCTGTGTTTGTTATTGCCAAGGGCCCATCGTGCGGGAACAGTGAGCTCACACTCGCTAAATGGTGTTAAATGATGCATTTACAGAAGTGTAATGGGTACATTTTAAAAGTCACCAAATCAGAGCGGTACAGACAAATGCAAAAAGTGGCAGTGGAAATAGGCCTGGTGTTTGAGCTTCCCATCCGAGTTTCCAAGACAACTGTCTCAACATCCAACTCTCTTATCTCGTAGGTCAACCAATGTTTGCGCCCTTATATCGATTTATCAGGCGTGTTGTGCAGACAAGAGATATATCCATATATATTGTCTCTGTGCTGGGTTGGTTTGTGTCTAACCCTTCTCCATGTGTAGACACAAGGTCCCCATTCACACTGTTTGACCCGTGTTTGTTTCTGTTGTGGTGACAAACATGGGGGAGCCAGGTAAAGGTGGTATTTACCGAGTGGCATTGATTTAAGCGCGCGGGGACGTCCTGTTCAATTTACTGAAATATCTCAAGCCGCGCTGGAAACCAAGGGATCGCCCATAGGTCTACAGTTTTGAGCAAACACTCAAACCAATGACTTGGGCGCTGGAGAGTCACATGGTGATAGGGTGACACACCTGTGTGGAGCTGCAAAGGCCTCGCAGTTGCGCCAGAGGCAGGTAGAGCAGAAGGTCCACACACACCGAGGCAGGGCGCAGGTGGTGTATGTGCGCGCAAACTTCCCTGCAGCCTCGGGTCCTCGGTAGCCATGAATCGGGAAGATCATTTTTACCCTTCGCAGGTTTTTAAAGATTCCTGCGCTTACCAGAGGTCACACAGCGAGGACTACAGCCACAGCCCGCCGCCCTGTCTGTACATGAGCAGGCAGGTCCACTCCGTCTACACTCCGCCGTCCGTGGGAGCCCTGGAGCAGGCCAGTCTACCTGACATAGCTCCGTCTTATAGTCTACCCATCCGAGATGATCCAGGGGTGCCACAGCTCCACCACCCACAGGTGCTTCAGCAGCAGCCTCTTCAACCTGCTGCAGGTTATGGTGACACGGTGGAGCAGAGCAGATATCACCTCCCTTTCCCCTGGATGAAAACCACCAAATCCCACTCACACGCATGGAAGGGACAGTGGGCAGGTAATAACTGAAACTAATACATGCCAGTAAATACTCTTTGTTTTCTCACTCAATCTAAATTGGGGATTTTTCAACGCAGACGTCTTAGTTTAAGTTTCCTGTTAATAGTTTTATTTGTAGTATAACCCTGTTGTCATAAGTGACTCCCACTGAGGCCTACAATGACATCATGTTCCCAACAATATTATCCTGGGTGTTGCAGTTTACCTTGTCAGTCAATTTGTAAAAGACCCGGAAGGTCACTGGTTGCTTTTAATAGACCTTATCGTCACAAAGTGTAGGTTTTGTCCATACAATGCATTTGTACAAATCCACGTATCTGTATCTCTTCAATAAGACACCCAGATCTGACACAGGCGACTTGATTAATGAGCAAAAAACAAGACTTGTTGGAAATTATTATCCACCGATTGTTTGATCTTGTATTTTACATAATGAATTATATTAATGAATTATTTACTGCTTTTTATACTGAGGCGGACTTGAATTATTCTAGAATATGAGTTTAATGAGGCCGTTTGTTCCGGAGAAACGTGACGAAATATATAAACTTTCATATTAAAGAAAAGCCTCAGACAATTCAACAAAACAAACAATTTGATTCACAAAGTGGTAAGATTTTGCATTTATTAGCTAATACTTAAAGGCTATTTAGACTTTACAGCTATCTCCTGTGACAAAATGGCTTATTTTAGTTAGTTCGTACACATTTGTTATTTAAACCAGAATAAACAAACTCTCAAAGCATCCTAAACAGCTGATATGGAGCTACAAAAGAAAAAAAAAGAAAAGAAAAATCCTGATTAAAGTGCTATGAACATCAGTGGATGAACCATTCTTTACTTAAAAATTGATAAATAATAATACAAAATAAATGTAACCATTATAAAGACATTGTACCTACACTATTACACAATGACTACACAGTGTAATTCAACCATTTTCCAGTAAATTATTTATAATAAATGCTCGGTATTAAATTTAATACAGTCAAGACAAACTTTATGCACTGCGTAAAATAGCTGAGTTGTTTACTCATTTTCTAGCAATTAAATAGTAATTTTTAATCACATAGGCAGTGGTGAATGAGTATACAAGGCTCAAGCAAAATGGTTATTTGTTCATGACATTATTATTTATTATTTTTTTCATTTGATAGATTTACATTTTTCATAGCATTAGGTCCATTTAGGCTGTTCCGTGGTTTTCATATCGAACTAAAGGCAAAAATCCTGATTTTTCTGATCAAATGTTACTTAACAATAGAAAGAAGTCTGTATGTTTCCAGTTATAAAACATTTACCAAACTTTCGTACCAAACATTACAATAATATTAAACATTACATAAACTACAACTTATTAAGGATAGATATCGATGTTGAGATGCCAATTGCAGATGTGAGAGTAAATATGTGACTGTTCTATGCATTTTCACCATCAAAACCGTATATGCAACCGTATATATCCATACCTCAACACATTTTACAGTGCAGCCTTTCAGCTACGGTCTTTTTTTTAATAGTGCTTGTCTTTGTTCTTGTCTTTTTCATATCATTGTCTGTCGTATGTTGGATTTGTATTGGGCTATACTTTATTGTGACTGCCGAGAAAGATGCTGCTAAATGTTTTCTATTCTATTCTATTCTATTCTATTCTATTCTATTCTATTCTATTCTATTCTATTCTATAACAAATCTTTCATAAATCTGAATGTGCTTTGTCTGTTCTGTGTCACTTGTTTCCAAGTAGGAAGTTTAACGATTTTATGCGCCTGGGACTATGTTGAAGTTCATGTTTATTTAGACAAACTATGTCTGATATGTTAATTTCAGTTGTATTTCCAATTCAGTTAAGCGTAATTTTCAAGTCAGGAAATATCCTACGTTTCCAGTTTTATAACAACACTGATGAGGAGCTTGAAATTAAGTAGGAATACAGTCTGTTTATGTGACTTTATCCTCTGTGATTGTTCTGGATCTAAATGTGTGTGTTTTAGGTCCATATGTGATGGCAGAGACCGAGGAAAACAAACGCACGCGGACAGCTTACACGCGCGCTCAGCTGCTCGAGCTCGAGAAGGAGTTTCTGTTCAACCGCTACATCTCGAGGCCGCGGCGCGTGGAGCTGGCCCTGACCCTTAGCCTCACTGAGCGCCACATCAAGATCTGGTTCCAGAACCGGCGCATGAAGTGGAAAAAGGAGGAGGACCGCAGGAGGGCGAGGGGGGCCGACCCCGACCAGGACTCCTCCATCACCTCTGGAGACCAGAGAGAGGCCGCGGGAGGGTTGTCCTCCACCAACGGACCTCAGAGCATCACGCCCCCTGTTTCTCCGCAGTGCCACACAAGGGAGCCCGCCTAAACCTGCAGGAGGAACTTATCTAGACACTAAGGAAACTTATATTACATGGATATTTTATTCTGAGATCATGGGAACTCGCATAATAGGCTACAACTCTCATTAGAGCCACGTTGGATATTACTTACGGGACATTCCTGCATCCTACCCCACCTGTTTGAGATTGTTCGGGCAAAAGGACCAGAGACGGAACTTTAACTTTCCTCCTTTCAGAGCCAGTATGAGTAAAGACTTATTTACGCAAACTGTGGTTGTTTTGGTTTATTTAGGCTAGTTTTACAGCACCGTCTTTGTCGCCTCAGAGATGTGAGTAGTAAAGCAATTGTATCAATATATCTATGTGCTATGTCCAATGTATACGCCTATTGTAATATTATAATTATTCAAATATTTTTTATTGTTTTGACAAAGTCGTTAATTGAGTTAATGCCACGTTTAAAATAAAGAAAATATTCACAGCATGTGCATAATAATCTTCATAAAAATCACCAAATCGACACCACTGATAAAGTTTTATAATTTATTTGGCACATCAGTGAGCACGAGACCCTGAAGGCGCAGGTGACATATTTTTTTCACCTCCTCCAGGCCGCGCGCCCTCTCCACCTGGCGCTCGTTCCGGACGCGCTCGGACAGCTGCCGTAAGATGGTCGCCTTGTCGTTCATCCTGGCGCAGATGACGAACGGGAACCCGAAGCGCGCCTTGTACTCCAGGTTGAGACGGGCCATGCGCGACGCTTCAGCGGAGTTTAACGCATCCAGTCCAGCTCGCGCCTGCTCCTCACGGGACTCCTGGGTCAACGTGCCGCTCTGGAGTTCCCTCCCCGCGAGGTCTGGGTGACACCTGAGGATACCCTCTTTACCTGGGCGTACATATTGGACGCAGTTTCTGTTATGCGCACGGTGAAAAGAGGCAATAAAGAACCAAACAAGTCTAAAACTGCCAATAAAAGCTCATGCAACTAAAACAGTTGGTAATATGTTCTAAGCTTGTCTCACCTGAATCTGGAAGAGCATCGATAAACTCATTAATGGCCGCCTCCAGATCAGCCAAGCCCGAAAAAGGACGCTTTGACCACACAGCCGCAGTTATTAGAGGACATTTCTCCACCACATTGCCGAATATATTCACAAAATCATCATAGTCGAGGGCGTTTAATGTGGCGAAGTCCATGTTTAGTCTATTTTTTAGTAGTTCACCAGATGTTAGATTCCAAAAGTAGGGACAGCATGTACTCAGAAGTCTACCCACTGACCCCAGTACAGGATTTAACACAAAGGTTAATGCACTGCTGGACATAGAACAACCCCCTCTCTGCTTGGCGGTGGTTAATCTTTGCCTCATCGGGTCAGGTTCAGACAGTAACAAGCTCAGTAATGGTGAGAAGAAGAAATTAGCTTAGTCAGAGCTGGAAAAGACTGCTCCAATGTATTAGTTAGGCCTTAATGTTCACCATCTGTATGTGCTAATAAGAAATATATGATTTGGATCTCTGGCGCCCCCTGGTGGGTAAAAGGAGCAACGGAAAAATGAACTTCAACTGGTGCCTTGTTGAAATGACACCACTTTTGTTTTAATTAAATGTGCAGAAGTGGGAAGCTTTAGCGTATTTAAGTAAACTTTTCTTCACTTTTTACATCTGCTCCCTACATTTTAACCCAAATATCTGTTCTTTCTAGTCCATTATTCTTTATTTAGATTTTCATTGCCTATTTCTGATTTGGGGTATTTATGTCCTCCCAATACCAAGGCTGACTTGACCAAAAATAGACAGAATAGCATAGTAACACTGAAAAGATGATCCATCAGTGCATATCACACATGACAAACATAGGCACAACAATATTAAGATTAAATAAAAGACAAGAGAAACAGAAGACATGAAGTGAATATATATATTTTTTTAATTATTTTAATTGCAGTTACAATTTCTTCAGTTACATTAGCTTTGAACATAAACAGCAGGTAGAAATGCACTTTTTACTTTCATGCATTTATACTACATTTATAAAATTCCAGTGCCTGTACTTTTTTACTTTCTTTGAAGTAAAGGTACAGAATCAGTACTTTTACCGGTCTTCTTTTAACACAAGTATCTGTACTTATACATGAGTAAAGAATGTGCATACTTTTTACACTTCTGCAAATACACTGTTGCCCATCAAGTTGGAATAAGAGTAATGTGTGTCAAAACAAAAAAATATAAAGTACACTGAGAGGCAGCTATTAATCTTGGCATTAAAACACAGTAGAAAGGCCTTGACACAGGAAAACATGAAAAAGTGCCATTATAATAAGTATTAGATTGCTGTCATTTGCATAGTGGAACCAAAGGCTGCTACAGTACAGATGTGCATTTATAGACTCAACAGCTTACATGTCTACAGTATAGTCCTGAGTATTTACATTCATACTTTGATCTGTAAAAAAATAAAAGTAACAATATTTTATCTAAACCCATCTAGGATTCTGAAAATGCTTGTAATACTGAATAGAATATAAAGAAAAAGCATACTACTATTAATATGATTCATCAGAGATAATTAAGTAAAATGTTTCAGAGCATAGATGAAATGGTTTGAACCTTTCGATCCATTGAGTGGTAAGTGATCACTCTGTGTCACTTTGTTTCAGGGGTTTGTCATCAGCTGTTGTGGTGTCTGACTCGCACATTGTTGCTTTGCTTTCCTCAGTTGCATTGACTAGACAGTAGTCGTTTCCTGACTGTGTTTTTTTTTCTTTTGTCAACGCCGAAATGTCCAAAATGGCATTTTGGTAGTCACCAGAGGAGCGGTCAGGCATGTTATGGTAGAGCTGGAAATAGAATAAAAGACGAATTATCAAAGTACAGGTAGTATTTTTACATCTAATAGTTCAGATGAAAACCTCCTTGAATAAAATGATTTACCTTTTCCTCTATGTCTGCCAGCTGATCAAACATAAAAGACAGCAACTTCGAGAATGAAGGGCGATCACTAGGTTCAAGGGCCCAACATTTACACATCATCCCGTAGCTAAAGACAAGAGAGATAAAGCATTCACAGATTTATCCAGAAGCTTTAGTAGATTTTTTTTGTCCAAGAACAGTCTCAGTTTTGCAGAATATATAGAGGTCATATGTTAAAAATGCAACTTAAACATCTTATAAACAGGTTTTTACACTGATGGTTCATCTATTGAGTTTGTTATGACAGTCTTCAGTGTCATAAACATATGCAAACTGTGTCCATTGGTTAATGATTCAGATGCACATACTGAAGACACCTACACAGACTCGTTGGCATAGTATGGACACTCCATCTTAAATCCTCTCTCAATCAAAGAGTAGAATGTGTGATCCACCTTCATGCCAGGGTATGGTGTAATACCTGAGATCAACACAGAAAAGTCAGTTTTTATTAACACCTTAGATCATTATTTGATTAATGTACTGCTCATGAAGAATGCTACCTAGTGAGAATATCTCCCAGAGCAGAATGCCGTAAGCCCAAACATCGCTCTTCATGGTGTACATCCCCTGAAAGATACTCTCTGGTGCCATCCACTTCACTGGTAAACGCACCTAAAAGGACATCACATGTCACCCACATAAAATATGACAAGTCTTCATTAAATGAGCAAATAGTAAGGTCAGATGGTGTTTATTGTTTGACTTACATTTCCTCTTACAACATAGTTGGAGTCATTGTCGATGTCCCGGGCCAGTCCGAAGTCACCAATTTTCACCAGTCGACCTTTTGTTACCAAAATGTTTCGAGCAGCCAAGTCACGATGAATACACTATATACAAGATACAGTCATTATAACATTGTACAAATACAATCTGGGCATTATAGTAAGTCTTTGGTTTTTTAAATCTCCACTTTTATTCTAAATCTTTTTCTATCTAAAATATGGTTTCATGCATCACAACATAAAAATCTTTACATTTTTAGAGGAGAGAAACTCCATGCCCTTTGCCACTTGGTAGGCAAAGCTCAGCAGGTCATCAAAGGTCAGGGCTTGCAGGTCCTCAATCTGTTCATCTGGGTTTACATACATCTCTGGGTCTGTGTTAGAATCAACACGGTTTAGAGCAGAGGTGGCAAGCAATGGCATGCAGTCCAAAACGGACCCACCAAAGGGGTCCAATCAGGTGTATGGGATGAAGTTTTGAAATGTAAAATTACACTGAAAATATTAACAGTTAAGGGTGTCGTTTTAGTTCAGGGGCCACATTCAGCCCAATTTAATTTTAAGTGGGACCAGTAAAATGACTACAGTTACTAAATGTTCTTAAAATTGCACTTACTTTTATTAGGATATTTCAGGCTGTTCATGTTATTTAAATTTTTTTAAAGGACAGTTTGTAGATGTAAACATTTTCATAATGTGATTTTACTTTTTTCACTCTAGAACATGAAGAAAATGGAGTTGACATTATTTATGGGTTATTATGTTCTTATTTTATCATGCAGCTGGGATAGGCTCCATGCGACCCCCGTGACCCTAGTGAGGATAAAGCGGGTTCAGATAATGAATGAATGA
>JAPTGW010000014.1:20854575-20864657 GCA_029814545.1 Apogonichthyoides opercularis
TGGTGGATTTAGGATAATAAATGTCAGTTTTTATACATCTTATGGTGACTGATGGGACAAACACAATACCATGTAAATAAATATGACCCAAAAGGCTTCTATTCCCTGATGACATAATTCATTTATAAACACAGTGCTGATAGTTCATTCTGCAGCCAGTAAAGTTTGCTCATGCTGTACCCACAATGCAAAGCCATGCTAGCTTGTTCCTAGCAGAGCAGCCTGAACAGAGCAAAAACAACAACAGGCTACTTTGAGAGGAAGGCAGCTGCATGGACAGCGAAAACAACGACGACCAGGATTTCACGCATAAAATGGCACTTTCTCAAACCAAATGCACCATAGCCTTATAATGTGAGTACTACCGCGTCTTAACCGTTGTTCACCAGCTTAGTTGATATTAATTCGTTTCTTTAAGGGGGAATAGTTTGCAGGCTGGCTAGCTAGCTGGCTAGCTCTCTGCATCTCTCTATGTTTGAGTGTCTTCCGGCAGCAGCGGCGGCAGCAGCGGTGCCATGAACAGTGGACTCCCAGCTTCAGCTGCTCCGCTTGGGGGTGCCGGGATACCCAATGTCAAGGTGAAGTTTTGCAGATACTACGCGAAAGACAAAACCTGCTTTTATGGAGACGAGTGTCAATTCCTGCATGAGGATCCGTCCATGGCAAGTCTGCCGCTGCACGGCGGCGGTAGCCCCGTCCCGTTGTCCATGGCTGGGGGTGGCGGGACGCCTGCAGGGTATTCCCTCAGCGGCTCCGCGGCGGCTTGCCAGAGCGGCGGGGGGACCGGTGTGTCCAAAAAGAACGAAACCTTGGGGCCTGCAGGCACGTCTCTGGAGGGGCAGCTGTTAACAAGTGAGTTACAAGGCCGCTCACTGCTGTGTCTGACTGGGACTTTACTTTAGGGCCTTCCGGGGCTTTGTTAAAATTTAGTCCGAGGATTCATCACGGCCTTTAAAACCCAAAACAATGTGGGTTAACCTCCCATTTTCCTGCCATGCTTATACAGACTGTCGTTTGTTTGTTTGGTGCTAGCTCGCATCTTTCCCATTGGTTGTCCTGTGGGAAGCTCGGTGTAACTGTAACACCACTTTGATCCATTAACATAACATTAGCCACGCTGTTGCTGCTCTGCCCGGAGGAGGCCTGTGTGACAGCTGTGAGTGGGCAGAAATCCGCGACCCTACAGTGTTAGCTGGTGTAACTAGCTATTAGCCAACTAGCCTTAGCTGGACTAGCACCAAATTGGCCGCTACATCTAACTTAAATACATTTACTCTTAATCCACAGAAAGATTACGAGTTTTAGTGCGGTTTCTTTGCTGGCCTTTCTTTAGCTGTAGTTGATCTGATATGTGTGGTGGTTGTTTATATTAGATTAACGACAGCTAACATTGGCTAGCAGCTACGCTAGTTGTCCAAAAGGCATTGTTTTGGATTTGTGTTGTCTTGTTTTTAAAGTGTAAAAAAACCCAACACATAACATCCTCGGCATCACAGCCACCGTTTATCGCTCACCAGTACACCGGTGTTTTCGCTGATAAAATTAGCTGCTTAATGTATCACCCTGGAGCATGCATGCTTCAGTAAGTGGCTCACTACAGTTTTGAAAATGTTTACATCTTCTCGAATTAGCTCTGTGATTGGCTAAGCAAACACGGAGCAATACTAGGATTATCACGACTCCTTTTCAGTATGGGGCCTGTTTGAGTACAGCATCATCTTTAAGTAATGCAAATGTAGCTGCAGCTTTTAAAATAAACTTTGGCTTCTGTCATCCACAGTCCCAGGGATGGAGGGAGCGACCCTGAGTGATGCCAATCTCACCAACTCTTATTTCAGCAGCAGCTTTATTGGGGTCAATGGGTTTGGAAGCCCAGCAGAGTCTAAGTACTCAATGATGCAGGTACAAGACAATGCATAGTTTGGTTTAATAAATCGTTTCACTGATGCAGCTTTGAAAAATGATGACATTATCTTTATTTGTTTACATTATCAGTAGTGTTTTTGCGGGGTCTTCCATAAATGCACCAATGACGTTTCGGCCATAAAATATTTAAATACAAGTTTGAAAGGGCTGCAAATTGATTACATTTAGTTCTTAGTTCAAGCCTGTTTAAAATGATTCAATTCAAACCTGCTTCACCTGCAACAAAATGCTCACTTCAGGAATTCTGGATATGAAGGACTTGCATAAGTGGTATATAAAAACACAGCACCAATGTGGAAAAACACATTCCAGCCATCTCTCAAAATTGATCTTCATTGATAATTTGAGCAGCATCAAAGCCTGGCACTAGCATGATGGAATACAAAATGGGTCTTTAAAAGTCTTACATTTGAATTAAAACCTGTTAACCTGAATGGTACACTGGGCAATATGTCAGTTATTTACATCCTTTGCATGATATTTATTTTTATATTCACTAGTTATGTTTTTTTCCTAAAGCGAATGACTACCAGCAGCAGTTCTCCTAGCCTCCTCAATGATGGTGCCAAGAACTACAGCCACAGCACTCATGGTAAGATTTTTTACATTGCTCTGTGGAACAGTAGTCAACACTTCACTTGAATAATGAATGCATCAGTACTCATTTCTTGGTATTTTATGTCCTTCACAGATCCGGTGAACTCCCCAACATCTTCACTGTTCAGTGATTTTGGTGCTCTTAGCATTTCCCAAAGGAGAAAGGTCAGCATACACTTACAATCTTTGACGTGATTCCAAGAATTACAATTATACAGTGACTTTAAAATGTCTTTACTTTTGTGTAAGTTGGAGTAATGGATGACTTTGACCTCTCTTATTTTTACTTCCTCCCCTGTATGTCTTCAGGCTCCTAATCCGGCAGCAAGTGAGTTTATCCCTAAAGGAACTCCACGAATGGCTACCATGGCTCAGTCCACTGTCCAGGCCTTCCCCTCACCTCTCTTCCCTCATCCTGCCCTGAGCAGCTCCACAGCGGCTGCGCTGGCACCAGGTGAGGAGCACCGCCAACAGAGAAACCACATTATTTTAGCCTTGTTCCATTTTCTAGATTGCTCAGTTTTGTGTTCCATCTTTAATGCTGAAATTGTACAGTTCAGCAAGTTTGGGAATTTCCGCTAGTGTATAGCAGCACATGTGCTACTGTATAAACAATAACAGATCTTTTTGTCAGCTGGTTTTCTTTCATGTTTATGTTTCTAACATTAATGACTGCCCATTTTAATAAGATAATTTTGTCCTCAACTTTAGGAATGTCTCTGTCTGCGGGTTCTTCTCCTCTTCACTCCCCAAAAATTACACCTCACACCTCACCGGCTCCACGTCGACGTAGTCACACACCAAACCCTGCCAACTACATGGGGCCCACCACTGCATCTGACCAGGGCGCTCACATTATCCAAAAGGAGACTGTCGGTGGAACGACCTACTTCTATACGGATAACACACCAGCACCAATGGCTGGGATGGTATGTGTTGCAAATTGCTTTCTACATCTGCTTTTCAGTCAGAAAGTGCTTATAGACTTTAAACTGGGTTCACTCTAGATGACATTTGAAGTCCTAGCTGACTGTGCAGCTGTGTGGCGTAATACAGTGACCTTTGCAGACAGGCGGCATGAGTGTTGTGTTTGAATTCTTGCACGCTATGCTACTCTCCTCTGTAAGCTGTCTAGTCTGGTTATCTAAATCTAATCTTTGTTGTATGCTAGGGCGTATAATACAATACACAGTTCAAACCTGATTAGAGTTACATTTTTCAGATGATCACAGTTATTTCGGTGAACTTCTAGTTGGAAAATTACTGCATGTGTGATCATCCTGGTTTTCATTTCATAATAAACAGGAACCTGTATTTTTTTTTTTTTTTTCTTGTTTCATTGCAGGTGTTTCCTACCTACCATATCTACCCCCCCACTGCACCCCATGTGGCTTACATGCAGCCCAAAGCGAACGCCCCGTCCTTCTTTATGGCTGATGAACTCAGACAGGTATAGCTCAAAATCATCCTCTTTTCTTTAATAAACATCCTTCCATCATCTCCTCTTGATGCAATGTCCCCTTTTATTTCTCCCCCAGGAGTTGATAAACAGACATTTGATAACCATGGCCCAGATTGACCACTCAGAGAATCCAGGTAAGGGTTTGACTCTGACTGGTCAAAGTACGGACTATATTTATCTGATAAGATGTGCTGTCACTGAAATACAATTGTACTATACATAAATATATAGATAGATAGATTAATGGTATACATAAAAACTATATTCAATATGTAATAAGTGCACTAATTACTTAAACAAATGCACATGTCTGTAGTGGTTTATTTAAATTTTTTAGCTTAGAAGAACGTTGAATGGTGTTGCTTTTGTGGATTTTTTTGGGCTTTGCTTTCAGTTACACTCTCCTTTTTTGCATTAACGTGTTGGGTCAGAATGTTTTGGAAAAACTTCTGAGACCTTGGGCCAAATAGGTTCTGGAACTCTTCACAACAAATGATGAAAAACTCTTAAAAACTCTTGGAAAGAAGTCTCAAACTGCTCAGAGGTTTATTGAGTACAGCAATGTACACTGATGTAAACAAACACTGGCTCGTTTCCACTTGTACATCACCTTTTTTATTTTGTGGAACTACTTTTGTGGCGGTTTCTTTAACTACAAAAGCAAAATGCCCTTTTTGTTTTTGCCAAATATATCTTTGGTTTTATTCAGTTTATTCACAGCCAATTTTTTATGTTTTTTGTAAATTGTTTTCATGCAATAATATACATTAGAATGTTTACATGGAATTGTGGGAAAAAAAATCCCCATATGTAAAAATAATTTTATCCTGTAACAATGTGGGTTAAAAATGTATAACCCACATAAAGTTTTTTTTTTTTTTTTTATAAAGTGCATGTGCATTGTCATTTTTTTTTGTTTTGGTTTCTTCTCTGAAATGGCTTGTATCTTCCACAGACGTACCATCAGAAGTGGACAGCTACCACAGCCTTTTCCCACTGGAGCCCCTCCCTCCACCAAACCGTATGCAGAAGACCAGCAACTTCAGCTATATCACCTCCTGTTACAAAGCCGTCAACAGCAAGGATGACTTGCCTTACTGTTTGAGGAGGATACATGGTGAGAAGTGATGTAATATGATTAACACTTGACTTTCAAGGATGCGTAACACAGAATTCACATCCTTAAAACTGCCATAGGGATGTCTTTTTTAAAAGGTAATTTAAGTTGTCCTGCTACTAGAGTCATCTGTCTTTCCAATCAAATTGACATACAAGTAAGATTCAGAATATATAACACATAGAATATGTTTCATGTCTTCTCACTTCCTTCAGATAGTTTAGTACTTGTTTTTGGGTGTCTACTGTATTATTAAAAGTGCTACACCATTAGGGCCTGGTATGAAACTTTAATACTGTCATGGAACTCACCAGATCACCTAGATACTACAAAGTATTGAAAAATCCCTTTGTTTGATACCAAATCTAATTACCTAAGGAGTCAATCTCATCATTGTAAGTGTATGCATATTGCACAAACAGCTTTTATATATTATTACTGAAATTATGTTAACAAACAACTTGAAGTTGTGGTAAATATATTTATTTTTTTATGTTCTAAAACTGCTGAGAGTTAGAAAATTAAAAACAAACATACCACACATGTAGTCTTAATATTCTTTTTTTGTTAAAATAGGAAATATGCTTCAAAAACACTATTGTTTAGGAACTAATGTTGAATTCAATGTATCAGTTATTAGTATTTTAATGCCTGTGTGTATGCTTTGTGCTATAAAATGTTAGGTTTCCGCCTTGTTAACACAAAGTGCATGATGCTGGTGGACATGTGGAAGAAGATTCAGCATTCAAACTCAGTAACACTGAGGGAGGTCTTCACCACCAAGGCCTTTGGAGACCACTGTGAGTGTTTACAAGCATCCAGCCTGTATGGCATTTGTGTCGTCTTCTGTATGTTCAAGGCAGCATTGACAGTAGTTTGAGAAGCATGTCAAACATTTAATGGTCTTTGTTATAAATGTACTTTTTCAAGTTCCACTGTGTGATGATTTTCTTTTAAATTGGTTCCAGATAGTAAAAATAAATGTACATTATGTGTAATTATATGTTGTGTTTTTGACCTTTGCTTCGTCGTCGTCATCTTCTTTCACAGCTTTGGTGTTCTCATACGACTTCCATGCGGGTGCGGAGACTATGTTCAGTAGGCACTTCAATGACCCAGCAGCAGACTCGTACTTCACCAAGAGGAAGTGGGGTGAGTGGTCTTTCCACCCTTCCTCCTTTGCAGCAATACACCCAGCATCACCTCAGTGCCTTTTGGCTTGCATCTGCTTCACACATTTATTTTCTTTGTTGCAAATGAGGTCATTAGCCTAAGTCTATTTTGGTTTGCAATTCAGTACCCACAGAGCATGACTTTGTGTATATATTTGCCTTCAACCTGACAATTTAGTTGGCTGGACTGAATTTTAGAATTTGCTTCCTGTGCTTTTGGTACTAAGGAGAATTCCAAAAAGGAAAGAGATTCAGTGTAGATCCAACTCTCTGTGCTTTCTTCAGTACACCAATTTCAGTCCCCAGTGTCTGCTAGGACCCTGCTTTCTCTTTTGAGAAGGTGTTTGTTAGATCCTTGATTATGAGAGAAATAAAGGAAGGTTTGAAGTGTGTTATCACTGACCAAAGTGCTGCACAGAAAGGCATGCTCCCTACAAACCACTGTACTCTTGCCGTGCAAAGAGCCAAGAAGGAGTTTTTAAAGTGTTTTGACAGTTAGTGTGCGCCAGAGATACTTGGGGACATGAAGGAAACTGTGGCTGAAACTGATCCTAGGGCAGGTGCTGTATGGCCAACATACAGGAATGCAGATAGAGGAAGCAAACCCTTTCAGACACAGGTCTCTGTCTAGTCTTTAGCAAACGCTGATAACAAACCACACTGTTTCAACTGTATAGAAATAAGTATTTTCATGCAGCTACTGTACAGCAATATGTGTTAAATTCCAGGCAGTTACAGTATGTAGACTAAATATCTGTCTCATTGGGGTAGTGTTTAAAGAAGCTGTTGTAATAGCCAGTTCTCACATTACTGGTGCAATATTGTGGTTTTTGTTTGTATACTGTAAGTAAAACTCACCCAACACTCTTATATAACGTATCCAATGTATTGGTGGTTTTAACTGTTAGAAAAAAATTACATGGTGCAAAATATAAATAATTGTTTTTGTGTTTTTTGGTCTAGATGAACTGGAGATAAAACATGGGTTGAAAGACAAGATGAGTAAAAATAGTGGTTTAAGGGTGTCAGTGAACATTACCTGTTTTAAAAGTAATTATAAATGAAATAAAGCACAGTTGTGTAGCAATGACTGCAACATATTCACAAACATTTTTAACTCAGTTTGCTCAAGAAAGGAATTACTAATGTTGATTAGCATATTCCACATTAATTAAAGCAGAAAAATGATTCATTTGATCTACTGCCTAGCCCTGCGTGTGTTGCACAGATATTTTACATGAGTGGATACAATGACACAAATTACTGTAATTGTCCTTAAGCTGTTTCTTATTAGTGTGCCTCTCAGTAATGAGGATTAAAGTTCACATCAATGAAATGACATCTTTTTACCGACATAAAAACTGGAGATGTATAAGTTAAGTTGATAAGCACAATTTAAGATAAGTACAATCAGTTTATTCTACTTGGGGTAAAATGTCTAACCTTTCAGACTGTTTGTGTGACAAAGATGTGTCTGTGTGCAGGACAACATGAACCTCCACCACCACGGCAGCATGCAGGTTTACTTCCAGAGTCTCTGATCTGGGCCTACATTGTCCAGCTCAGTTCGGCCCTGAGGACCATCCACACCGCTGGCCTCGCCTGCCGTGTCATGGACCCCAGCAAGATTCTAATTACTGGCAAAACCAGGTATTGACAGAAGCATAAGTATCTGAGCAGAAATGCAGTATTCATATTACAGCCTGCATGTATTTCAATTCCCATATCAGTGGGTTTAGTTACTACTGTTAACTGTAAATACATTAAAAGCAGAAGAGTGTTCTCATTTGAGGCTTCCTTTTTTTCTGAAACGTGTGGTTGAGCACACACCCACTCACAGATATGCACACCAAGTGTTGACAGTAATGGCCTCTCGTTTCTGCAGGTTACGGGTGAACTGTGTTGGGGTGTTTGATGTCTTAACATTTGACAATAGTCAGACCAATCATCTTGCCCTAATGCCCCAGTACCAGGTACAGTCAGTGATGTCTTTTGTAACACATAAGCAGACACTACAGAATGGTCCTACAGCGAATGTTAAAACTCTATTGATATATGTTTGTGTCCTGTAGCAAGCAGACCTCGTCTCCTTGGGCAAGGTGGTGCTGGCGTTGGCATGTAACTCGCTGGCTGGTATTCAAAGAGAAAACCTACAGAAGGCAATGGAGCTGGTGTCTATCAACTACTCTTCAGACCTCAAGAACCTCATTCTGTAAGAAAGATCAGACTGCAAGATAGACAATAGCAATTTTAGGAAAAATAAAGTATATTATTGTTACTTAAGGGTAAAAAAAAAAAACTAGGAAGAAAGAAATTGCACAATATTGAAAAGACTACATAATTAGCACTTCATTTTGAAAGGTACTGCCCAAGGTGAAAATGGAGGGTTTGTTCATTTATGTGTTTGACAAGAATGCATATTTTCCTAGCTGCATGAAGCCTGAGATGTTTGCACAAAACATTTGATCTGAAAAAAAAATACGTACATAATTCTTTTTACTAGTTATGTTTCCACAGATGCGTACTTTAGTTTTAAAACATTTCATATGATACGCGGGGGGTGGCACAGTGGTGCACTGGATAGCACTCGTGCCTCACAGCAAGAAGGTTCTGGGTTCCATTCCAATACCAGTTGACAGTGGAGTTTGCATGTTCTTCCCGTGTCTGCATGGGCTCCCTCCGGGTACTCCGGCCTCCTCCCACCATCCAAAGACATATGCCGATAGGTTAATTGGTTAATCTAAATTGCCCATAGGCGTGAATGTGAGAGTTATTTATTTATTTATTTATTTATTTATTTGGGTGTCTGTGTCACCCCTGTGATGAACTGGTGACATGTCCAGGGTGTACCCCGCCTTCGCCCTTAAGTAGCTGGGACCCTTGTGACTCTAGTGAGGATAAAGCAGGTTCAGAAGATGAATAAATGAATGATATGATATGCAGACCTGTAATTTAAGCTGTCTGGTATATCCATGCTGAAAAGCTGAACTTTGTTTATCTGCAAACAGGTACCTGCTGACTGAACAGTCTCGCCTGCGCAGTGTCAATGACATCATGCCAATGATTGGAGCCCGGTTCTACACACAACTGGACGCCTCACAAATGAGGAATGATGTCATTGAGGAGGATTTGGCTAAGGTATACAAATATGTCTTATATTTATGGTCATAAACAGCATCTTTGTATTATGCAGACAAACCATGTTCATGAATTTACAAATTGCCATGTTCTTTCAGAGTGGTGGTTTGAAATAGGGTTTACTTCGCTAAGAGAAGTTGTGTACACACAGGATATAGCACAGTATAGTGTGAAGCTTAACAGTCTGGTCTTGAATTGTGTTTCCTCATGTTGGTGTGAAACTACAAATCCTCACCTCAACCTTCTTATTAATGCCTCAACTTCCCTCTTGCACCCTTATTCTATTTACCTCATGCAAGCATCAGTAATAATTCAGGGAACAACTTTAGAGAACGCAAGCATTGTGGTAATAAAACTGGGTTAGTTTGAGAAGGGGGGGAAAAAAGGGGGTTGCTTGTGTAGCCAGACTGTCTGTGATGTGCTGATATCTGTGCGGGTTTGGTCAGTGGTAGCACTTCCTGTTTATCAAGCCACCTCTGCATTACGTCATAGATGAATGTGGTTTACACACAGGGAATAGTAGTTGTGTTGTGTAGTTGCTTGATGTTTTTGAGTTTATCAACGATCATTACCTCCGCCAAGGAGGTTATGTGTTTGCTGGCGTTTATCTGTCTGTTTGTTTGTCTGTCTGTGTGCAACATAACTCAAAAAGTTATGGACGGATTTTGAT
>JAPTGW010000014.1:21012613-21024078 GCA_029814545.1 Apogonichthyoides opercularis
CGCCAGCTCTTCCCACCCCCACCCTGCCTTGTGCCCCGGCATCCTCCACGGCCCTCCAGCAGCATCGATAATATGGACAGGAGGAGAGGCCTTTGATTTGCTGAATCAGAGGATCCCATCTCACCGCCACTGTGTATGTGTGTGAACATGTAGATGGGCTGGATAGAGCCAAAACACCAAATCAAATGGGTAACCTTACTGTAAAAGCAGAAAGTCCTATTTTAACACAGAATCTTCCACAGCAGGTAGCTTATGGTTAGATAACAGCAGACTAATAAAAGTCAAAGACACCTCTGCCATAAATATTTACTGGTGTAGGACAGATGTATGCACATTAATCAATAAATATGAGGAACAGATCAGAACTGGTGACACCCAATGTCGTATTTCTGAATAATTAAAACAATAATTTCCTCATCTGCACTTTTGCACACTACAGTTTACTATCTGCTCCCTCTTTTATGTTGTCGAGTTCTCATATTTATGATTTTATCTCCCTGTCAAACAATTACTGCGTCTTCAGCACACTGTTTGTTTTTATGACATTCATCTGGAATAATGTCAGCATTAAAACACTGACTGGGTGTCACTGACAGTGATGTGACCACCGGAGAATGACTGAAATCGAATTATAAGCAAATTGTTTGTTGTGTGACTAAAACTGAGAATAAAATAGAAACAGCCTACAAATTTGGGATGTCAGTTGGGCAGTGTTTTCATTCATTTATCAAAGGCTCACACCTCATTACGATGCATTATTTTACAGGCTGCATGGGGCACAGGATCGATTGTGAACACTGGTAAAATTCTAGCTGCCTTAATAGATAGGCTTTGTCACTCACTGCTGGTAAGTGGAAACCTAGGGAGAGGAGCTGTCCTCCCACATGCAGCTGCTTATAACAAAAATAATTGTCCTATCAGATGGCTTTTCCTCTTCTAGTCAAGTTTATTAATACACACTTGATTACAAAAGCAAGACAAATCCTTCCTAGATCAAACTAATCAACACATCTCAAACAGTGTTTTTCATTTTGCATGATGGTGCAGCAGAAATATGCAATCTTTACCTGTCTTACCACAGCTCTGTTTAATTTAACAAAAACTATGACTGAAAGAGAATATTAGCTTGTTTAGCATCCAAACAAGCTTGTGTGCACATCCTACCATCACATGCTTAGTAAAGGTGAAGTAGTTAATTTGTGTGGAATTGTGCCTCCAGAAGTCAGATAATTTAATCCGTACTGTTTAAACACAAATTGTTAAGATATGAGAAAAAATATAGCGTAGAGATAATGTCTGATGTCACAAAGAGGAGTGTATATTTATAAAGCATGATTTACAATTTGTGTATTATTTACTCAACAAGCAGAGATGAAGTATGCTTCAGTGACTTCAACTAAAACATGCACATTAACATGCCTCTCCTGTAGGAGTTTCTGAATCCATGAGCTAAGAACCCCAAGAAAAACATTAAGTGCCCAGTTTGCATTATTCACTTATTGTGCAACCTGCTATTATTTGTGCAGTTACAAATGACAAAGTAATAGAGGGAGACTATGGAACAATGACCACAATGCATGGACAGAATTTACAATATCTTCACATGCACCTCTGACACAGTGACAGGACGCATCAGTGTTGGGGTGACTAGAACAAGTCACGATTACTCCAGAAATGGAGAGTAATTTTCTCTCTATTTGAGATACTAGGTCTCAGCACAGATAGACATAATAAGATGTAAATTGACTCAGGGCTGATATAGGGGAGGGGTGTCTCACTTGGAGTAACATGAACAGCAATTAAACATGGGAGAGATGGGTGCATGCATTGTTTCCATGGATGTGAGCTTGAGCAGCGCCGCCGACCACAACATCATCGTCAAAAACATGACCAGGGCAAGTCCACTCTGAGGCAGGCAGAAGAAAACAACTACGACTTTTAAAATATAGCTATTGTCACTTTGCTTCATAGTTTGATAGGGAAGCCTTTTAAATTCACACAGGGCATGATTTGGCCAACTACTATTAAAGTACTACTTAAGGTTTCTCGTCATCTTTGTAAATGGTGACAGGGTTTTAAAAGAGATGTCCATTAAATTCATATTTTGCTTGCATTAGGGACCGTTTTAGAAAAAAATAATGTCTCTGTAGACTGATAAAATTACTGTTTGTCCAGCAAATGACAAGACACACACATCAGTATAGTGTTTGACTTGCAGTCGCAGCAGCCCATTCAGTATTGACAAGTTCAGGGTTTCACATTGTCTGTAGCTCTTGGGCATCCAACTTAAAGTGTGTTATGTTTACAAACAGGCTGCAGGCTTAATGGGACTTGGGGGAGTCAATTGGCCCTTTGTGCTAACTATTAAGACCATTGACAAAGAATGACAAGCCTTGGAAAGAAAAAGGCCTGCACATTTGCACAGTTGTGCACACATGTGTGAATGGTAAGTGTTTGTATGTTTATTTGCGGTTCTAGTTCTGGAAATAATTGGCAGCTGGCCTAGCAAGGCCATTCTTGAACTGTGTGGCTAAATGTGGCCCACTGTTGTCGCTGTGTACACAAAGATCTCAGCACTGCTGCCACAGAAAAAAAGACAGCAATTAAAAAACACTGTTATTTTAATGTCCTGTTCTAACAGATTGAGTAAGTTAAGTTGGCTCTAACTTACATAAGGTCTCTGGTGGACTGGATGCACACTAAGGCCATATGAGTGAGGGAATTCAATGAGTGAGTCATGTCTAGAGTGCAGCGTCTCTTTAATCCTGGAGGCTGAGAGCAATGGCACAGCAGGACCACTGCAGCAGTCAATAAAACACAAACACATTTCTAGATGAAAAGTGATGAGGGTCACAGATAATATACAGACCAAAATAAACTTGTGCAGGGCATTCAGTCAAATTCCTGAAAAATCTACATAAACAAGATTTCTGAACAGGATGTTCACCTGGCTCAAAAATGAAACAAGGTAGACGTCAGCAGCACTGCCTGCAGAACAGAGTAATTAAAAGATTATAGGGACAATTATTTTTGGGAGATAGTAAGTAACCACAGTCAACATAAGATTGAATGGTTGTTTGTCAGCCTAGGATGAACTAGAGGCATGTCCAGGGTGTTCCTCGTCTGCACCCTTGGTTGCAGGGATAAGTTCCATCACCCTTGTGACCTTGTCGAGGACAGCGCAGTTCGGCAAATGAATGAATGAATGAAAAGTCAACATTTTATGTGTTGGTGTTGCTATCATTGCCAATCCATGAGCCAAAACCAGGATGTAGAAGCAGTGTGGTCACATGTTAATTTCCTGTTAGACTGAGAGGCCACTGATGCATAGTGTATATTTGAATTACAGCTCTGTTTACATATTTCTGACAAATATCGGTGTAAGAGACTGCCGTTGACCTTAATCAGCAGCAAATAAAAATGAACAAGATAACTCAAAACCTCCTCTTACATCCTAGTCGAGGTTGTTTGACTCATCCCATAATGTCAGCTGTCACTTTCATATTTCATTTTGTTTTTCATCACATTGCATTACACATTCATGGAAATCTTGAGAGAACTGAAGGCAGGATCGCCAATGAATGCATACGTAGGTTCAAAAAGCTGTGGATTTTGAGCTTTCTTTGGGTCTGAGATGTATTTTATTCATATCATGCACAGAACCTTCCCTACCTGTCCAAAGTTCAAGTTCACTTGTTTGATGTCGGCTGTCTCTGCGTCCCTGGTGTGTGTGCATGTGTGAGTCTGTGTATGAAAGAGAGGAGAGACAGCCGGGAGAAGGAGGGAGTGTGTGTGGCTGACTGTGTCTCTGATGTGACAGTATGTGTGCACACTAGCTATGTAATTTAGTCCTTGTAAATTTATAATTTGGTTAGCCCAACTGCTCTCAGAGTCTGTTGGAATGCTGCCAACCTCATGCTGAGTGTGTGTATGTGGGTTTATTGCCGTTACTACCACTCGTAGCTCACTCTTCCTCATCCTCCTGGCTTCTCACATCAATACACCACAACCTTAAAGCCCAAGGTTGCAGCTTACCGTTCTCCTCTGGCTGCAACATGACAGCATCACACCAGTCATTTCTGCAGCTCGGCAGCATTTTCTCCTTTCAGAGTGACAGTGGCATATATAGCCCACCATCTGTGTCTGTGGGCTCCCAAGTAATGTAATTGCGGCTCTTGGTGTATCTGCACTGAGTTGTGGTGGTGCTGTAACCTAGATGGATGGAGAGCAGCTCGCAGCGCTCGGCTTAGGTAATCAGCTGGAGTGCTGGCACGGGCAGAACAACACCTGCTGCTGAGGGGAGTAGCCAGCGCTAATTGCGGGAGAGTGATGGGGGCCTTGCCGCTGCAGACGCCACCGACAGTTCAGCGTAATGCAATTAGCCGCCATGTTCTCCTCCAGCAAAATTGTATTATGATTTTTACATTTAATTTAGCCCGCGCAAAATGAAATGGTATCAGAGAAGAGAGATAATGAGAGCAAACTGATATTGAAATCTGCACTGTGATGGGAGGCTATTAATGAGACAATGAAACACTGTGGCTGACAACATGGTATACACTGGTAAAACACTTTAATAGTGTCATTAGGAAGATCTTTGGTTGTGTTATTGCTTGAAGCCTACACAGAGGCAGTGAAAGCTTATACTTCCTATCCTCTGTGCTTCCTCCACCTCACAGCTCCTTATAGTAATTTACCAATATTGATTGAGTATTGATCACCAACTGGTTTTCTTTTCTCCACTTTATTGATGGCAAAATCCATCTGTTGGAGTGCATGTTTATGAGGAGTTTTTATTGATTTTCCTAAATGGCCTCTTCCTTTTGTCTTACTGGTTCTACTTCAAATCAACAAATTCTACTTATATCATAAATGCTAACGTTTTCTTCTAAATGTTTAGTGATGATCTGGAATTTTGCTCAGCGGTCCGGCTTGTATTTAACCACATATCAAAGAGAATTTTGTGGTTTATGGTTGCGGAGGTGATTGCAGGGTCTTGGCCCTATTAGAGAGAGCTTCTTCGAGGCTCTAGTCATCTAGCTCAGCTAAAGTAAAAAGCAGAGCAGAGAGACAAGCTGCTGCAGTGTGACTTTGCTCCTCTCCTATGCTTTGATTCATTATTCAGCACCCGAGAAGTCGTCCTGCAATCCCACAGCAGCGCAGCGAAACAGGCATACACACACGCATATATAGACATGTAGAGAAGAGAGGCTCACATATGCACTCACACAGATCTTGTGAACATGTAAAATGTAGAAATTTGCACAGATATAAACCATACAGACATCTATGCTTCAATTCTTGGTTTAAAGTATGAACACACACATAAACATAAGGACTATATTATAGAAGCACACACACGCACACACACAGACACACACATACACTGCCCCCTTCTGCCTGTAGTGCTGGCCTGCATGCTGTATGGAAATGTTTCTCCTAATGACTCCGTAATGACAGCGACTTATGTCCTTACCATAGTTGATTTGTTTCCTGGGTTTTAAGAGTAGATTATTTCCATGGTACAGACTTAACGTAAGCCGTTCAGAAACCACAAGCACTGCACTTCAGCCCCGGTTTGGGATTTTAGCCAGGTCTAATCAGATTAAAGCACTGTTTTCCCCCCCTCTTCTCCTTTTTGAAACAACATGCCACACTGCTCTCTCGGTCCTGCTACATGAGCCTGAAGGAGCGGGCCAAAAACAAATTGCTTTTAGTGGAGGCTGACAAGCAGTTGTGTAGAGAAAATAAAAGGTTGTTTGGAGCAGATTAATTCTCCTTCACAGGAGAGCCTGGCTGCATGGCTGCCGTGTGCATTCTTCCCTCAGTGACGGGGAGAAGATAGCTTCTTTGGGAATTTCTAAGACGGGAGGCGCTCATTGTTATAGACTTAGCAAGGCTGGGGATACTTTCTGAAAGAGATAAAAGCTAAATAAACTAGCAATATCCATATCTAATATACAATAATGGCATGTCGCTATGGTTAATTCAGACAGATTCAAGTTGGTATTAAGTTCATCCCAGAAAAGACAGTCGTGTTAGACAATATGGCTGAGTGTAGATTTGAAATCATCTCCAACCTGCTCGTCCAGTGAACACATACCAACTAATAACCACACTTGATGTTCTCATCCCATCTCATATCAGCTCCCTGTCCTGCAAACCCTGTTGAGCAAATATAATTTCAGAGACATTCTGTTCTCATTAGTTTCACAGTCGTATTACAAATAGAAGAGAAACAGCTGTGTGGAAATATATTTCTGGTGGATAATAATGCATCACACCTCTGGTCTTAAGTGGTTTGGTTCTTGTCTGTGGTTTATGGGAGAGGAGTCCTGACTTCTAACCTGTGAAGGGTGCTTGCTGGCCTGACCTGGATCCTTCAGCATGAATTAAGTGAACAATGGAAGAGTCGGCTGAATGATGGCTCCACGCGCCTTTGTGCCTCTGTTACAAAACCACTCCTAAAAGGGCGGCCTAGATGACACACTCTCTAGAAATCGATCACATTTACTCAGCCCCTGGGCCTTCCAAAAGCTGGATTTAGAGCAAAAGAAAAATTTTTTTAAGCAAAATGGCAAAAGGAGAATGAAATGAAATCCCCTTTGCATTTAAAAACAGAATGGAACAAAAGTGAATGGGTGGGTGAGGAGAAATGCCTTAGTCCAGGTCTACTTTGCAGACTTTGACACGCAGTCATGCGGCAAATTTCATCAGCAGTAGCCCTATTGATTTTTAACCCTGGAAATATAAGACCAGGGAAGTCGGGCACAGAGTTATCCATGGATGTTTGGGTTGGTTATCTGTAGCGCTTCTGTGTCTCTGCCTCCTTCCTGGGAGCGTGAGCATGAGCAGTGCTCTGTCAATTGTCTGACAATACTCAGCTAACACAGAAACTGAGCTTTACAGACATGATACTAGATTGAAAAGATAGACATTGAATCCAGCACTGGGAGAATTCGATATTTCTATTGTATCCGCTGATTCCAGTAAAATCAAAGAAACCTGAATGCTGAAGCTGATGGTTTGACTTCCATTTAAAGGCTTTTATATCAAACCAGGACTCTGCTGTAGAAACACAAATAAACAAATAAGAAAGAAGTAGCCTCATAAGAAGTAGCTCCTGTCATAAGTTGTTTCTAAGTGGAGCCTAAACGGAGGTGTAAGACTTTAACTCAGCTGTTTCTAGGCTGACAGTGACCCAGCGATCAAAAGCTTCAAGGCTGGCTCTCTGTGACAGGCCCATCTCCTGCTAATGGGTCACACAGCCATTGAAGTGCAGGGGTTTGAGGATGGCAGATCAGTTGCTCTGCAGTTTGGATTGTTTTACAGTTCAGTTTCAAAATGAGACTTTGTGTGCAGCCTCAGCAGTGTGCAAGCTGAGAGCTGGAGGCGGTGAGGTCTCTACACCAGGCCACTAAAGAGGACAGAGGAGCAGGACCGAGCTCTTTAGTCTCCTAATACAAAGCATGAGTCACTCCTCTGAAAAGGGACCGAGACATGCAGTTTGAGTCCCTTTCTGTTTGGCCTGAAGCATTTCATAAGCCTTAAATAAAGAAAAGAGAGGAGCTGCTATAAGACTGGTTTGCTTAATGGAAGTCACCCCGTTGTTTGTAACGCTTACTCTACTGAGGACATTATAACCGAAGTGACCTCAAGGCACCGCTGTCTGGCTGGCTGCAGGGTCAAGGTTAAGCATCAATGTCCAGTTATTCTAGTCAACTTCCAGACATAACCCAGCCCATCTGCGTCAGGCCTGACCTCGCTTTCCATCACAAACACACAGAAGATGACACGTCAAGGAGCATCTGAGGAACCCCCCCTCCAAATAAAGAGACGTGATTTCATAATGCTGCCCTATCAGACCTCCACGCGCCAGGGTTATCTGTATGACAAAGCAACTTTACTATTCCATGCATTTTCATGAGTGCACCAGGAGAGGTGGATAAAAGAAAAGGATAGCAGTTAGTGACCTGGAGGTCAGGGGGTAGAGGGCTCCAGCTGGTCACACCACCTCCTCATTGACTGATTCCATATCCACCCTATTGTGTTTGGCGCGTGGCCATTGTTCTGAAGGGACATTAAAATGCATAGATTCCTGTCAGCCATTTCACTGCTAGTTGACCTTATTAGTTTAGGCAGATACATAAAACATGAAGTTTAGGATCATTAGATATATGCAATTCATTTAAAGAGTTGATGGTCAACAGTGAATATAGCTGCTATATCTAAAGGGATACTCAGTATTCATAACACAGCCTATACAACATACAGTCTGTCATTACACAGTGTGATAATGACAGCAAACAAATCCTTGCTGTAGGTGAGGAAATATATTCAAACAATAAACTGAGGTATAAATGCCTCTGGAAATTCGTTGTGCTCTATGGAATCTCCAGGCAGCCTATTGTAGGTACTTGCCACCCTGCCCCCACTCTCCTCTCTATTTTTCTTCTCTGCACGGTTCTTACAGAGCACACCCAGACATACTGCAGCGAGGAATGGGAAAAGAGAAGAAGAAAGGGGAGAGGGGAGGAGAGAAGAGGTGCTGATACTCAGTAATTGAGGGGCAACCCTGTCACAGTTGACCTGCAGGAGACCAGGGATAAAGTGTATTCCATTTTCTCTCTGCTATCCTGGGACTGACAGCCTGCAGAGTTCCAGGTCTGACAGACCTAACTGAGGGCTGTCACCCTCAGCCAACATCTCCCCATGTATATGTGTTCTTAGTCTCACGCACACACAAGCATTTCACACAATGCACTGCACATGTGGAATATAAAATCAAACATCAGGTTCACAATGCCCTGCGTGTTAAACTGAATTTCATCTTTACCCAAAACAGGCTGCAATACATCTATCCTAAATATCTACAGTATGTCAGCACTGCCCATTTTAATGCGCTTCTGCTGTAAAAACTAAGCACCGGCGCTCATCACCAGAAGCGCATCTCCAAAAAATGGGGCTGATGCACTGACGGATAAAGGGAGTATATTTAGACCCCAGTCCCTGCCCTTTGTGTCTTCCTGATTTGTTCTAATGTGGGAGCCTAATCCTGCAAAAGCAGATTATACATGTATTAAATTCCTTAAAATTGCAGTATTTTTAATACCACATTTGCAGTGGAAATGCAATGGAAGCAGCTTACAAAATATCGTCCCAAATTGTCTCTCTGCACCAATAAAGGGTAGAGACATGTGAGCAAAATGAACCATATAAATGAAAATTATCTTTCAAAAAGACATTCTTAAACTGATGATGTTTTTATATAAGAAAGTAGCGAGAAAATACTGTAGGACAAATAAAAAAGTTAATGGCTGCTGACATGAGCTGTGTGCATGGATGTGTAATTCCTCCAAAATAGTTGCACTAAGAGACAAAAAGGTTTGCCGACATTACTTGTGTTGTTTTACTAAATCAATATAATATCACTGCCATTTCGCACAGTCTTTTGCTGTTCACTGAATTCTCCATCTCATAAAAACCCTCAAGTGGATTAGCTCCAAATGAGAACATGAAAGTGGGCAGAAAGAACAATTCAGCTGAGTTTCTGCCTTACAGGCTTGGTGCATGTAGACTAAATCACTTTTTGCATTAATGGCTTTTCAGGGGAAAAAAGAAGTCAGATTCACAATGACCTACTAAATCATCCATGTAAAAGACAGAAAATTGCAAATAATTTAAATGGCATTTACATGACTTGCAAATGATTTTAGTTGTGAGACATGAATATGGGTGTAGATCCAGTCAGAGGTTGTGGACATAGAAGCAAAAGGGAGCTGCATAATATATTATTTCAGCACTGCCTTTGCGATGTGTGCATGCAATGTGAAATAGGGAAAATTAAGTCAACCACATCCAGAAAATAAGTAAGGAATGGGAATGGGAGAAAAACACAAAAAAGAAAGATTTGGTCGTAAAGAGAAAATTAACTACAATTTTACAGAATTATTTCAGCTACAAAAATTATGGTGTTGACTGAAAAATATACTTTATCAACAGTGAATTCATGTTAAGTATGCCAGAGTATTCAAAAACCTTATTTCCTTGCAAAGTCTTCAAAGTAAGAAGTAATTTTTCGGCTTTTATTACTATTACTATTTATTTTCTGTGCAGATGCAAGTCTACAAAATCATCCCAATTATTCTAACATGATTATTTCTTCTCAAATAGAGATTTTCTACTTATCTGGTTGAAAATTCATGCTTTTTAATATTGCAATATATACTGTAGGAAAAAAAAATGCAACATCAGTTCTTTCCAATATCTCACAGCCCTAGAAGATATTAATACACACTCTAACCAAAGGCGTCCCCACTACATTCAGTGTCCGCCTCTGTACACCTGACCCAGTGAGTGTCCTCTCAATGACAATATGGCCGCCCCCACAAGCTGTAGCTAGGCCGCCATAATGACACAATGTACCCATCTGCCCTTCAAACCAGCCCAGCAGCGTGAGGCTGACCTGTGTATGCGTGTGCATGTGTGTCCCATCTGCCCTTTCAGCCAGGCGAGCAGCATGAAGTTGACCTCTGACCCTTAGGATTATGGTTCCACCATGTGCCAGTGAGCAGGGTGATGAGATTGACCTATGTGGACCACTGAGTGTGCGTGTGTATTTTACTGATATGTGATCGTCTCTACGTGCACACACACTCACGTGCAAATGAAATACTGCTTGCACTGCTCGCTGTCAGATCCATAAATCAGTGCTTCACTGTCCAAATGAGTATTACATGAAATGTGTCGTTGTGAAGTGTTTAAGTGAAAATGCTCTTCTCACTTAGTTTACATACATGTTCAGTAAAGTGTGTGCACATGTGTGGTATATAAATACGTATATACAAGTACTCTCCAGTGAGTGATCTAATGCGGGTCTGAGGACAGGCTGCCATCCTGAGCTCTGACACAACCAATCATCGCAAAGCCAGCATGATCGCCTTGGCAACCCCTGTCACCACATAGTTTTTTCAGTGTGCCAACCAATCAGCAAACACCACAGCCTCTCCAAGCTCCTCCCACAGGGTTGGAGAGGTGTTACCAGCCGTTGGTGCAGAGCCTGCTGCATGAGCGGATGCTCTAATCTGGATCCAGTGAGGAGAGGATCACTAATCCCAGATTATGGCTCTCTGGGATTAAGACATGCTGATGCACAGGTTTGCACTCACCTCCAATCCGCAGACCTCTCAATCTGGCTCTATGCTCTGAACCTCAAACCTCACTCAGAGAGGTCCTTTAAAGTTGAACCTGTGGCTAATGGTGTTGGCATGTTGGTTTCTTCTGTTTCAGATGTTTTCTGAAGTTACTGCACAAGTGTATAGAATGATTTGTGGTGTGTGGGTGCTCTGAATTGTTCATCCACTGCTGGCGATGGGTTGGCGGAAATGAAAGTTTCTCTCTGTCGCTGCTATCTGACTGAGCATAAGTGACGAGGGCATCAGGGAGGGACATAAACAAAGCAAAGC
>JAPTGW010000014.1:21293724-21304858 GCA_029814545.1 Apogonichthyoides opercularis
GGTCACAAATATAGGCCTGACATAATAATAATAATAATAATAATAATAATAATAATAATAATAATAATAATAATAATAATAATAATATCTAAAATCAATCGATTAGTGTATTTTTATTTCCGTCAGATGCTCTTAGATATTTTCTCTTATTCAAACTGTATGAAGCACGTCTTCTTTCATTTAAGTCATTTATTCACAAATACATTTACAACCATGCATGTCAAAATAAGAAGGAACATGAGATGAGGAGGCACCATTGTTGACTCCCTGACAGACCACTTCACATGACAGATGTTAAGTTATTCACACATGCATTTAGTGCAAATGTTTCAACTGAAAGTGCACACCTCAAGCATGACGGACTCATTAGCCCATGGAATTTCTACAGATATACCTGGGACATGTATGGAGCTGCACAATGCAGAACAAACAACATTAGTCAAAAATAACAACAGAGCAACATACTGTATGCCTTCTCAAAATGTGTACAATAAAATTCACATAATATATTAATTTACAATGTCTTCCTATTGGTATAGGGCTTAGTGTGAGTGAAGTCATTGAGACTAATTGTCCTACAATCATAAGGCATTTGCTGCTGTCAAAGCAAACAGCATGGACTCATGCAAATATTAAATCTGGTTTCAACCAATGATTCCAGCCCATTACTGGGAGGTGGACGACGACGGGCCTTGATTCTCTGACTCTGAAGGGTTTTTAGTGTTGAGGAACTGTCCGGACGCTCCGACGTACAGCCTGGATCGCATTGGCCATTTCTGAAAAGACATCTGAAATTAAGCTCCTGGACGGTTTGAAAGGCCGCACATCGGGCTGATGCATGCAGTAAAATTATTATGACATTAATAGGGCGTAAAATTACAAAAATACATCGTTATCATCTATGCAGTGATGATTTCTGGGAGTCAGTTGTTGATTACATGAAGCGGCATACAATAAAATACATTATTATTATTTAGCAATTATAATTATGGACAGATACAAACATTCAAACATTTTTATTATTATTATTATTATTATTATTATTATTATTATTATTATTATTATTATTATTATTATTATTATTACTGACCTTCACCGGGTGCAGGTAGCCTTCACCTTTCAGTGAATGTAACGCCTCTGTGTGTTTTGTGCTCTCTCCTTCCTCCGTGCTTTCTTCTTGTAGTGTTCTTGTCAAATGGGCAATATACGTGGTGGCCAGTATCAACACGTCGAGTTTGGACAGCTTGGTGTCCGGCGGCACAGACGGCAAAGTCCGTTGTAGCTCCAGGAAGGCGTTCCTCAGGGTTTGCACCCGGCTCCTCTCCCGTGCTGCGTTCGCTGCCGCCGGCCGTCCTCTGCCGCCGAGTCCGCCGGCCTGGAGCACCCTGGCCCGATGGAGCTCCCGGCGGCGGCCGTCTGGACTGGGACTGGAGCTCGGACTGGACGCCGGGCTGTCATCCACCACCACCCCCGAGCAATTACCGCTGTCCATTCGAAGTGTGTGTCTGCCAACCATCCGGGTGTACTTCACAGACCTGGACGGATCACAACCACATAAATCAGCACAGGTTACTTGAGATGTTTTGTAGAAATACGTGTTTGAGTTGACAGAACTATTTTCAAAAGAAGTTGCAGCACTCATTACCCTATTTATTGAAGCTGTTGTTTCCTGTTTAAACTTTAACATTAGAGACTGTGACATTTTTAAACAGAACTGTTGTTGTCTTTTCCTGTTATTTATTAAATTATAACTTAAGGTGTCATGCTTACAAGCATTAATGAAAACGTAACAGATGCTACAGCACATTCTTGACAGCTCATCCTTTAACAATTTAATATTACATAACAGATAACCATCCAGTACTTATTTGCTGACATGTAAAACAAACCCTGAAGTTCCCTGACATGTCAGGGTATAAAGTCTGGTTGGTGGTCTGATGTGCACTTTACCTCTGGTATTTCTCAAAGGCGCTGTCTTGTAAAACGACATGAAGGTAATCCAAAAAAAGAGGCTTCGACAGGACAGAGAATTTGCTCTTCTTTGTAGAATAGTCCCACTCCAGGTCCAGCTTATCCTTATAATGCGGCGCGTCTGCAGATAAGGTGCGCACAAGTCCCAGTACGCGTATCCAACTCTACCTGTGTGCGTAAAAGTCTCGGGAGCCCTTAATTTATTGGATACACAAAGCGGTAGACAAGTTTTTCACTCCGACGTAATTAATCACTCTCCCCATAACACTCCCTTGCTGTGGAGAAGACTGCTCTTTTCCCTTTCCTAACTTATTCCTGTCTGAGGGCAGCAGAGGCTCACTTTCAACGCCAGAGGCAGGGCTCTCCTTCCCTTTACCTCTGATATGTGGTAGGCCATATCCCACCCTAATTGGCTGCGAATCTGACACTGTATTTTCTTTATAAGCCTATCAAAAAGTGGCAACGAGAAGACATTTTTGTCAAAATTACCTCAGAAATGTGCTCGTCATGGTCCGGAACAAAGGCTAGTCTATCAAAACGCTATTTGCAACAGACCATGAAGACCAGCTGACAAGTGTAAGGTGATATGCAAAACATTTGACTAATTGCCAGGGTGTCTTGAATTGCAAGCTCATTGGAGCAGCTAATAAATAAACTCCAGCACTGCAATCAACAGGCAGGCATTGAGGAAATTCTTGCGAGACTCATAAATTAATCACTCTGATTTTCATGGCTCCAAACGGAGATGTCGGTAAATTAATGAAAGGAATTATTCAGAATATGTATATCCTCAGACTGTTCTTAATAAACACTGTTTTTGTAAGGATGGAGTAACCGTATTGCTCCGGGCCACTAATTATATGGCGAAGTAAAAGAAGGTTAAGTAAGCTGGTTTCTCTAATTACCCCGTGTCTTTAAGGGGTTACACACCCACGTGGCTCCTAAAAACTCCTTCAAACATTCAATAACAATAGTACCAGTAATACATCCGCATTGTTACTGTATTTCCTGTAAAAGAGGGCTTTATCATTTGTCACAGTTGACTGAGTGTGAGCATATTTTGTTGACTTTGGATAATGTAAAGCCTTGTAATAATAGGGCATAATGATCATAGATTATGCCACTCTGCATCTCATGGGTCACTTATTTAGTGGAACGTAGAGGGATGAAAAATGACATTCACCATAGAAAATGTAGGACTGTTTGCAAATTACAGTTTAAGTTAGATAGATTATATTCTCAAACCTCGAAATTTGTATTAAGAAATAAACCAGCTGTGGAAGTGAGGGAAAGAAACCAGTTTAAGCCACTTTTATTTATAGTTAAGTCTTTATTTTTGTAATAATATTATTCAATAGATATTTAAAATTAGTCATCACAGATAAAATAAAAAAAAAAAAAACATTTAAATGTATATTCTGACCAAAAAGATCCTAATCTCTGAGACTATAACGAGGACAATACAATACTGCAGTGTCTGCAATTCCAGACATGGAGGCTTTCCTCTATCTTGGTAAATATATGATGATAAATCTGCAGCGATATAGGACCGAGTGGCTTTAACAAAGCAGTAGCAGCAGTCCTGGGCTGTGCATGAAGAGTAGGTGGGGGGGGGGGGGGTCAGTAGACTGTGTTATGAAGCCCCATGACTGCAGATGGTGGATGAGACATCCATGTCAAACCCACTCATGGGATTTTTCTATTTTTGCTTCCTAGAAAATTAGACATAAAAAAAAAATTGATATGCAATTATCTATTACTGAATACTAATAATATCAGCTGCTTAATGTATGAATCATCATCTTGGTTTATAAAAATATTATCTACAAAATGTAATTGTAAAATAAGAAGAAAACTAAAATAGATTAATCTGAAAGAAATTATGAGCATGGTAAAACATTTAAACAGCTGTTCTGACTCTTGATCTGTACTTGTCATAATGAGACATTTAATTCTATGTGATAGCTGCTTATATAAAGTAATCAAAAATGTAATCTCACATGTATACTAAAATCATTTTGCTCACTATCCTGATGCAGTGGTGTCTGCGCAAGTGACGATACTGAACCTTAGAGAGACTGTTGCAGATTCCACCGCTGCACCATCGCTGTGAGTGTGACCAGGATGTTCACTGTGGCCCACGTTCAAGTCTTCTGAAATATAAGCAGTCATACACATGTATACGCAAATTAAAATGTGTACAAACCCAGAGTAATGAAACAAAGATGTAAAGGTGTTCACAACAGAAAGTGAGACATTTGTTCAAAAACTGAAGCAAAGATAAAAATTGGTGAAAAGTAGGAAAATCATTGTATGAAAAAAAGAGGTGATGTTTAAAATATATTCTGTGTATTTAATAAATAATACAATATTGTGAGCAAAGACTTTAGAGAAAATAGCAGTACACAATTCAGTGACGTACTTGTAAATGGACAGGGGATTAAGTGTCTCGTCATCACGTGTTTATTTCTTTTCTTCTTGGCCTCTTTGGATGCTTTCCAGCTAATAAGAAACTGTCTGGTCAATTCATTAATTTCTCTTCCATCAAGAATCTCTGTTAAAATTATGAAAAAATCATGACAACAAATAATTGTTTTCTTGACATGGGCAGTGTGCTTCATATTTAGATATTATTTCCTACGTCAACACGTTTAAGCAATTAGGTGAATGTAAAACCTTACCGAGTTTTTTGCACACAATTATCAAGTGGTCTCTGTACTTGGGTTTTTTACACACAGGATTTCCTCTCAAATCCATCTGAAGCAGTTGAGGCCAATGACTGAATACATCCTCTAAATCCTGATAATGGACAAAAAAAAAAAAAAAACCCCTTAACACTTAACTTTACAGGCCCACTAATGATGTAAAAATGGCAACTTACTTTTCAACAAATGTGACGCATAATTATGATATAATTACAAATCAGTGAAAAAAACATTAAAAAGGAGTTAGTATGAATGAATTGTAATGTGAAGTACAAGAACCAGTTTAAAGTGCATAAACAACACATCAGTCTGTTTTAATAAACAATGTCGCCGGTGTCATGTAACTACAAGTTTTCTCCTGGGGCAGTATGAGGCTGGCTCCTCCAGCGAGTTGCCTGCAGTTGTATGTTTATCTAAAGGCACATTAATCCAAGCCGGGAAATATGAATACTCTCTGGACACGCTCTGATTGTTCATTGCCTTCCTGTCTTGGCCAAAGCGCTTCCACTTTTCCAGCTCGTGCTGCAATCAGTTCAGAGGGGACCCCTAAGCACTGCGCGCTCCCAAGCTTTGATAAATGATCGTGTCAGGGCCGTCACTCAGAAGGCCCTCACAGAAGAGCAGCCCAGCGCCAAATTGCCCCCCACGCGGGGGCGTGGAGAACAGCAAAGACTGGATACTCACCGAGGCTGGCTGCTTCTACCGCCTGGACTAATGATGGGCCAGTTATGAACCTGCATTTGACCAGGGCTTCGATTCCACTGTCCTCTCTGCCCTGCACACAGCTAACGGCCTCTGAAGATGCTCCCCATTTGTCACCCTGGCTGACTGCCTGTCATAATCTATTTTAAAAATCCATAATGTTTCCTCTGGATTCTGACCAAATGGCGCAGAAGAAGGGATTGATCCTTTGGAGTGCTGTCTTTGCAAAATCAATAGTGGCAGACGGGTTGTATAAATTACATGAGGCATCAGCTAAAAATGACACATGTACAGCAATTACCTGAATCAACCTTCTTAGGAAAAAGTACCTATGACAGTAATAAGTGATTAAATGTTTTTAGTGTGTCATCCTGGTGCTAAATACCAGTGAAAAAGAAGGATTAAGACCTTGTGAGTTAAGTTCTCAAGTCTTTTAAGTTAATATATCAATTAATTCCATCAGAGAGAGTCTTAAAAACTGTTGTTAGGTTATCATTTTTAAGGTCAATACATAATCATAATTCTACTTCCATATGAATCTCATATGAAGGACTTGGTTCAGAGTATCAAATACAGGATTCTGAGGTAGAGAGGAAAAATCAGCTTCCCAAGGAAAGAGAGTAACTTGTGCTTGTATAAAGCTGTCAGCGAGACAAGTCTCGGGGGAATAGGCTGCTGATTTGTTGAATAATTCTGACCCTGTGCGAGTCATGGAGACTGGGAACCTATGGTAGGATTTGCAGGATTTGGTTCTTTAGAACCCTGTTCTCCATATCATTTCACACATCACTGCAGAAAGCCAAGGAACAATGTTAATACTAACCCCATCAGCTCTGAGATGGTGTGTTGATTTTAGTGCAACTTGTCATGCATAATTGATGTGATGCGGTTCTATTTACTCAGACTGCACATGCACAGTATGTCGTCAGATTCTGCTTCTGTCATCACTGGGAAATGCCTTTACAGACACTGATTAGAAAGACTGGTTCAAAACTACACATACCTCCATATTGTGTAACTTATTGTCAACAGCAGAAAAATGCAGAAGTTCTTTCAGCACTGCCAGGTCCCTGAGCTCGTCAATGTTGTTGTTATTAATATTCAGGACACAGAGAGATTCCTGTACAAAGAATTCAGATTTCAGAAAGAAGGGTTCATTTTTACAGCTAATACAGTGATTATTTCAGGAAGATATAACACCATGTGGTAAAAGTGCAATACATGTACAGAAAACTAATCATATAAGTAAAGATATATTAGTTGGATATCTCAGCCTTTTTTAAAGTGATACAGGTTCCCAGAAATAGGCCGCAGTCTCATTGACCACGCACCTGCCATATAAAAGAGGATTACAGTTCTATTGTATGCACCCAAATTTCATTTTCAATGCACAGGTTTGGCTTGTGATGTGTTGGGCCAGAGCAGTACCAGTCTGTGTATGTCTTCTGTATGTCTAAACTACTGTAGTAGGATCATGTCCAAATCAGACAGACTGATAGTGCTGTAGCTAAATATTCATCTTGGTTTGAAGTTCTATAACGGCACATTTATAAAAAGCTGGAACTCTTTACATTTGCACAGCAATTTCTTTAATTACCCAAATAAACAAGAAGCTGAGACTTTTGGTGTGTTTATCCATGGCCTGGGCTGTATACGAAATATACAGGCCTGACTGATTTGTCAGACCAGAGAGAGGCAACAGAGGTCTCTTTGACATCATCAAACCCAGCACAATACTGCTTTTACATGGATCAGTGGCCTCTGAGAAATCTGAGACATTGGAAATGATAACCTACCACAGGTATACTCCAGTAGTAAATACCAAAAAGAAAAATGCTGCCAAATAGAATTTTAGATCAAGAGGATCCAAACCACTAATACGGGAATGTGGATCATATTTTTGTCTCATGCTATTTTTGTAGAGAACAAAGTTTAAAAAAAAAAAAAAAAATAGGTCATACAGCAAGGGAGCAGAGAGTCCTAGGGTCAAAGAGCAACTTTTCCCCTGGTGCCAGTCTCTGGTTCTCCAGATGAAGCTCTGTAAGCTCCCTGAGCTGCTCTAAGCCCTCCACCACAGTGATCCTGTTTCCACCAAGATACCTATTGAGGACAAAACATCTTCATGCACACACAAAGAAGTCATCACAGCACAAATCCATAACATGTTTAATGTGTCTACTCACAGTTTGGACAGTCTCTGCAGGTTAGACAGATTATCTATATGTGTGATGTTGTTGTTCTGCATATACAGATGAGTGAGGTTGAAGGCAAAGTCAAGGTTGCAAATATTTGTGATCTGATTATCATACAGGTAAAGCACAGTGAGGTTCGTACACACGGACAGATCACCCTGAAAATTAAAGTCAACACATAAGATATTTACTGTGAGAACAAGAAAAGCACAGAATGGAAACACCAGCATTTACTACTTACAATATCCTCAATATTCTTATTGGAAAAGTGGAGGTGGGTAAGTGTCTTGAGGTACTCTAGGAGGGAGAGGCCCCTCTTCTTTTTGAAGTGGTTCCTAGATTTAGCGATCAGCTCTACCGTCAGGCGTACCATGGTGGCTTCTCACGGGCACTGCCTCAGAGGGGATCCTTTACAACTTCAGCCAAGCATTCAGCCCACAGCAGAGACTGGAGCTATTCTGTGTGGAAGAAAAATACACACGGGAGCTTTCTTAAACCTTCACAGGAAAACAACCTCTGAAGTACTTTTATAAACGCCAAATTACCTTCATGTTTGTAATCGTTTGTAACTTGAGCCTTTAGTAGAACCTTCAATGGTCTAAAACCTAACTGTCACTTTCACAAAAAAAAAAAAAAGTGGTCTATGTTAAACTTATAAGAGGTCAAAGGTTGAGTGACCACTGAGTTTGTGTTGTAATTTGAGTGGTTAAATCCCAAAGCAGATTGAGGAGAGGTTCCACTGTTTCCTTTTATTCTGCTCATGGGGCTTGATTATTAGTTTGACCTGAAATTGAGATATTAAAAGTTTCACCTCGTTTTCAGTTGCAAATATTTGTTTGCCTTTCCTGTCAATGGCGTAGTCGATAGAGTGTTTAAGTAGTGATGAAGACAGGAAGACAAGAGATTATATTGACAGCAAGACTTTTCTTTATTGAGGCATCAACCCGAGGTTATTGAAGAAAAGAGGCTCTAATCGATAAGGCCGAGCTAACTATGGACAGTAGCGGGAGGTCGCTTGAACTTACACACCCCTGGGTCTGCCCCCTCCCTCCAGGGACACGGGGAAGGCAGTTTATCATTGTCAAAAGTGGTACAACATTCAGAACACAGGCCCTGGTGTTACGATGGACGTACTAGGAAAATGAACTAAACATCGACATCCTGATGGAAAAGGCCTAAAATATAAAAGGAAGACCAGAAAAACTGTCGCAGGACATAGCCATAAAAGCCTGTTCACATAGATAGCGTGCGTTAGCATTAGCTTAAGAACAACCCTCCATTATCAAATTTAGCGTAGAATTCTCCCATTTATGTTGAGTTAAGCATCTATAAAATATTAACTAACGCAACCTACCTTTGGAAGTCGGCTGTCAATTACAAAAACCCATCAACTTCAACAAGTTGACTAATAAAGTTGCTAAGCTAACTCCAAGTTAGGTTTGTTTAGCGTTATCAAAGTACGTCGCTATGGAAACCAAGGAAGCGGCGCGTCCGTCACTGAATCTAATGGGTGTCACAATTTAGTACAGAGGAAACCAATGTCCGTAATAAATAATCATATTCCAGTATTACTGTATCATCTATTGGTATTTTAGTTACTATAACATATTTAAATATTTAGAACCATTTGATACTTAAAAAAGTTTTAATTTTGAACAATTTTATTTTAGTTGTGTAATTATAAATAATATCCAAAGAATGGCATAACATGGTGGATCTTACAAAATCGTATAGTTACCGAGGGGTAGTGTTAGTTCACTGCCAGCACAGCCCTATTCATATTAACTTGAATAAAAATAATAATAATACAAAAAAAAAAAATCACAATTTCTCATCAAACTACCCTCTTTCACTGAAATCTGGTCAAGACAAAAACATTTCATAGATGAGAAAACAATTCAGTATCATACTTAATACTGAGTTAGGTGCATCTAAATTTTTCACACATATACTTTACAAATCCAGGTATATATAAAGCCCACTAAATCTTACAGTCACGGTTTTTGAGTTGGTTTCTGCAGCAGAAAAAAATGTCTCAGTAATTGCATCTTTCTCAGTAACATGCCAAACCAGGACCACATCCTGATTCTTTCAGTGACCCCTGCATTGTTAATATATGTCATGTTAAAACCCTGGTTTCCTGTCAAGGACTGACTTACCTCCACTTAATGCAGGAGCACATGGCGGAGAGGAAGTGTTGCACATTGACTTTCTGTGCAAGGTTAGACTTACTTACACAGTGCCATACTTGGAGGGTTAAATCTACTGAGAGACAAAATAAACAAGATGGGGTCACTAGATCAATATGGCTACAGTATAAATAGCTCATGTGAGCTGGTGTCAAATCACCTGAATGTTCATCCCTTTATATGCTTTTGTTTGTGAGAACACAGAATGATGCATTCCACTGCAATCTGTGAAACTTTTTTCTTTTTATAGTTAAGGAGAACATACTTTGGAGTTAGAAAATTGCTATGTTAAAAGAGTACGGATTTTTGGCTGCCCACAATTTGGCTTGATTAGAATTTACATAAATTTTCTTATTCCACTTTTAGTCATGCATACAAATGTCCATCTGGTGATAATCACAATATTTACATGACCAACGAGTTCAATATGTTTCACCGATCCTTAAATCACCATGGAAGACCAAACATTAGACGAAACAGTTTTAGAAGTGCATACTCTAAATACTTTCTCAGCACTGTGACAGTCATCCATGTAATACATTTAAATATTTGGCAAAAACATGAACTATTCAGTGGACCGTGTGTGCAGACCAGTTCAACAATTTCAGATTCCCAAATTACATTAAATTTGATCTAATAAGTTTCTTCTTGCTAAACTGCTGTACTGAACACCTTCCATTTTAAGACATGACTTAAATAATGGTAAAAGAAAATCATTATATGAAGTGGTGCCAAAGCTCATGGACAGGAGAAAATACAGACACTTCCAGTGTCCCAAAGGGATTCTCCCTTCTGCGATACATGACATAAAAAATATACATTTATCCATTACAATACCATAAAAAAGACATGACACAAACCCATGCCAAAGGGGCTGTCTGTAAAGAAAGGCAGACCGGCTGAGTGTCTACTTCGATGGAGAGCAGGCATGTTGGGTGAATAGACTCCAGTGTGTACGGCTTCTGTTTCTGCGCTGCATCACTGCCACACCACGGCCTGACGCACTGGCCGCTGTACTGGGCTGTGTCCCACTCAGAGCCAAACTGTGCTGCGACTCACACTGCAGAAACATCCCACACATGCCAGTCGGTTCCCTCTGAGCCTGTGCAGAGGCTCGGGTTTGTTGTTCCACTATGCAATGCTATTACAAGCTACATTTGAATGACTGACTGCTGCTGTTAAGTCTGCACATTAAATGCAAAAATGGTGTGACACATCAGCATGGTCTCCCTACTTTAAAACTCTATACTCTACCTGTAGGACTGCATATTCCCCTTCATGAAAAAACCTAATATAGACTGACATAAAATCATATAATGTTGTTTAAAGTAGACACAACACCCACACAGAGCTCTTTTAACATTATTTTTACATT
>JAPTGW010000014.1:21360106-21370227 GCA_029814545.1 Apogonichthyoides opercularis
GCTGACGACTTTGCGGATTTTGCCTATTACGGGTTATTTTTAGAACGTAACCCCCGCGATAAATGAGGGATCGCTGTATTACCATAAATAGTAATAAATCACTTAAGAAAGGTTCACTATAGAGAAATATATATTTGGGTCTCTATGGACCATAAAAGCAACATGTAATATGTCAATATAGTGGTTCATCTAGATTTGTCAGCTATTAAACAATGTATAAGGGTAACGCATTTCAAAATGGTCCATACTTCACCTGAGTGTCATTGGATGAGACAGACAGTCTGTCATCAGGCAGCGAAGGGGTGAAGCTAGCAGAGATAGGTGTGCCGGGGATGCCATTGGCGTGAACATGCTCATTGTCGCTACCAACAGTGCCCTCATCCTCCAGGGAGCTCTGGGTGCCTTCTGTCGCCGTTTCAGCTGGCTCCGACTCCGCTGGCTCACCAGACTCCTTGGTGTCAGAGCAGAGGTTTGCAGGGTCCAGGCAGTGCCCTGTGGACGAGTCGGATTAACAGATGCGTTACACTGATCCCAGAATAAATAAACATCATAAAGGATGCACTAATGGAAGTGTACGGTTTACTGCAGACAAGTGTATAATAAACCATTGTATCCTAATTTGCACTGACATGATGTTCTGTTCAAGGACAAAGACAGAAAATGACAGTGGTGCAGAAACAGTATCAAAGGGAAATATCAGGTTAAGTGAGGACACTAGAGTGCATTTCTGCTCCCATCCATTAAAGCCTGTTTGTCAAATTTCTGCTCAAGGGTAAAAGTGTGTTTGAAACAGGGAAGCCAAAGACTTTTGTATGTGTGAGTTATTAGAGGTTTTTCCAGCCATTGAAAAAATACAGGCTTTTTTAAAGTACGACACAAACAGAAAGAGTGCTTTGACTTCTTTTTGTCATGATTTAGGAGAACATCAGGGAGTCTGACCTGACCTAAAATTACAGTGGAGCTTCCAGCAGCTTGGGCTGTTATTTATTTACAGAAGGCCGTGTTTACCAAGACTTTTGTGTCTTCTTGCCGACACATTTTGTACCAGGAGGGGTACATGTTATTCAGCACACATCAGCACCATCCTTGAGTTTACCTGCCCTTATAGAGAGTTTGTAGAATCAGGAAAGTTTACCTAAACTCTTTAATAAGCATTTCAGGAAAGATTATAAGTTGCATGAAATGTTCTCCAGCTGACAGGAGTGGGGACACATTTGCAAGTGTTTTGCAGAACCCACAGATGGCAGAAGATCGTGATGCTGTGATGTGGCTGCTGCTCATCGAGCTTCTAATATACTATGACTAATACCCTTGACAGTTAATTTGTGGAGGGACTATTTTTTACAAACTTATGCTTTAATTTAGTTAAAACAAATAATGACCTTGAGTAGCATGTCTCACCTCCTGCAACAGTGTTGACCACCTCTTGTAGTATACTCTGGACAATTTCCTGGGCTTTCTCCTCATAGTTTGGAGTCTCCTCGTCCTCCAAATCACCGGTCTCTGAATGCTGCTGGGCTTCTGCATCTGAACACAACATGCACAAACACTTTGAAAAATATCCTTTTTGTGTAGTTGAAAGGTGTAGGGTGTTTTGGTGCTTTTGATGTAACTAATAAAAACTACCTTTTCATCCTGCTCTTTTTATTCAAAACCAGTCCTTTCAGTGAATAACCCGCTCAGGTGTTGAATGCTGTGTGAAATAATTTGTGCAGTAAATGCCGGTTCTTCCCCTCACCCGAAAGTGCATAAATTGCCATGAGAAAGGCTTTTATGGTGCATGTTCTGGGTCTTTAGCCCTTAAATTCTCTAGCAACAGCCATAATAGGCAGGAATTATGAATAAAAATATGTGAAGTGACACATTTCATTTGGTTGGATGAAATGTTTATGATATGAAAAGTGTATAAATGCGATCAAACAAGGTTTGTCAAAGCAAATTTTGCAAGATTTCCATTTGAGCAAAAGAAAAGATGGTCCAACAAAAACGATGATTTCAGAATCAGAAAAGCATCTTTAGTTTAATGTAAAGGGAAAATTTTATATAGAGTAGCTAAAAAAATTCCTGATGGTCCATCCTTGGTAGTTTTTTTTTTTTTTCTTTTAAATTCAGGTCTATCAGTTGTATTATCAATAGAGTGTAAAAATAATACATTTCCCAGAATATAAAAATACAAGGGAATGAAATAAACCCTTACGAGTGGTCTTACTCTGTGCTGCTGCAGTGGCCTGGTCTGCCTCAGTCTGTTCATTTTCAGCCACGCAGAACTCCGACCCGTTCTCTGGATCTGGACTCTCGTAAACAGGCCCCTGCTCTCCCGGCTCCTCCTGGTCTCCAGACACAGACCTGCTGCTGCCCTCTGGGGCTGGAGTGGAGGGAGTGGACGGGGTGGATGGGATGGATGGGATGGTAACGCTGGGAGTTGGGGGACTGACGGGCCCGTTGGCCTCTGGGGCCAGACCCTTGGGTGGCGGGTGAATGTGAGTCTGCAGCTGCGGGGAGTCGGGCTCCGTGTGCTGCGTGACCGGGGAGTGCTGCCGGTGTCGCTCTCTCTCCAGCTGCTTCGCTTCCTGAAGCTGCGGGGGTTAAAAAGGGACACACACGTACAAGGAGGTACACAGATAGCACACACATGCAAAAGCAAAAGCATTCACAGAACACACACAGACACACAAACACATAAAAAAGGCAGGTTAATACTTGTAACAGCTTTAACTAGTGTGAATAACTTCTTTACTTCCCCTGAGGACTCACTGAGCCCAAAGCAGAGCTATAACACCTCCACATGTCCAAGCAATGTCAGACTGTTTAACACTGAGACTGTGTCAACTATATGTACTAGAACTGAAATCTAAACCCAAAAGTAGTAGGACATGCTGACAAAAAAGTAAACTTTACAAAATCAATTCATGCTTCCTCCTATGAACTCAATCTATTTCAGCCTGGTTGTAGAAGGAAGCATTTCTGCTGGAAAATGGCTCATACAGGCATGTCTCGACAAATGTGTCATGGCTGACATGTGTTAGTGCTGCTGCTGATATAAAATGCTGGAAACTGTGGCAATACTTTAGCTTGTTGTGTCATGAGCCAGAAGTGGGTCATGAGGCAGTGGTAGCCTGAAGAAAATACTACAATAGTAGATATGTTGCTATGCTCAGACATTAGATTTCTTCATGGATGCAGTCAAAATTGATTTCTATTGCTCAGTTCTGCCTATCACAAAAGGAAAAGTACTAGCAGTGTATGCACAGTTCACTGTTTAATAAAACAAACACTAATACAAGTTCCGGAAACAGCTGCAAACATATACAAGCAGTGGACGTTCTCTCAGCCAAGCTAAAAAAACAACAGCCCATGGTGCATTTTCAAACCAAGTGCATTTGTAGTCTGGTCAGAATTAATGTTATGAAAACAAATGACAGACTTAGGAGGAAAAAAGCACAGTAACTGAAAAGAAAAATGAGCTATAGATGGAAATACAAACAGTGTGACACATTTACAAAACAATGGTGATAGATGGTGACCCTTCTCTCCACAGTAGATTAGCTTTTAAACGAATAAGTGCAATTAAATTTAGAAATTTGCCAAGGAAAAATGATAATCAATGTGAATTTGTATGGCCGGTCTGTTTTGTCTAGCCCCCCCCCTTGACCATTTATGATGTCTGTTCATAGTCTTCTCTCCCTCAAAAGGCGAAGCAATAACTGAATTCCTCACTGACTTCATACATAAACTGCTTTTATTAAACCCATTCCATCTCGGTTCTAAAAACCACACTGTCATCACGAGCTATTTGTTGCTAATTAAATGAGCTTGCTGCTATTGTCACATTCAAATCTCAGCTGCTGAATTCAATAACACAAAACTTTGAATGAAACAATTAGTATTGGATATAAGCAACGTTAACAAGGACAGACAAACGCACCTCGACTGGAGGGGACAGCCGAGACAGCGCAAACAAACTAAGCTCATTATTTAAATGCCACCTCAGTCGGATAGTGAAGGCTGAGTCTGTGTGTGAGTGAGTGACACAAACACTGTGTATATATGCATGTGATCACAGCATGCTGAGCTGCAGTCGGGAGGGGAGCGCACACATACACGCACAGAAAGTGGAACTCCCCATGTAGCAGCGCAACACTACACAGACAATGACAACACAACAATAAGCCTCGGCCTCAAAGTCTGCCTTGTCTGTCTATCGCTACCCCTGACTGCTTCTTTCTATTTCCCTGCCTGTGTCTCGCACAATGCCAGTCCCTCGCTGCTCTGAAATAACCGCATGAGGAGAAAGAAAATATAACAGGAAAGAGACAGGCTCAGCTGACCTGCCAAACGACATTTACCACGCTCAGGAGTAAATGTAAACTAAAATGTAAATAGGTGCGGGAAAGCGAGATGATTTGTAGGCACGTCAACATAAGCCACGGCAAGCATATGGTGGAAGAAGTACACAGCATACCTGCTCCAGTGCAGTACAGGAGCAAAAGGAAGGAAACAGATGAGTGCATGAGTGGATGAAGTAAAGCTTAATGCGCAAACACAGACACACAGAGAAGAGTTCAGAAGAGTTCTGATCAGGCAAGTCATAGCAGTCCTGCACGCTTTTACCTGGCGGTCACGCTTTCTGGAGGCCAGAGACCAAGATAGCTTGTGATTTGTAAGCTATGTGTCCAAAAGGAAGGGAGGGAGGCAGGTGAGGAGGGAAAAAGTGTCATTCAAAAAGAAAAAGATGACATTAGAGCAAGCTTTTTTTTTTTTTTTTTTTTTGGAAGGCAACACCTAAACTGTCCCTCTGGACACAAAGCAAACAACAGATTTTAATTACATCAGGAAGAGGTGACTTGAGTAAACCATCTAGAGCAAAGACTCACGGAATATAACGTGTATATTATATTACAGTCCAATCTGACTCTGCTTGGCTTGCTGCATTTTAAAACTGCAGCATCACACATATTCGAGTCTTCAAATTTGATCCTACAAACAGCTACACTGCCTTTATCTTGCTTTTGTCAGCGTCAGATTTCAGTCAAGTAATGGCTCAAGAAAGAAGCTGCCCTCTTTCTCGCAAGACTTTGTGTGTTTACTCTGCAAACAGCATTGTGCGTTATAGCGTACGTGAAAATCTCTACGGAAAGTGGGACATACTGCTTGATTTTCCATGCGTGCGAAGATGACGTTGAGCATCTGTGTGAGAGTAGCCTTGGCTGTGGTCTGGTTGATGAGGTTCTTGCTGGCCAGGTAGATGTTGTAACAGGTGCGGACTGCCTGCAGGACGGTGCCCTCGTGGATTTCTATGTGCTGGGAGGTTACCGCTGTCAACAGAGCCTGGAGACGAAGGGAAGACAAAAAAAAAGGAGAGCATGTCACGCAGGTAAAATAGGGGATTTACACACAATTCTTGCATTATGTCTCTAAAACCCCTTTCATAAATGCCCTGGAAATATTACATGTCAGTGTCATATTTAAGCAGCACCGTTTTATTTGCCCTCAGGTACTTTTACTGGCCCCGACCTGGTTACATAATACATCTAACTCCTCTGTGTCAGATCACATTAACAGATGTACTGTAGCGACCAGGAGAGGAATACAGTTGGTATTTAACAAACTATAATTTCATATCTGACACTGAGACAACATTATCCAGCTCAAAGTCATTCCCTTCAATTAGAGTGAAACATATTACACTCGCCTCCTCTCAAACTACATTATAGGAGAACATTTTCGCCTGTGACCTCGATAAAATGTTGCAAAAACTGCAAATAAAAGTACTAATGGGTAGGATGTTATACAACAATTACCACTTTACACCGACGCTGAATGAAAAGTCTGCTCTGAATTATGATCCTATTTACACCATAATTACACACCGACGACCAATCTTTTGAAGTGATGTATTGATTTACGCGCTAAAACAATGCTCACATTCTAACAAAAGTGCTTAAGTGTAGTATCTTGTGCTGCGACTATATACAGATAAATAAAAACAAAGCTGAGCAGACTTCTGGATGAGCTACAGCGATGTGTTTTTAGTAAATGAGCTCTCATTGGTAATAATCTATAATGTAGTAGAGGAGCACACCTTAATAATTTGCAGCTGTACACCTTCATCGGTCTGCGGTCCCTGGAAGCAAGCACAGATGGTCTCAATGATCCTGTCTATGAGCTTCTTGCCCGGGGCTGTGCTGTCCGGGGCGCTGCCTGTCAGGTGGCCGTACGCGATCAGCTTCTACAAGTTAAATACATATACATACACACACACACACACCACAAGGATTAAACACAGAGGCACACACTGTGATGTTAAGTATTATAACCTCCTGTTGTAATGGCATAACCCACAAACTGCTGTATGAATTTACAGGATGTCAATGAAGTCTCTTTACAATTTAACGCATTTATTACAAAAACAAATGAGTAGACAAATCTGTGGAAATTATTATAAAATGAAAAGTAGATATTGATGTTTTAAATGGACGCCATTAGCTGCACGAAGAACATCAAGATGGTACTGGATTTGTTGCCATGTTGGCTGTATCATAGCCTCATCAATGGTGTCAATGGCCTCAGTGAACTTTTCCTTCAGGTCGTTTATGTCCTGTATCTGTGTTTAATACATGATATCTGTAATGTAACCCCATAGAAAGACATCCAGGGGAGTGATATCTGATGAACGAGGTGTCCAGGGAATTGGGCCATCCCTTCCGATCCACCGGTCTGGACATGTTTGATTCAGGAACACACCAACATACAGTCCCCAGTGTGGCGGTGCACCATCTACCTGGAAAATTATGGTAAGTTGAAGGTCATCTAGTTGGTGTTGCCACATATTCAGTCAAAAGGTCAAAGTAAATATTTGCAGTAATTGATCTCTGATTGAAGAAAAATGAACCAATGATTTGATTGCACATGAACCCACATCCATCCATCTTTTGAACCGCTTTATCCTCCAGAGGGTCATGAAGGTGCTGGAGCCGATCCCAACTACCTATGGGCGAAGGTGGGGTTCACCCTGGACCTGTCGCCAGTTCGTCACAGGGCTCATGACCTCACAATGTGATTAAAGACTTTGATAACCACTGAGTACATAGAACAAAATCTCATGAATTGCTTCTGTAGTTAATTTTTTAAGTTGTAAAGAGACTTTGCGGACACCCTGTACATTTCAGAGTCTACTCCTCAACGGTGGACTTCCATATAGAAACGCTCCTTTGGGGGGTCTGCAGTCTGACTTGTCCTGCCACTGACCTGTAAACAGTCGAGCGAGGTGATGACTATGCGGGGACATTTGGACTGACATGCCAGCTCAAACGGCAAGAAGTACTTGTCGGCTTCAATGAAGTTGGTCTTGGATTTGATTGGCGGTAAAGTGCTGGAACCCGATTTGCCATCTCCACTGGGTGGGCTAAGGAAGGAATGGGGAAAAAAAAAGATATAGAGAGTGAGAGATAAACACAGTGATCACACGGTCCAGTCTGTCAAACGGAGTCACCAGAAGAGAAGCGGGGTTCAAAAATCATCCTGACACACTCACCATCCTCTTGACATCGGGGCGAGACTAACGGTGCATGAAAAAGTGTGTGCTAAGAACGGCATGTTTCACTGTACAGAACAACCTCTTCTCATCCACAACATTAAATGTGCAACATCTTAAAAAATGTCTTTCTTTGCATCTTACTCCTCAGGGGAAAATGCACAGTAATAAATTTTTATTACAGTGAGTGAATTTAATATAGTGCCTGAGTGCTTCAAATTTTTCACTTGATCTCTCTGAGGAGAGGCAGTAATTCTAAAAATGTGCCATTTAGACTTAGATTTTAGTCACGTGTTCATGCTGACAATGCATCTCCAGGCTTCAGACTGGTTACAAACCCTAAATCAAAAGTTAGACGGATTTTTTCTGAATTTTTAAAGACCACTGACAAAGAATTTATGAAATACGGACCACTGCTTTTAGCAGCCATGTGTGCTCAGCATCCCTAAGCACAACTACCACACCCAAACTGCACTAGCTGGAATAAGAGGAAGAGAGAAAAAAGGAGAGGGCGGGAGGGATTGAGGAAAGGAGGGAGGGAGACAGATAGCGAGGGAGGGGTTGCATTGTTTATGTCTTGGCAATGAAAAGGGATGACTTCAGCTGTTTTAGAGGGACAACCTCACTGAGTGTAGCAGGATACGATCATAGAGAGAATCTGAAGAATACAGCAGGGGTGAGGAGCCTCGTAAAAGGAGAAAGAGGAGAAAAAAAAATCTTGAAACAGAGCTGGAAACATACACTGATAACGTGGATTTCAGAGGAATTGGAATAATGTAAGAGACCACCAGGAGGAACTAAAGGAGAGGGAACGAATGAAGAGATTAATAACGGCAAAGAAGAAGGAGAGAATATTTCTAACAGCTCTAATGTACTGAATAACATGAATTAAAAAGGGAAGAGATCAACTATTCTAAAAACACCGAGAGGAAAATGCTTTCTCTCCATTGTTATTGCAGGGCTGTGATTCAGCAAAGAGGATCCACTCTCCTGGCTGATGCGTTTGGTCTGATCTGTCTGGGTCTCAGCCACTGTGCAGAGTGTCTGCAGGGAGCTGCTCTGGCTTATTCCTGGATTCCCTGCTTAATGTCGGCCATCCTGCTGCACTCAGCCCATCCTCCACAGGCTTAAGACTACTTATTAACATCATATGGAGACTCAGTAACATCTGATATGTGCTTATGGTAAACGCTTGGCAGTTCAGTTATGGAGCTGGCAGCTGACAAAGCCCTCACCTAAACTGAAGTTTTATAATGAGATGCAACTGGAAGTGAGTTTTAAAGGGGTTCTATGTAGTATTGATGTTCCAAACTCTCAACACCTGAGGAAAGTCACGCACCAGAACACACCAACAAATCAATGCAATGTATCCACTGCCTGTATCACTCACTGAATAAATTATAAAGTTCATTGTTCGTCATCAAGTTTTTCTTCAAACAAACTCTTATTGGTTATTTCAACAGTCGGTCAAAATAACATGTCCTGCCTCAACTGACAGTTCACATTATAGCAGTTAGCTCTGTTTTTAGACATTAAACAGACACAGTAAAACCACAAATCGCCTTGACAGAGTGACTCTCTACTCCCTCTAGTGGCCACATAAATCCCCTGGCCCGTCGGACGAAAAACATTCAGCGTCTAACTTTACAATCCTACACATCGGCATCTGTGGTATGACTTAAGAACACTTTATTTTTAACAGTTTAATGATAATTTTAGGCCATTTCTTTAATATCTGAAAGCAGAAATATTACATACAGCCCCTTTAATTCATACTGCTGTATACAGATATTTTTGATAACTGAATTTCCTGACTATTATGTCAATACTTGGATATCTATCATGACCTCCCCAAAGGACAAGATGTCACTTTTGTTCTCATACCACACAAACAAACAATTACTTTTAACATTTCTGTGTCTGTTTGTGGTCTGGCCACAATTTCAGTTTGTTGCCCCTTTTCTTTTGGATCTGTTCCACAATTTCCTTGGCTTCCACTTAGTCCATCCCTTACCTTTCCACCAAGTTTCATGTAAATTGATGCAGTAGTTATAATACTGCTGACAGACAGACGGACAGACAAGGAAACAAACAGGCAGGGGTAAATATAGTTCTGCATCATTAAAATAGCATTGTGGCAGAAAACACTTTCTTTCTACTGCGCGTCCCTACTGAAGATATCCTTGTTTAAACCAGATTTGTATGTGATGGAGCTGCAGAATAAATGGACAAAGACAGCCTATTTAATAGGACTGCGGCCTCACAGAAAGTGTATTTGTATTCTTGAGTAGAACTCGGAGACTATTGCATCTATATTACATGAAAAATAGACGAGTTGTAAAGTACCCGAGTTGAATCCAAAAGCAGCTGTGTTTGTCTGAGTGGATTGTGACTGCAGGTAGTTTTTGTTTCCATCAATCTTTGATCGAGAAATCCTAAGTGTAAAGCAAAAGGTCTGAACAAAGTTGGCGACTGTTCCTGACAGAACTGAAAAACAGGACTGGAAAGAAATAATGGGGAATATAAAGGTAGAGGGAGGGTGGAAGACAGGGGGAAGTAGTGAGGGATAAAAATGAGACGGCAGGAG
>JAPTGW010000014.1:21731300-21744623 GCA_029814545.1 Apogonichthyoides opercularis
GGAAAGGGGCAATCAGCTGTAATACACATGAGGCAAACAGTATTGTATTTATCAAAGGGCCAGTCTAAACAGAGGCTAAGTTGTTGATGTTACTTACAGAATGTAAATGAACTCCTTGGTGGCCGTTTCACACCTCTGATTAACTCATTGTGATGCTGTCGGATATCAAATGGGTATTAACTCATTAGAGTTTGCCTTTGAAGTTGCTCTTGAATATCATCAGGGTCTCGTAATCCTTTTTTAATGGATCAGTGAGTAGGACAGTGGTTCAACAAAATGATTAAAGTGACAGCCTTTGTCACCTAATGTTCCCTGTGTTTTGCATGAATGGGCTGAAAATGGAGGAATTTATTTTGGAAATTAACCAGTAAAGGTGTTAACACTGAAAGGCTGATAGTAAGTGGGAAATGTTATCAGTGGGCTGCCATCTAGCTGTAAACTCATACCCCTTCTTATCTTAACGTCTTTTCCTTTTCTTTTTTTTCTGCCTATTTTTTTCCTTTTCCTTAGCTTTGTAATTTTAGTGTCTTCCCCTCTGCCCTCCTTTTTAACTTAAGGCAATAGGTGGTGAAGGGCAGGAATGCAGCCGTGGGACTGTAAGGATTTATCACACTTAGGTGTGAGGGTTGATGCCTGTGCTTCTGTGCCTGCAGATGTAACAGTTTAGTGCCAACAGCATTCTCACCATGGAGCCAATACAGAATTTCATTGCTTTTTTTTAAAGTTTGATTCTTAGGACCACATACTCTGTAGCTGCAAGGAAGGAAGGAAGGAAGGAAGGAAGAAGGGGGTCAGACACTGAGTTTAAAGTTTAGATATGTATGCGTGTGGAGTGCAATAATATGCAAAAATATAAGGATAAATAAGAGTTTATCCCCATCTTCTTGACAAAGTGTATGTGCACTTTCCTCTTGAACATGCTCTCTTTCTTTTTCTCTCCCCTCCCTTTCCTTCTCTTTCCACTCCTCTCACTCTCTGTTCCTTCCTCCTACTCTGCCTCTCAGGTTACGATGACTGGGGGTTTCTTGCTTCCATCTCGTAGTGTCTGTGTGTGTGTGTGTGTGACTGCATGTGTGTGTGTGTCTCCCTGTGTCCTTGTCCCTGCCTCCTGGCAGCGCGGAGCCACCCAGCAGCCGGTCTGTGATTGGGCAGGGGAGTGGGGTTCTTGACACAGCGCGGTGCTGACTGCTCCGGGACGTGTTTCAACAGATGGTCGAGGTTAGAGAGTGTCATCACATCGGAGAGAGGATTAGAGGAGAGAGGTTGTCTTCCAGGAGCTGTGTGGTCCCCCCTTACTCTTCAACCCCAAATCCAGGCGCCGACGCGCAAACCTCTCTATGCGCAAAAGGGAGACCCGGTCAAGGAACGCGAGGAGAAAAACTCACAGAGGAATCCTCGCCTTGCCTCTCACTCGGCCAGCACTCTGCTCTCTCCTGCCTACCAGGTACTTTACAACTTTGTCATTCTTCTTTTTATTTTTTTTTGTCCTATTTATCCTGTCATTTTTACGCACTGCTGTTACAGCGTGAGTTTGTGGTGCATTTGTGGTGCAGAGTAGGAGTCTGGAAGTGAGGATTTGCGCTGCTGTTTCTGCAGTGACTCTGTACAGCAGGGCTCTGTGTGTGCAGGACTTCATAGTTTTCCCCCTGAATGACAGGAATTCCCTTCGTCGCAAATTCCTCCGTCTCAAGGGATTAGAAGGCAACACATTCCATTAATGTCATTTTTCCCAATTCATAAGCACCCATCTGTTAATTTCCAGTTTCTTTTTTTTTTTTTTAATGCAAGTGAAATATAACTACTGTGAATTCACCTTTTAAAAAGCTCACTAACTAACAATCACTATTTATATTTGAATTAATTTTGTTTATCTCAGTATCTAATTTTCTTATTCTATCTGCAAGAAAGCAATGCATCATCTCTAAACTTGTATTTATTTTTGCCAGTTCCCCTAATGGGAAATTAAAACACAATTTTTTTTACAGTGCATAAACTCATTGTGGCATTTAACATTCCATCACTTCAGCCCAGATAAGTTTATTCATAAATCTAATTCAGAGTGCACTTCTGGCAGATCATGTCAGCATACGCTAAATGGATGAGCTGCTGAAGAGCGCTTTCCGGACAAACTGTCAGAGCTGAGCAGAGAGGCAGAGACTCTGGGAATGCACACCTCACTTCAGCCATTTAACTCAACTCAAGTGAGAAGGGAAACTTGCCAGTGGAGTGGGAATATGATGTATAGTATTTTTACCTAGCTCCGGGCACTGTGTATGTGTGTGTGTGTGAGGTGTTTGCAAATGGAGATTGTGCAGCTGTGAAAGGCTGTGTGGACAGCAGCCGGGCTGAGAGAAGGAGGTTGTATGGGTGAAAGCTGCTGTTGTGTGAATTTGTGTTTACCTTGGTAAACCAGCCGTAGCTACACTTCCTGCTTGTTACTTGAAGTATTTAACACAACCACCAATAGATTGTGATGACTGCTGCTTTAAGGCTGTTGGAGATGTTCATGAAAAAAATTGGCTGAGTCGATTAGACCTGGGGGGACAGTTTCAGGCCCGTGTCACACTATTTGATCAGTGAATTTTCCTTTTTGGTGTTTTTTGTTGGTTTTTTTTTGTTCTCAGCTTGATTGTAGTCTATATTTCCATACTTTTACAGATGACGTTAGGGCTGTATCTGACCTGTGCTTTATACTGAGTAACTGTTTTCACTCAATAGTCCATATAAAAATTGCAGAATCTGTCCGCTGACCTAGTTTTTCTAATTGGCAAAATTATGTAGTGGTCCTGTTCAAAGCTGATTGCTTGTACAAAGACGATTACCATAAAATCAATCAATCAAAAACTAACTGGTTTACATTTCAGTACATTGGCAGTGCTTATACATAACTGAATGCCGACGCTGTAGTAAGATGGAGAACCTTCAAACTCCAAATTTAAGTATTGACAAGTCTGAACCGTAAATCCTCTGTTCACTTGAAATTTGCCCCGTGGCGTTTAGATTCAATTTCTGATTACTCAGAGCGTAGCAAAGCAGCTCTGGGATGTTTTAAATGCAGCGCACACTGCCAGCTCACAAGAGAAGGGAGATCCTTTAAACTGTTTAGCTTCAGTGTGCTACAAACAAGAGCATGAGCAGCTGCTGCAAATAATTAGGTTCTGGGGGGTAGACGCTTGCCAAGACAAACGTTGTTCCAGTAGCAGCTCTGCCATCATCTGAACCTACTGTGCTTGTGTGTTTGTGTGCGCAAGAAAGCAATAAGTGTAGGAATTCATTTTTCTGATAAGTGTAGTCAGTGACTGTGCGTAAAGGAAGAGGAAGAGGTTGCGTCTGTGCTTTTCATTATTTGTACAAGTGTGTGTCCTTTAAATGCCAGCCAAAGTGAATCAGAGACTTCCCAGACATCTTGCATGACTTCATACATCTCAACTGATGAAAAAAAAAGTCTGAGACATTCATGGCAAACAATTGTAACAACTGCACAAAGTACTACACATCTACTCCCTGATAAGCTCTGGTGTTTCAGGGCATTATTGTGTTTTTTTACATTCTTTTTTTTCATCATTAACTCCACACGTCATGTCCAAATCAGCTCCATAATTTTGACCTGAGTCAGACAGTTATCACGCTTCTGTTTACTTTCTCAACATGTCGGTACAAAGAAGTCACGTTTATGATTTATGTTTTCTATCATTATATGCTTCTCTTTTGGATGCGGTCTTGTTCGTGACATTAAGTTCTCCTTGAGAGAAAACAAGGATACTCTCAAATCACTATAAAAGGAGTTGAAACTGTGTTGAAATTGTGAAAAACTGCATCTCGGCTCTGGTGAATTATGCATGAACGCATTATAATAAAATTGCATGTGATTATTTGAAGTCTCTGACAGTTTAATGCATTATTTTTGTATTATCAATGTGTTTCCTTTGTGGAATGTTGGCTCATGCATTTTCATTTCTGAAAAATGCAAAATATGATGGAGTATAACTACGGTTTGTGTGTGTGAGCATGTTAAGAAAAGATTTCCTAAACCACCCTCTCCTCCGGCACTTGTTTATCTCTTCAGCTTAATGACAGTGTTCGTTATACTAGCCTGATTGCATAGTAGCGTTAGAGTAGATTGTACAGTCCTATCACTGCAAATGACCAGTATTTGAACAGTGAGCATTTGGCATGCTTTCATTTATGTGGGCTCAAGAAGAAAGGCTATCTTTAGATGAGTCAGCCACTTTCTCAGTCGCTTTGTTGTCCTCACTGATCAAACACCAGCCCTTTTTAAACAGAGATCCCGCTATATTGCTCTTAAGAAGACCCCCTCATTATTCCGTCTTTGCCTGTTTTCAGTGACCCAAACAAAGCCGGTATAATACTGCCCCAATGTGTTTTCGATCGCAGGCCACTATTCCAGAATCAGAGGCATGACACAGCAACATCTCTTGTGATGTTTGATATATGCGTCCGAAGTATGAACATACCGATTTTGCTTTCAAAACGATAATGGAGATTTTATTCTCTGCTTGGAAGGTAAGTATATCCTACACCTCCTTTTTGTCCCAATTCAGACATTTCCGGCAGTAGCCACGGTCCCTGTGGACCGAATTTTCTATCCCCTGCTGGTGGGTTGCACATATAACCTCAAAACGTCAAACTCCTCACCTGAAAATGCTGGTTCTTCCATTTACACAGATGTTTATTCGTCTCTGTGACTAAATGACAACAGTGTCTACTGTTCTATTTTTTGCACATCTTTATACAGAGTGCTGAAGTGGAATAAAAGTGTGACATTCCTGCCTTGAACATTGTAAAACTGTCAATAGGACTGAAGTCTTTGGCATTCCAGTTCAAATGCAGTCCTTAAAAAAAAAAAAAGATGTGTTCTCTCTTGAATACACAGTGTCTTTAGGGACACCTTTCTAGACACACATAGACATAGACGCACAATGCATAGTTCTATTTTGGGGTATTTGGAGCTCACAATAGCACCCCCAAGTGTTTGCTCAGCCTCTCATTTTAGGGGTAAATGCCTCCTTCTGACTTGCACATGAGAGAGCGCAGCAAACTGGACACAGCTTTTTACTTACTGTGTCTGGTATTTTCCTATTGTCTTTGTCTCAGGCTTGGCCTTGATGACTAGTTGGAAAGAAAATATGTATTTTGTAAAGAAGAGATATGATTTACAGAGTTTTCAGTAGATGGTTTTACTTAACAAAAGCCAGGAATGACCCCTGACCGGGCTGTTGTATTTAAAGCCTGTGACAGAACATGAAGGATGGTTGTTAGCAGCGAAAAGTGAGCATTACAGAATAAAGCGTAAGTGAGAGAAAGAGGAGTTTAATGCCTTTCCTGTGATGTCCGGAGCAGCTTTTGTTCAAATGTCACTGCAAATAGATGCAGCATGGGCTTAAGAGCGAGAAAGGGAAAGCTGGGTCAAGAGAAGTGGAAGAGGGATGGAAGCTGACGTGAGAGGAAGAAGAGAAAGAGGGATGAGTAAAAAGGGAGGTGTGATGTGAAGAAGAGTGGAAGAAAGGAGTTTGAAGGGAACTGAAGATCCATGATCGCTTCCTGAGCAGAGGCCACATCTTGAGCACACGTCTTGTGCTGTGACACACACGTGCACCGTCTGAAACACATGGACACGACTTTAATCTTCTTGTGACACAAGCATGTACAAAGAGAAACATAGAAAAACGTGTACACACACTCTCCACAAGCTTACCCCCCTCCGCTCTCCACCGCCTAGAGGGCTGCACTGTCCCTGCTTTGTCATCTCTCTTGTCCAATAATCCCCTCCCCAGGGAGAAGCAATCTGTTTTAGATTTGAAAGAGAAAGGGCCCTGCCTGTATCACGTACAATTAAGCAGCCGTCAGAATGCGTCGGCGTAAGTTTGGAGGGAGAAGTGCTGCCACTGGGGGGTTGTCCCTTTCATCCACCGCCTTTCCAGAATGGAGATAATGGGGTGGGAGGGTTGGAGGGATGGGAATGGATAGGGGGGGGCAGAGGGAATGAATACGTTTCCTCACCCCTCCATCCCGCTCCACAGCTCAACTAATAGAAGCCAGCATGCGTTTGTTTCAGCTCTTCTGCTCCTTTTCTTTCCTTCTCCCCTGGAGCGGGCAAACACATTCAGCCTCTGCCAGCACTCCCCTCCTCAGCCCATGTACGTCTATGTGTGTGCATGCACAAGTGGTTGTATGTGTGGACTTGGCCATGTGCTGCTGGCCGCCTCTGGTCCTGTTTGCCCTTACTTGAACAGCTTGACATTGCCATGTGGGCGCAGAACGGCAGGATGAACAGTGGTATTAAGGGTTGAGCAACTTTGTTTATACTGACAGGGTCCAGCTTTGCACGACACACAATATCTTCACTTTGTTTGCCTTGAATTGCCCCCGAGCAACTTAAGCTGAGTTTGGCAGAAATTTCACCCGTCTCTTGAACATGTCGGGATGATGAATTGACTGCATTCCTTCAACTCCGGCTTAAATGTAAAGGAGTGAAAGCATTTCAAGCTTCCTATTTTATACTTGTAAGATCATTAGTCTTTCACTGGCTATCGTATTCTGTTCATCTTATAATGCACTGAGATTTGGATTTTTTTTTTTTTTTTTTCTTTGACCAGGCAGGATAAAGTTAATTAAATTACAAATGACGTTGTTGCATGCTTTGGAAAGCCACACACTGTGCCAGAGGCAATGGAAAGGAGAGCTCCCCTGTGTACAAATTACAGGTTACGTGTCTGTCTGTGTTCAAGTCTGACTGACTTGTACTCAGTCTGTTTCTGTGAATGACACACTGAGTATATGATATCCAAATACACACACACACACACATGCGCCCACAGGCATGGACAGAGGGGAGTGCTGAGCAGGCACAGGTGCAATCGGACAAATAGAGTTTTTATGAGTGGTATCGTGTTGGTGTGTCACAGTCATGGAGAAGTTTATAGCATCCAGGGTCACGCAGGCTGGTTCTCATGATCTATGTTTGTCTACGGTTTCCAGAGAATATGCCTACACATGCTCCACATTTTAGGGGTGTTTAGTTTCAAGCGCCAGCAGCAGGACTATACTTAACAGGGGTTTGCTGACTGAGTCGATACCACCTCACCCTGAGGAACTTTTATATTTTAATGATTGCCCCTTGGAATGGAGTTGGCTTGTACTCAGATAATTAGAGGAATTTAATTTAAATGTTAAATGCTCACTCACATTTAACTCGCTCCTTTGAGCAGTTGCTGTCTCTTTACGCTATTTCTGTGACATTAAACACGTTCTGGTCACTTGGCAGTGGGTAGTGACTAGAAGGACATGTTGGTATTTACTTGGCCCTGTCTTTGCAGCCTGCATGCCATTCTGACAGCATTATTGCAACAGTAAATCATAGTTTTAGCAAGGTTTGTCTTGTAGATAGTTTTGGTTTATCAGCTCAGTCTCTGGACAGTTATTGGAATCTTTTAATCAGTAATTATATATACTGTTAGTTTGACATCATTTGGCCGTTTCACAGACAAAACAACCAGTTATCTCGTTGCTGTGTGCTTCTTTGAGGTGCAAGAAGTCTCGACTGATTTAGCCTTCTTTCACACTCATTATCAGCTAGAAATAATTAGAAACATTCTCCCTAAAGCTTTCCTACTTTCCGTGCTTAAACCCAGCAATAAAGTATTCTTTCCTTGTCAGTGCTGATATTATACAAGAAATAGGATTCTAGTCACACTTCTCAAGTCAGTAGTCATTGACCTTTCGGGACTGTTGAACTTGGTAAGCTGCCGAGGTTGAACATTTAAAAAACTCCTGTTCAGTCTCACCCACTCTCTCTCTTTCTCTCTTTCGGTGCCACCATGCTGCTGATTTCATGGAAAAGAAGTCAATCTCTTTATTCTTGACAATTACCTCAGTGGAAACCCATTGAAGCAATTTGCCATAGCTCTCTTTTGTGGTAAAAGGAATAATTTATCTGGGGTATATTTGACGTGTCAAAAAGACAAGAAAGCCACCCGTGAGTGAGCAGTATGTTCTGCTCCCTCTCTCTCTGACTTTCTCCGGAGTTCTTACAGTTTGATAGAGTGTTTCTGATGGGAGTGTGGGTTTTGACAAGAAAGTGGCTAGAGGAATATAAATGCGCTGTATTTTATTCATCTGAGGTCGTCTATCGCTAATGGTTTCCATTCATGGCTTTGAATAGATTTAACAAGAAAGTGCTTGCTTTAGGCTCATATCATATAACTATGGCCGTTTATCCCCTGATTGTGATTCCATGTTTTCATATCACACAGTAAATCAGAGGAGTGGTTTCCCCCAGCGTTCACATCCCCTCTCTCCCCTTTTTGCTTTTTTCCCCCTTTTTCTTTTTCTTACCCTGTTGATGGTCAATATGCTTTTCCACTTGTAAAAACTGAACCTAACTTGAAAAGCAAACCTCCTGGAAGGTCATGACTAGTCGATAAAACATACCAAGGATCTTACATTTTAGTTATAGTTCATATGATATGTAATGAAAGAAAAGAACATTTATGACAAATAAAAATCAATATTTTAAGTGGTGGTTTGCGAAACGTTCGCTCTCAGCCTGTGCATTCTTTCCTATATTGCGCTGGGCGTAATGATAATATCAGTCATTGAGTGACACTTAGCCCCATTTGTCAGTGTTGCCATCATGAGGCTCTCATTTAGATTTATAGGGCTCATTTAAAGGTGTTCATTCAGGGTATAAACACTCTCATACACACCGCCTTCAGCTCAGGACCACATGTAGGCACATACTCAGACACAAATAAATACAGGCACTTTTCCCCATTTCTGAAGTGACCTTGTGTGTTACAATCATTTCCCACACAGGGGGCTCAAAACTCCTCATGGTTTCCAACAGACCACCTGGTGGCCTGCAATCATTCCCACTTTGAAGTCGTTGCAACCAGGATTCATTTAATTATACACTAAGATGCATCCATAATATTGATGGCGTGGCCTGGCTGCCTTGGCACTACAAAGAGTCTCATACCAGGTCTGCGAGAGGTTTAACTAATAGCCAGTCCAGGTTCACATTTCACTCAATTAAGGCCATTCTTCTTCATTAAAGTGGCCTGCATGCACCCCAAACATAACCACATAACAGTGGATGGGAATCATTTCAGACTATAACATCTGAAGGTTTATAGTCGTAACATGCACCATTAGAAGATTCAGAATTAGCTTGTCAAAGTGAAGACTTAGGTAGCCATAAACATCTATGAACAAAGAGCCAGTGATTTCTCTTCACTGTGCCTTGTGCTAGGTTTTCTCACTGGAATTTTGTCCTAGATCCTACACCAATTTGGGTGTTTTGGTCAAACAAATCAGTGGAGTTAAGAGTCTGAAAACACCAAGGTTTGAGCCTTTTCCCAGTGCGAACCCACAGCCAAGTGAGTGCAGTGGGACAGAGCCCTCCTTCAGTGGGCTCCATGTGGCTGACGGGCAGGTCTAGGTGGGTACAATATTCTGCCCTTGGCCTGCCGGGCACAGCGGCCCCTGACACAGGCCCTCCTCAGTGTAAAAGGCCCTCGTCAGTCTTCATGGCAGCAGACCAGCCAAATTCCCTTGGATTACAGAAATATTTGGACAAACCTCAATATTAATCTAAGGCTTCGCCATAATCGTTTTTTCCCCTCTGAAATGGAGAGGGAGCAATCAGACTGCACTAAAAAATGACACTGGTCTGAGGAATAAATTTAGATCCAACATTGATTCTTTACCTTTCCTTTCTAAACCAGAATCAGAATTCTTTATTAATCTCAGGGGAAATTATTGTGTGTTACAGAAGCGCTGTGCAATTATAATAAAATAACAAAAGTGTTGTTCATTCAGGTCAACAGCTGCTTCTTCTATCTGTACCTGTGAGTATGTAGAGATCTTTGCTGTTTTTGCCTGTCATGCAGCCTATAGTCCCAGAACAGCCAACAGAATTCAAACTATGCCATTCCCCTCTCTTCAGCATTGTTCCTCTGTAACTTGGCCGCCTTAGAGATGGACTGGACAAATAGAGAGGGAGTGAAAGAGCAGGGGAGAATGGACAGGAATAAGAGGGGATTTGATGTGCTTTGAAATGGCCATTGTCCTTAACAGCAAAGCCCTTTATGAATGACTGATTTACTTTAGTGGGGCATTGCATCTGGTTTGGGTTTGACTTGCATCTTGTTTTTGGGAATGTGAACCCCCTCACCTCCAAACTCTTATGTTAACTTGAACAAGATCCAAAGTCCAGGAGCAGAGCACACATCAGTGGACATTAACTTTTGTTTTACGGCATTTATGGATTCATGGCCATCAGTCAGTGTGCATTTACGCACAACTTCCCTTCTGTGTCTTCTCAGTACGTCTGCTGTTTTTCAGTGACGGCTGATAAATGTAAGAACTGCCACTCCTTGCAGAACAGAACTTAAGCCAGATGCAACCTGTTAGCCAGTGCTGAAAGAAATATTCAGGCCAATCAGAACCTGGCTTTTATAAGACTTTTGTTACCTCCATACCTCCTCCACAAAGCCCCCTCCGCTCAATTTTTTTCTTCCCTCAGAGTTTCCCCTCTTAACCCCTGTGTGTGGGTAGCCTCAGGTTGCTGAGGTTAGGTTAAACAAGCCACCATCAAAGCCATATTACCACTCGGGTCAGAGGAGGGTCAGGGTGCAGCAGGGTGTGTGGTTTGAGGCCCTAACTGGAGGGCACAACTGCCAGCCAGCCAAACAGCGCTGCCCTGCATGGTTACACAAGCTGCAGCCCTATTATGCTCAGCTTTACTCTGCGCACAAAGCACAGCTGTCTCTGCAACCATACCGAATCACTGAGCAATGCTGCATGTGCCAAAGGAGAGTAAGTGAAAGAGCTGTTTTCTGCAATTAAAGTAGGAAAAAACCTTTACTATCATGAAAGCAAAGATTAGTAGGGTGGTGAGATGTGCTAAAAGTCGCTGGTGTTGATGGCCATTAATCTGAAAATTGCACATCTTTTATATATCTGCCAGCTGTGAGTCTGAAAACTCCATAGTAGCCTTTTTGTTTCAGTCCTTTGAACCACTGGGCATTTAACGTTCCTCCCATCCATCCCCAATATTCTGCCCCCAGCTTAACCACGATGGGTACAGTAAAAGGCTCATTTAAAGGGTCATTAGTGCTAATCCTCCAAAACAATGAGGAAGAAGAAACACTGTGCTCCCCAGTCCCCTGACTCCAGCTAGGAATAAAGACCTCTTGTGTGTTCTGCAGATGTATAGCAGACGTCTGACATATGACATATAAAAGTGACTCATTTGTGAAACGACATGAAGCTTTCATGTCATGGGAGTGCATCTCATGATGGTGTCTATGAGTATTTTCACCCACGTTTTGGACAATGGTCGTATCAGAAGAGAGATTTGGAAGCAAACTGTAAAATAACCCTTGTATTGCTTCTTGTCTTTACAGCTGCTTCTTAGTTTTGAACGCTTTCAGCAATGTTTAGAGCTGCATATGCTGGTTGTTATGGCAGTTATCTTTAAGTGTACCTCAAGGCTAAGAGGGCTGGGTAATACTTTGTCAAGTATGTTTACAAAGCATAAACACTTGGGATTTTGTTACTAGCAATAAGCAACAAAAATCAATCAATACTTTTCCATTAGTAGAAAATAACAACTCGTACGTCATGGGGTTACTTACAGTGTTAAGTATCACCTGACTCTGCTGCTCTCCTCAGCTGAGCAACCTCTGCTCAGCTGAGCTTTATGGCATCTTTAGCTCATTGTTTATGTTTTCCATCCCCCAACTTTACAGTTGTAGTTCACATTTGCTGCTGTCATCAACAGTCTTCCAGCTGCAAAGGCAGTTTTCAAACAAATGGTAAACAGAGTGGAAAATGCCACATATTTCCCCTCACTTAAAACACTTCCACACGCTCACACATTCTCACTGAAGCACACTCAAGATTGTTTTTGAGTTGTACAAAAAAAAAAAAGAGTATGTCATATCTTCAGGAGAAATGTATTTGTTTAAGTTTTCCCACATTTAAACAGGAAACGAGTGATATGATAGGTAGCCAGGCCACTAAAGTCTGTTGACCTCTGCTCTACAATCAGCAGTCAGGATGCACTGGTGTTATTATTATTATTATTATTATTATTATTATTATTATTATTATTAAGCAGATCATCTCTTCCGGTGCCTTTCTGTCCCATGTGTCACATCAGGGTGCTGAGGATGCTAAATTAGTAAGTCATAGTCATGATTTCTTTCAGGAGTGACTTTGCGAAGGACGGCTTATCCAGGGTCAGGTTTAGTTTGTAGAGATCCTACTGCGCAGAAATGAACTTCAGATGACCTAGGACAGAAAGTGGATCAGGTGATATTGAGTTAGGATGAGGGGTAACCCAAAGGACAAGGAGAGGCCTGCTCTCATTTGCGGCAGCAGCTGCCTGCCTAACTTTAATCTACATCCCGTTGGTCATTATGTGTGCCACCTCATTAGCCCTGCCATCTCAGTCATTCCAGACAGTGTAGCTATTGATACCACTATACCTAACCACATCAGCACCACAAGGTTTGTATCCGATTCCACAATGAACCTTTTTGTCTGTTTTCTCACTTCTTTTCTTTGCATGAAGAGGCTATTGCTGGGAACCATTGGCATGTAAAATTGAATTTGCACTGGGTGCTAACATTACACTAGCTGGCTGATCAGCTCACAGTGGATTTCAGGTCTTCCACAGCTTGAAACAGAATTAGAGACTTGAGTTTACATTTGCACCGCATCTTGTATTGTTTCTGGGATGCTTTCCCATGTATGTAGGAGGACTTGGACCCTCACAGCAGGAGAATGTGTTTTTGTGGGTGGAAGACTTTGTGTGCGAGTGTCTTATGAGTTTCTGCATGTCACCATATGTTTGTACAGTAGTTTGTGTTGTGTGTAATTCAATGTGAGGTTCTGTGCACTCTGCCACCCTGCGCTGGAGGGGTGTTTGTCCAAACGCCGCCAATGTTTGCATAGGACTGTCTCGATGACTGGCTGGCTGGCCCTGACACTGTTTGTCTGGAACACAGAACAGGCCAAAGGATTCTTAAAGCTTTGTCTGACACCCTCCTTATCAATGCGTCTATCTGAGCAGAAAAAAGCATATGCATTATTACAAAATACTGCATTAATTACACAAATAATTTGCATACTACCCCTTAAAAATGTTAATACGTTTATCCTGAGAGGCCTCTATTATGTGTGCTGCATCATAAATGAGCTTTTTTTTTTCAATTAGACTTTTTACCATTCACCAACTGGGGCTGGTCCTTTGTGGAAATGAGGTTAAGGGCGGAGCCACCCAGTGGGGTTTGA
>JAPTGW010000014.1:22725355-22738698 GCA_029814545.1 Apogonichthyoides opercularis
ATTTACACGGATTACAACCCCACCTAATGCTCCTACCTGTTTTAAGAAGTGGTATTGCTTGCTCCATGGTAGCTACAGTGAATTGAGCCAATGTTAGCTGTTGTAACTGCAGTTCCAAGACATCTTCCACACCAAGATCAGGTAGTTCCAAGTGGGCCACATCTGCAGGTGACTGGGGTGTCTGCCTGGGGGCCTGGAATGCTGCTCCACCTCTATGCGAACTGCCACTGAATGCATCACAGACAAGTACAGAAAAGGCATGATTTGTACTTGGACCTCTCAAATACAAGATGTGACGAACGAGCTGCACAGGAATGGATCATAAAAACTGAATATGCCATCACTTTTAAACACTACAGATCAGCCTCTAGGGGGCTTATGGTGTTATTCAAATGTAGGCAGACGAATAAAATCCTCCACAGTCTTTCTCACATCGTTTTATCTTCATGTGCAGGCTGCTGGTGTCAGTAGCAATTTTGTCATTATCAAAGCCACAAAAAACCCTACTGTGTACAAATTTCCAGAAGTATATGCCTCTCTACACCCTCTTGTTAAATGCAATGTATAAAGATCAGAATTGACTAGAGAACTGAATCATAGAAAACATGTTGAAGAGAGAAAGACACATTAAAATAACACCATTTGTGAGTAACACTCAGAAGAAGTGCAATAAAAGCCAAACTGGCAGAAATCCATGCACTCACTACTAACATGAAGAAATACACAGGCACAACACTCTAGCTAGCAATATTATTAACACATTTACACAGACTGTTGCAGTGATTGTGCTCTTAAATCACCTTATTAAAACATACACTTATACACTGATGTGGAATTACATTTATGCACACACCTGTTGGAAGTTGTATCCCCATCTTGGCCATCTCCCCGTGCTCTCTGGCCTGGGCGTCCCAGTACAGAGGGCCTAGGAGAACACTCTGCTGCAGGAGATGAGGCCTGGGAACGCTGGGTACTCCGCACCTCATGGGAGTGAGAGAAGGAGGAGTTTTGGGATACTGGATCTATATAACATGTAACAAAAAAGGATTTAAAAAAAAAAAAAAAAAGCAAATAGTTACTGAGGATAACATGATATGTGATTAATATCAGTTAGATTTGTACACTACGTAAACTCACAAACAGTGCTACCTTGTTTTGTTGAGTAAAAGCTTGGGTCTTGGTGAAAGCGCAGTCTCCTCCTTAGCCCCATACAAAGCTGCCGCAGACAGGAAAGAGCTTGCAAGTGGAGGTGGGCGGCATCGCCTTTTCCTGAGCCCAGCCTCAACAGCGACAGCAAATTCTGAAAAAGGAAAGTGATCTGAGACGACACACATTACACTGGGCAAAATGATTTTGAGAAAATGAAATACAAATAATGCGCAACTTCCATCGAGAATAATATGCAGTTCTGTCAATACAATGTTTAATGTAATGGGAAACAGTATGCCACAGTTGTGTAAAAGCAGAGCTTTAAGTTAGACAGTGATAGAAAAGTTGCAATAAAGTTCACTAAATAAAGAGGGCAAGTTCTATTGAATTATTGAAGCAGCAATTTGTTCCATGTTCAAATTCCCTGCCCTCTGTATCTAATGACGTCAAGTCTCTAAATCTAACTCTTTTAATTTAGCTTAATAGCTCCAGTAACTCAACGGAGGGACAAGCAAAGCCACCACAAGATGAAGGTACTTTCCCATAATGATTTCTTTTTCATCATGAGACTAGTGGGTGACAGCATGCTAATACTGCTCTGAGACCAATGTAATAGAATGCCGTCATTTTATTAACAAAATAGTAATGTTCACCGCGGCTCATCAGGGCGAAATGATAATTCCTCCAACACATTCTTGATGACTTTAAAATTAAGGGCTCATTTACTTTGCACTCATTCAATTTGTTGCTGACAGGATACAACAAAAAGTACAACCAACTTTTGCAGACAAGGAAGGAGAGAATACCACTGTGAAGCAAAGCATATTTGCTCAATATAGAGTTGGGCATTGTATAACTTGCACAACATCTGCTTTTTTCAAACCCACTAAGCATTAAAACTTTTCTAATGCCTGTGCACTCAGTTTTATAGAGACTCTTGATATCTAAGAAAGCAATAAAGAAAAGAAGCAATACAAAAAGGACTTCCACACCCTGTAAGATGTATATCATGATCCAGCTGCATCCTCATGGCAATCCAGTACCTGCTCAAGCACAGTAAGCCTCCAGAGACCTCCACCACTCTTACAGGATCAGGGCCATGGAATTATAAATTGGTGTTTTGTTCAAGGACAATATTTGACAGGTTATTATTTATGTCACAATGACTCGAGTGCCTATTCTATAAATTCCACAAAAGGTATGATCATTCTAGCCTCTCCACCAAATATACTTAATATGAATGAACAAAAGTTGTCAAGGGACCACAAAAATGGGTGTGAAATTTTCATTGGACATCGCAATATTGTAAAAGAAGCAAGAGGATATTTTAAAGTAAAGACAAAGCAAACACAGTGTTTGTCTGAGCCCAAAGTGAAATACCTAATAGAAGACGTCTTAGAAGAAGCAGCACAAGTGCCACACAAGAAAAAGTACACCACCCAAATTTTCATCTATAGATTCAATCTTTTTTTCTATATGTAATTAAACAGTACCTTGACAGATAAGTATAGCTAAGATAAGATAAAAGACAGGAAACTTTATAACAGGAGTTGCCAACCATATAGTTTCAGGCTTAGTCCTGAAACTTACATACTTCAGAGACATGAGTACAGACAAAGCAGTGTGCGCCTTCCTAGAAAAAAAAACGTAATGTAATAGAGTAGTACTTTAACAATATTGGGCCTCTGCAGGAAGATCTCTGCGGGAAAGTCTTGCATAATGACATCACGTAGAAGTTCACATGTGGTCCGGACCAAGTTGGTGTTGCTGCTCCTTAGTGAGCTGTTTAAAAAGAATCAAAATTACACACATCATGCATTCAATATTTAATACAGCATACATAATGACATTAGGACAACACATAATTTATCTGTCACCTCTCATTTGATGAAAGTATGTGTCTGTCTGTGTTTGTCAAGGTCAGCCATGGAAAGACTGAAAACTTCAGACATCTCACAATCTCATGCACTGCATGGTGTAGAGGGATAAGGACATATTTTCAGATAATGTACTGTGAGAGAAAAAAGCAGGTGACATATAAACTAAGGCACTGAAAAACATTTAAAGTACTGAAAATACCTTTTATCTTGTGAGGTGGTACATCTCTTTGACTTGATATGCTCTTTTGGAAATAGCCCATTTTTGGAAAAGGCTCTTCAGATTGATCTATCGTTGGGGCTAAACAGAAGCATATTTGAGGTTAAAATAACCATTTGCACTGTGCAAAACTGGTATAGGGTATGTGCAAAGTGAAAGGACAACAAACCATCCCACCTCTGCAGTATGATTAGAAAATATTTATCATATTGTATGTCAGACTCTTAACACAGCCAAACACCTGTTGCAGTAGTAGCCGGCTGGTTATGTGAATACACTACTGTATGGCTCTGCAGTAGTTCAGGTAGCTGGAACAGCTGGTCCAGAGTCCCATCAATGACAGCTCGCAGTCTGGGTTCCACATTCGGAGACAGTTGGGTGAGGAAGTCCACCGCCCCAACATCTCTTAGCATCTGGGCTGCACTGGGATGCTTTGAAGAAAAAAAAAAAATGACAAAGTAAACGTTCTTCCTGCAAAATGCAGTGTGGCCAAAAGAAGTCCCCACAGAAATTTTGCTTCTATACCAAAATGTCTTTTTTTTTTTTTTTCTTTTTAGCTACAAGCGCCCATCCCTCCCATTCCACAGTCCTCGGTGTAAACTATTAAATCTAACGTTACCTTGGATAATGTGTTGAGCAACTCAAGGACCTCCTCCTGCATTGGCACCTCGGGGAAATTGAACCACTCCAGTAGATACACAAACAACATTTTTTCTTGGACAATATCACAGACGGAAATCAGGGAATGGTCCAGCTTGCACAGGATGTTTTTTAATGCCCGAACTCGTATCTCCACTAAAGAGTGGCCTAGGGTTAACAGATAAGAAATAATGTATGAAAATGGGAGCGATGTTTGTAAAGCAAAGTTTTCACTATACGGTAACAAAGATATTCGGAAAACGTCACCTTCTAATTTGTTAGCTAACATTAGCGTTATGTATTAGTTATTTCTGTAAGTCTCCATACAATACTAGCCTGGCAAACCATGCTAACAGCAGTATTAAAGTAATGGTAAAGGTTTGATTAGTTAGCATAAGCGGCTAATGTTAGTTAAGCAAGTGAAAGTTCAGGATAAGTCAGCCTTCTTAGCTATATTTACTCATGTAATTTAGCCTACCTATTTTCTTTATAATGGGTGACAAGTCCATGTCCGCCGTCTTTAAGAGTGCTCTATACAGGTTTGTCAGTTTGGTGAGCAGTTGTTTGCTACAGTCATGTCAACAACGCCTGCTATGCCCGGGTTTGTTTTCAACGACCGCGCCAGCGTCACCCTACTTCCTGTGTGGATCAAGATGCGTTCAATGCCTTCAGAACTTCAGGAGAAACTGGATAAGTGTGAACTTGGTACTGAGCAGTGATGCAAGACACACAATCTTATCATAATGAAGACTGTAATCGCTTGTCACAAATCATCAAGTTAGATTTAAAAAAAAAACACAACTAAACAAACCGAGATATAATTTGTCAAAAGGGCGTCACAGTTGAGGTTTCTGACAACGAAGCTTCAAGTTTGTTCAAATTTAAACCTATTTTTTCCAGGTGCCATAAATATTACCTTTCCCACCACTTGTACCCCACCAACAAAGATGTGGGCAGTTCTTTTAAAACTTGCAGGCTCCAGCACTTGTCAGTGACTCACAGAGTGCTCTGTGTGTGGCATACCACATTCAAGTCATTTCTCTTGCCAAGATAATCAGTGTTTCAAAGCAAGTTCAAAACGATTGAAGGTGTTTGCATTGCTACTGTCATGAAGTTTTGACATCCTGTCAATAATATTTTCAAGCACTGATCCTCTCAAAAATCAAAGTTGATGTTCCATGTCTCTCCAGTGAAGTGTAGGCATAGGCTACAATATTTTCTCACTGCATTAATGTATTTGCACAACATCTCACACTTGAGATGTGATGTAGGCTTGATGCTTAGAATGGGGTGATAAACACATGGTGATAATTAACAAACTCAGCAAATGATAAAATGACAATAAAAAAAAGCACATAGCATTTGAGAAATCTGTGGAGATATGACACCATAATTAATTGGGTCTCCTGCTGTATAATTTTACAGTCTGAGACACAAGGAAAATTGTGTGTTAGGATAGTTTCATTTTAGTCCTTAGGCAATGACAAACAATACAACAACTTTTTACATATCAGTTATGACCACACTTTATATAATAATTTTCCATATGCATTCCAAGCCAATTATTCTCATTCACAAAATCTCTATAATTTAGTGTTGTATGTGCAATAGATATGTACATATAAGCCCTTCAAATATCTGCCTGCTGACCAGAATCGTGAACAGGTTTTGTGTTTAACTAACTGTCTGAACAGCACAAAAAGGATAAAAGATTTATTTAATCTACACTGAGCTCTGATACAACAGAGAACTGGAGTTTGTAGTAACGTTTTGACAGTCCAGAAGTTAGAATACATTGCAGTCTTTCTCACTGAAATTCAGCATTACCACATCATATCTGTTGAAGGAGAGTACTGTCTTCCAAATAGGTGAGCAGGTCTTTTCCTCAGAGAAAACTATATTGCCTTAGGTCAGACTAGAACTTCTCAATATCTGTTGAGTACTTGAAATAGCACATTGAAACATTTCATCATATCAAACATGTTGTAAGTTGTAGGAAAATGCCACAAAATGCTTTTTTTTCCCGACATATAAATTATATGCACTAGGTACTGAAGGCTGTCAACCTCCTTTTTCATTTTTTTTAATGTGTTGCCTTTTTTTCAAAGTGAAATTTAAACATTTTATCATAACAAACTGTTTTAAAAATGTCTTATAGTGTGTCAGGTTAATCCATGATCCACCTATGAGTGTTCTTGAATTAATCCTAATATGATGTGGAAGTCATGCCATTTGAAATACTTTGAAGCTAGGTTTACTGTTTGGCATGATCTCAATCTTCAGACTATGATGCATAGAGCTAAAGATCATCATCAAGGTCATCAAACTTTATTTTAATGTATTTGCCAAATTGAACAGAAACACTGAGCTGCTGCTGATTATGAAGTGGCTTTCTGTTAAAGGCAGGAATAATCTCAATTTATAAAAACTGATCAGAATATGTAGAATAAATAAAGCATAAATAGAAAAGGTTCTTCAAGTTAAGTCTAATATCAGGAACATTTACCAGGCAAAAGATTTGCCTGTTAAAGTTATAGCTTTTAAAACAAGGTCAAACGTGTTAATTAATCATGCCATTATCATAATTGTCCACAGTGCACCACCCCATATGGTAACAAAATACGAGGAGAAACTACCAGAATTAATAATGTGAAATCAAGGGTGATCAAACCAATCCAAAGAACATGCTGCAAGAATAGACAATTTATTCATTGTTTTAACCAGGAAGTCATTTGGATTGAGTTCAAGTCTCACTAGCTGAGTCACTATATTGTATGTGGACACAGATGGTGTAACAGTAATTAATGCACAATCTTTGAAGACCTCTTAAAACCTCTAATAAAGGAAGAGAAATCTCATATTAATGATTAATTTAGTCATGAGTTACTCGGTGATCATTAAATGTAAAAGAGAATTACAATGAAATCACACTGTAGCAGCATAACAATGAGGGGTATGGACATAATCCTTTCCATAAATGCGCAGACTGTATTTGGAGGTAAACCCTTCCCTTCCTATGTTATTCCACAGTCATTCCTGAAACAAAACCCAAGTGGTCCCACTGGTCCTGTCACTGTTTGACATGCCTGCTGTACCCGTCTTCCGCTCCACTGCAAGTGTTGAGGATATGAGGGTAGGCGCCGAGGGGCCCCCGACAATCCCCTATTGGCAAAGGAGTCAAGTCAAAGGACTGAGTCAAACTACAGAAAGGGCAGTCATATTGTGCAAATAATTTATGGCTGATACAGTGTTCATTTGAAGTTAATAAGAAACAAGAGGAGCTTCCCCATGTGTAGAGGTATGTCATTAGGGTGTGTGGCCTCATGTGACTTGTGCTTTTTGTTGTGCCTTTATTCAAATGATGTTGGATGTATGGGTCTTCACAAGGTACATTTTCCTCTCTATGGTGTTAGACAGTACAATGCAGACACTGTCAGATAATTATTATCAAACTCTTAAAGTTCCATATATATAAAATTGTAGACTAATAGACTGCTATTAGTAATTGTTTGATTTGTTTATCCTGTCATGACCAAACAGAAATGGTTATGCCCACAGCTGAATATTTACTTGTTTTTTCTCATAAGCAAATATCAAACAGACTAAAGTTTGTTTGTCATGTCTAATTTAGCTTGTAGAAACATTGCATCCTTGCTTTGCTGTGTCCTTGGTGCTATATCTAAGAGCTGCCAACCCCCCTACCCCCCCTCCTGTGCCAACACATCAAGTGAAGGCAGCTTGATCAACCCTAATAGGGCCTGGTAATTAGAGGCTTTGCATAGAGCTTGTCTGCACACAGCTGCCCTAAGCAGGTTGGGGAAGGACTGCCATACACTTGACAGTGTGGAAAAAACAATGTAATGTTCAGAATATAGACCAAATTAGCATGGCAGTGGTAAACACAATCTACTTTAAAACAATACTGACACTAATTAGGCAACCAATGTATCATTTCAAAGTTCAAGTTTTTTCTGCTATATCAAACACATGGAAGTCTTAGAGACTCCATTTGATGTTTCTAGAATACAAATTAGAAAGACCTCCGGTACAAAAGGCTAAACACAACCAATATTTGGTATAAAATATTATTACTTACTTCTCTGATAACTACAGTAGAAAACTTTGCCATCCAATTGTCTGAAACTAAAGAAAAAAAAATCAAAATTAAATAAAAAGAATAGCAAGCACGAAATTTCCTTTGTAGTCTTCACACGAAAAGCCCAAATGAATTGGATGATGCATTTAAAGCTTATTATTCTAAATCAGTTTAGAGACTACATAACTAATTCCATGCAGGACAGAAAACAGATTTGAATTGATCCTGCAGAGATTTTACAATATGTTTTGGCAGATAAGCATTTTTATTTTTTCTCCCCTTTCCTATGTTTCAAACAATACCTTATTGAAAGTCTGTGGTTGAACAGTGGTAGAATCAGGTATAGGCTAATGTAAATTGATCAAAATTTTTAATTAACCTCTGTGTACAGAATTCTTTTGTATAATGTTTGAGTTACAGATTATTCACAGCCTGGTATAATTTTGTAACTATTGATTTTTTTTTTTCAACAGCATAAATTGTTTTAAATTAAGTGTCCTATTTGTTCATTTTTTAATGATATCAAACACATTGTATTAATTTGACATTATATATATATTTTTTTATCTGACAGTTTTAACCATAAACTATCAAATTAATTTCCCCCTTGATTTTTAATGTGATATAACGCACTTCTCTTAACGCCTGGGCAGCTCAAATTTCTGCGATATGAAGGATGGAAACCTAACAGTCTAATACATCCATGTGTAAAAACTTGATGTCGCTGCTCAGTGTCTGATTCGCTGCATCTCTATCTGCTCCCAGAATTCAACAGGCAACAAAGGAAGAAAGGAAGAGGCCGAAGCTACAAAGTGTTAGCCAACAAAGGCAGAAAGATGTCACCTTATTTTGTCAGTCTAGTCGACTATGTACACTCGCAAATGTAGAGAAGTACTAAATCCGGCCATATAAATACGCTTTACCTTCGTATCAACGCAGAAGACGACCCGAAGAAAGGTAATGATATTTATTTCCGACAGAAAATGTTAACAAAGCTAGCTGAATTATATAGGTAGTGAGCTAGCCCAACATTAGCCAAGCTAACATTAGCTAGCAATCGTTATGGAGCGAACCTTCCATGGACGCCTCCAACAAAACAAATGTCAGCATCTCCGGGCTGTTTTTAACAAATAAGGAAACGAGACATGATTAGAAAAAGACGGTGCAAGTTGGGCATTAATTAAATGATTATAGATCATGAATTAGCTCTGTTGTGGATATGCTAACAAACTGAGGGTTAACTTTAGCTGGTTAATGTTAGCAAACAAGCAAGCCAGCATCTGTTAATTTAGTAGTTTATATTGAATAACCATAATTTGTTTCCATGCGATTTTAAGATATAGAGGTGTTGTATTTTCTTGTATGTTATTCTTTGGTTTATATTGTGTCATGTAAGCTATAGTTTAAGAAGCGTCGGTAGGAAAGCTCAATGCATGCTGTTGTGTGCGCAGGCCTAACTAGGTTGGGCTAACTCTTGCTAGCGTTACTGTAAAAGTCTTATAATGTATTTGGACATAAAGGAAGAATTTAGTGATTTCTCTGTTGCAGACGTCATGTGTAGTTTAAACACTTAAACGATTTGCATTTGTCTTTTCATAGCATCAAATGAAAGGTGGTGGAAGTGGAACTTGACCTATCCATCTGAGTCACCATTTTCCTGCACATAATGGTGAGTAATCAGATTGCAGATGTCTTGCTTATCAGCTTTATTTAGGTGCATACAGGGATGCATGTCTGACTAAGTTAGTCACTGATTTACAGAACCTAATGGTTCACATTAACTACATTTTATAGGCTGTTAATATAACACCTAACACAACCTTTACAAAATAAGATCAATGAGTATTTAAGAGTGATATGTTTCCTATTGTAGCCTTCGAAGTCCAGCAGCCTGGGTGAAAAACAAAATGATTACTGAAGTTGTGAGGCAGGATATCTGCTCAGGTTTTATAAGGCTGTCATAGGCAAACACTGAATAAAGTACACCATCTTTATACATAGTCTATAGCGATAATTGCAGCAGTGCACTGGTCCTAAATACAAAAGCAATTAAATAAAAAATGTGTTACAGCAAAATAGACTACCCAAAGCATGTACTGATGTCTATAAGCAAATAATTCTAGTACCAATTGCTTATGTATGTCTTACAACCAGAACCAGACAATGAATCTAAACTAAGTTCTCTTTATCTTATTTGTCTTTCCTTTTATTCCCTTTACAAATGTGTGTAATATGCAAGATAATATACTTGTTCATCCAGTATGACTGTAAAAGGCGCTTATATATTCTACCCTGTCCCCATGCCCAGGGACTGCACTTAAAAGCATGGATTATGGTCGAGTGATATGGCAAAAAAATGTCATCCTACTGAGTATTGTATTTGTCATGATGTATGGTTCGATAATAGTTCCAGTCCAAAGACTATTCTAACAATGGCCACAAGCTGATGGGGGGGGGGTGTGTCAGAGGATAAACAATAATAAAGTTTACATGGGAAAGTGGTTTCATACTCTCATTGTAATGGCACAGGGACTGTATTGTGTATATAAGGAATCAGTGATTGTAAAAGTTAAAGCCAATACAGATAGTACTGGTACTGTTTATGTTTTGCTTTTGTTTGTTTTTTTTTTGTCCATTTTAAAATATAAATCTTCATTGGAGATTAAAAAAAAGTTAATGTTTAAGTCGTTCATTCTTCATTGCATTATCTTTTAATTACCACAGATTCAAACATACAGATTTATGGATTTATGACAAAACCTAAAGTTTAACATGACAGAGAAATATCTGCCACTGCCAGTGATGCAGATACATCTGATATCCTGATACCAATATTGGCTGATATACTGGTATATCCCCTATTGTATTTACATGGGAAGACAAGTACCAAAATAAACATAACATGACCATTTAAGTACGAATTTGTGAATTCATTAATTCTACATTGGTGCAGAGTTACACCTGTGTGTACATTTTACTGTTCAAAGCGATGGTGATTTCAGGGTTTACAATGTGCAGTAAATGCCTCCCTGTTCCTGTCTGTGTTATTTTAACACAGACAGTAGTAGGAACAGAGGCAGCACATCTGTAAACAACAGGGACACACAGACACTTGGCATAATTGTTACTCCATGACTACTTCAGTACAAACATTTACTTAACAACTGTGCTGAATAGCCTTCACAATTTACTTGCCAAATGGAAAATCTATCTGCTTATTATTATTTGCTTATCTCTGTCATCCACGTACATTTTATTTGCCCAACCTTTAATCTTTGAGTATATAACAATTATGCAAACTATAACTCTTTTGTCTTTCCAAATTTCCAAATCTTATTGTAAATGGGTAGAAGGCATTGTTATAAATATAATCTAATTTTCAATAATGTGATGTGCTTGTAGCTGAAAATATTTATATCTGTATTTTTTTCTTTTGTTTAGGGTTTAATGGTTCAACTGTATGCATGACTTGTCTCGTGTGGCCTGATGGGAGGGCACTGTGGATAGTACTTTCATCAGGATACCAGGAGAGTCATCACATGCCCCCACTTTGGAGGGCCTGTCAGAATGAAGAAGATAAGCCTTAAGACCATCCGCAAGTCCCTCAGCATAAAGGGCAAAGAAGAGGGGGACTTTGTCATGCTCCAGCAGCCCTCGGTCACCACAGAGTTCTCTAAAGAAGAGTCACTTTTTGGCGGCTGCTACACCAAAGACCTTTCAGGCAGTGACCTTGGTGGGGAAGAGGACAAAGGGGGACAGAATAAGGGCCGTTCAAAAAGCGAGGGCCTGATGGGATCATTAAAGAGAAGACTGTCCACAAAGCAGAAGGTAAAAGTGAAAGGTGGTTCCTCAGCCATTGGTTCCCTGGATGACGAGGATACCTTCTCATCATCTTCTGTGCCGATCAGCTTTAATGAGGTGAAAGCCCAGAGGCCCCTTAGATCTGCGTCCCTACGGAGTCACCATTATAGCCCCTCACCGTGGCCTCTACGGTCAGTCAACTCTGATGAGGCGTGCATCAAGATGGAGGTCAAAGTTAAAGCCATGGTTCACTCTCCTAGCCCAAGTCCCAACTTAAATGGCGTTCGGAAGGAATTTCATGATTTTCAAATGGAAGGGCTCTTTCAGGACCAAGCAGAATCTTTCAAGAATCTCCAGCAGCCACAGAATGGTGAGCTGCATCTAAATATTGATGAAAATGATGTGCCTGTGGTACTGGGGTTGACACCTCAGGACTACATACAGTACACAATGCCTTTAGATGAGGGAATGTACCCAGAAGGGTCCCACTCCTTCTGCCTGGACAGCTCCTCTCCTATGGAAGTGGTAACTGAGGCAGACAGCGGGTCCCTTCACACAGACCAGGGACAGGAGGAACATGAACTTATTAGTGGGATGCCTCCAGATCTCTTTATGGAAACCTCAGTTAATGGTCTGCTCCTTGGTTCTTCTGGTGTTATGCTCCAAAGCTCTAGAGTTGAGGTGCCACCTCCCCTTTCTCCACTGTTGCCGCCCATTACCAACAATGGACATATTCCCAGGACTTTTTCAGGCTTTAGCTCTTCAGATAGCCAGGTAGCTGAGAGAGTAAGGCACCACCTCAACTTTGACCCAAATTCAGCTCCTGGGGTCAGTCGGGTGTACGACTCAGTCCAGAGCAGTGGGCCCATGGTTGTGACCAGCCTAACAGAAGAGCTGAAGAAGCTAGCAAGGCAGGGCTGGTACTGGGGCCCAATTACACGCTGGGAGGCTGAGGAGAAGCTGGTAAACTTGGCCGATGGCTCATTTCTGGTCAGAGACAGTTCAGATGACAGGTACCTGCTCAGCCTAAGTTTCAGGTCACAGGCCAAAACTCTCCACACCCGCATTGAACACTCCAATGGACGCTTCAGCTTCTATGAACAACCAGATGTGGAGGGACACACATCCATTGTTGACTTAATTGAACACTCCATTAGAGACTCTGAGAATGGAGCTTTCTGCTATTCCAGGTCTCGCTTACCAGGGTCTGCTACCTACCCTGTCAGATTAACCAACCCAGTATCCCGGTTTATGCAAGTACGCTCCCTGCAGTACCTTTGTCGTTTTGTCATTAGACAATATACAAGGATAGACCTTATTCAAAAACTGCCCCTGCCTAACAAGATGAAAGATTATCTGCAGGAGAAGCACTACTGAGGACACAGACAGGACAGTGACAGAACGGTTTTGCACTTTTGTGTTCAGTTAAGAGATTTAAACAAGGTTTACAGACAACCATAACTTTGAGACGATCGATTCTGGTGGCTCTTGAGTTGTGTTCAGGTGACTCTGTCACTGTCTGGTCCTCCATTCCACTCTTCTGGGTTTTTTTTAGCTGGTT
>JAPTGW010000014.1:23208613-23219756 GCA_029814545.1 Apogonichthyoides opercularis
GTCAAGCGGAACCAAGAAATCTGTTCACCTGTCTTCAGCCTAATTTGGAGTGAAATCATGATGCTAAGCCATTTTTCTAAATGCACCCGTATTTCTTAGGAATTTTTGAAAATTAAAATGTTGCATTTCTTTTTTCCTTGAGTGTATATATATATAAATTTTTTATTTTATTTTTTTTGTTCAGTGTGGCAGCTTTATTGTGTATACACTACCTTACTATAAAATACATATGCTTTAGCTGTAGTTGATGAGGTTGCCTTTGGAGACCTTGAATGAGGTTTAGCTTTAAACCCAGTAATTATCTCCTTAGCCCTCTGCATCAACACTAATCCTCAGAGAGTACAGGCAGAAACGCTTACCAGACAAGCCTCATTAAATATTTACCGTGTTTGGCCACCATCAACAACTCACACAACAAACACCCACAGATCGTTTGCCTTTTCCCCCTATTCATGCCATGTGTTGGTTTTTGTTGCTGTAGGCGGCAGTCCGTAAGACACTGAGGAGTTTTTTTTCCCCCTCTTCTTTCTTTGTTATTGGCTGATTATCACAGATTGCGGGCCAGTCTGTGATGCGTGATGATGTTAAATATTAATGTCTGGAGATGATTACTGCGCTAGATGGAGAGAGGCAGGAAGTGCGGTGGAGGTGACACCCTCATTCATCACGAGGCCCTAACAGAATCTAAATCCTCCCTGTGTTTTTAACCTTGGTACCCCGGGGAGGGGAGACAGGGGGAGTGTGGGAGAAGGGGGGAGAGAGGAGGAGACAGAAACCAGGTTGGATAGGGAGAGACATGGGGAGATGAAACAGAGATAGAGGTGCTGTAGAGGGGAAAGAAACAAGGAGAGAGGGGGAAAGAGCTGCCACAAAGCCATCTATGAACCATTTGTAAGAATCGGGGTGAAAGGAATAAAAAATATAAAGATAGGTAGATGGATGGAAAATGAGATCAAGAGAGAGCATAAAAGAGGAAGTGAAAGAAGTGAAAAATAGGCCCGGGTACTGTATAATGTATATGCACCTCTTCTGGACTGACCCGTCAGCCTATCCCGTGTGACAGGCTGACGGATGTGCAGAAAGGAACTCTTATCTTATTTTGTCAAGGTCTGGCAGTCACTCAAGGCCTATTCAGCATAAATAAACAAGTGGTGAGGAAAATGGCAGCCACCTCACCTTCTCTTCGGTGAGTTACGGTGTCATTTGCCTCCGACGTATCACTACCTCCGCCTCCTAATTTATTTAGCGGAGCATAAAGGAGTCCGTATTGCCTATTACCCACCTATTATCTTCTTGAATCCTATCATCAAATATAGCTGCATAGAAAGAGGAATATTTTTTTTGACGGCTATTCCAAATAGAAGTTGGCTGAGGGAAGTGGAGGCAAAATATATACTTATGGCACTTCGGAAAGAGACTCGCATATCATGCTGCTAGAGTTTCAGCACTGTGTTTTTTTATTTTTACTACCCAGCTCTTGAAGCCAGATGCAGATGCAAGGAATGGTTGCTATTATAGCCTCCTTTTTTATTTCCTCACTCCCCTTCTTAGCTTCACTTCTGTCTCTATCAACTTTTTTTTAAGGTTGGTGGCTTCTCTCCTGTGCTTTCTCCTCCTCACTGTCCCTGCATACCATCTATTCTTTACCCTTGGCTATAAATTAAGCTTGATCAATGACCTTTTCTGCTTGGCTTGTTTGCCTCATGCCATGTTCAGCAAGTGCTGTAATGGGAATGTATCCTTATTCCATGCATGCTAGCAGAATGGCAGTACCAGGAAAATAAGGCTGAGTTGGTTGATGATTGATATTTGGGAGGATGAGAGGTACTGGATCCAACAACATTAAGCAGCCAGAAGTAGATTCAAGACACACACAAGAATACACAGTGATGAAAGCTTTGTAAAGTCTGTTTATTGCTCATAAAAAGAAGCGGTTTAATTTTGTATTACTCACTGCTGAGAATGCTAAAAGCTGTTCTGTACATTATTATGCTTAGACAATATACACAGAAAAATGTTCATCTGAGTGTGTGATTTATTTTTTTTTAATACTCACTTTAATGATTTATCTTTGTCTCACCAGACGCAGCAAAATCACCTGTCTACAATTAGACGTGTGTGAAATGAAAAGCAGAGTGTTTACTGTATTGAAACGTGTCCTTTTTCTGTGGCTGCAGGAGTACCAGTCGTGCAACACTCTTCCCTGCCCCGACCTGAAGAAGACCACGCCCTGGACGCCGTGGACGCCCGTCAACATTTCGGACAACGGCGGCCACTACGAGCAACGTTTCCGCTACACGTGCAAGGCTCGCATCCCAGACCCAAGTCTCTTAGAAGTGGGCAGACAGAGGATCGAGATGCGCTACTGTTCCAGTGATGGATCCACTGGCTGCTCCACTGATGGTTAGTGCAGAATGGCACCGCAAGAGACAGATGGCTTCTCTTCAGTTATCTCAGCTTCTGGATGTCACTGTGTTATCTCACTCCAATTGGCTCTCTGTGTCTCTGCAGGCTAGTTATTGGTCACCTTGCCTAAAGCGTTTATTCTTTTGTGTTCCTGTTCTGTTTTCTTGCCGTCCTTCCCTCTATCGCCTGTAGAAGTTAAAGGACTGATGTCAAAATCAGGGCTTGTGTTTACACTCATATCCCCCTCGACTTTATTAGCAGATCAAAGCGTCAGACGTGTTAATGAACTTCCAAACCACAAAGCCGATCAGCAGTTTTATGACTTATTTTAGTGCGCGATCTCTCACATTCACACAAGACTGCACAGAAGCACATTCCTGCCACACACACATCCATACGCAGAGTTCAATTATAGATGCACAAATACACTCTTTATCCCTTTTGTTGGTGTGCCACGCAGACTCAGTTGGCCGCACCCCTGGTGAATTAGGCACTGTAAATATCCGTACAAATGGGCTGCTAATTGAGAAGTTGTTTATGTTGTCAAGTGGAAGGATCCATAGTCATATTAGAGGAGAGACAGGCTGGGTGGCACCACACCACAGCAAAAAGGTTTCGGATACAGATGCAGCCGTTAAAGTTTGTTTATGGTCTCAGAGGGGAAAAGAGATTTTTAGGGCTTTAGAATTAGCGCTTGGTTAAGCTACTGCAGCCTCCCATCTGTGTCTCTGGGTGGTCCACACCATTCACATGCCACGTGGTGTGGTAATCACTATAGTTTTTCCTAATGTACACTCTGAGGGTTTTTTTTCTCCCTTCTGATTTCTCGTCTTCCTTATTTCTGATTATTAATCTACTTCTCTCACTTCACATTAGTGCCATTGTTGGTACAGACTGTTCTTTTCACACTTTTAAATAGCATTTACATTTTTCTGAAGGGTTTTAAATGAGCACTGGCAGGTAGACAGAGGAAACTTAACTTCACATTCAAAGCCTTTAGAGGAATGACAGTCACACATCTGAGACATTAGCGAACCAAGAGTTGAGCTTTAATAGGTCTGTCTTGTTTCTGATTAGCAGAAGGAAGTCACACACACAAAGTGTTTCATTAGAAGTTGTCACTAGACATCAGATCAGCTGCTGTGTTTACACGAACTGAAAAGTGATGGCTGTGTGTTCAGCAGTCATTTTTTGGCAGTGGGTCAGTCTGGGCTGTAGGACGTAAGCAGCCTATAGGCAGATGGTGATGTATGAGCTGCACAGTACACGCTTTAAAACCCTCAAACAACCAGTGTACAAACATGGAGGTTGTTTTTTCCTGTCTGGCACCAGAAAAAAATTGCAAAACTGTTAACTCAGCTTAGGTGTAAATTATGTACTAGCTGTGTTACAAGTTAGATCCTCTTGAGGGACGTTTATAATTTTCCTGTTAACAAAGACAAACTTCATTATGAGCTCAAGGCCAGAGATTATTATTATTAGCACCAGTGATTATCCTGATGGTATTGCACTTTACTTTACACTTATATTGGCAGTGTTAAGTATGCAGTTGGCATCTCCACTGCAGGCATTGCGTCAAATCTTTGCCTGTGTTGAATGGCCTTGTGAATATGTAGGATTTTACATGAAAGCACAACTTTATTTCTTTTCTATTATGAACTAGCTGAGGAACAAACTTCTATTCAACATCAAAACTGCTGCATTCAAAGATTTTGGCTATTGAAAGCTTCATGAAATGCTCAACTGTGCTCTTTTGAGCAAATATGAAGCAATGTCTTCATGCTTAAAAAATGCTGTTTTCGTCGCAGTTGTATTCCACAGCCTGAGTGAAAAGAAGGTTAAGGTGTGCATGGCCTCTGTGTGATACTCTCCGCTTGTCCCGTGTTGATTGTTCATCTCCAGACTTCAATATGATTCACTTCTCAGAGGAGTTTTAAGTCATAACTGTCAAAAAAGGGGATGGACTCCAGTGATCCACTTCTTCATTTCAACTATTATCAGACTTGCCATCCATCTGGTAAGCACTGGTGTGTGTATTGGTGGGAGCATGTGAGTAGGTGGAAGAAAGTGTGTGTTTGTTTGTGCTGATCTGCCAGTTTTGCGAGTGGGTGGATGTGTGTGTGTGTGTGTGTGTGTGTGTGTGTGTGTGTGTGTGTGCGTGTGCGCACATGACGCTTTTCCAATATGTCCTCCTCCCACCTATCCACCTCTCCTGGGTTGCCTGAGCCCTGACGACACCAGTTAACTTTTTTTAACCAAGAGGACATTGCAGGATAATTACAGCCATAGTGTTGGTGTGTATTGATGTTGGCGACCAGGCCAAAGGATTCCAAGATCCCTCTGAGAAGATGAGCACCTAAAAGGAATGGTGTGTCACCCGATAAAGATTTACTATTTGCATTAGTCGGCTCGCTATCGATTACAATCTTCTGCACAACATGAAGTTTTCCTGTGGGGCCGCTATAAAAAATGCTGCCACATGATTGGATATGTGTTTTAGCCTGTCACACAATGAACGCTGAGGCGAAATATATAGAGATAGTATTTGCAAATAATATTATTCTTCATTTAAAGAGCAAAGCATTTCCCTAGCCCTCCCTGTTTTCTTATGTAAGGTCAGTGTATAGTATTAGGAGGTGTGTTGTCGTCTTTCTGTTTCACTGTCTCACTTCCCTCCCCTTTGATTAAAAGCCCATCCTGTCATCCATGTTGCCTGAAATCCTTTTCATCTCCTATTGCCAGCGGCAGAATGTCACAATATTTGCGGCTTTGAGCATCAGAGCTATCCAAGATAGCTGACATTTAATGATTTAGACTGTTTTCAGAGATGCAGCGCATGTTATTGACGCACACCTGGAGGTCTTGTCTGTGATAAACAGATGAGAAGTTTTAATCCTGCGTCAATAAAGACAATGAATTTCTGCTTGAGATGCGCTCATCGCCATCTTGACCTCTCACCAGTTTCTCTCTTTCTTAGTTTCTCCTTGTCTTTCATATTAACATCTTTATCTGTCTTCTTTATTATGGATAATTATATTATGAATGTGTGATTTAACCAAGCATTCACAATGGGCCTTTATATAACATACTGAGAGGTTTCATATCAGTGATCATAGCTTAATGATGGTGATGAGTTAATTACTTAAGATCTGTAGTGATTTAAAGACCTCTCTTGTCATGTACGCCCAGTGATTAGTCTTGCTATTTTTGCAGCCATTTTTCCTTATCTAATTCATATGCCTGAATAAAAAGCCAAACATTTGATCATATAAGTAATTGTCTGTATAGACATCTGGATTTAATTGTCCCTCTACACGAATCCTACGGACAGTTTATTAAACTTAGCTTTCCTTTTCCTGCCAGTTCCTCTCTTCTGAATAAGGCAGTAATTTGTGTATTAATGTACAAAAAAAATTCCAAGGTTTTGCCCATTCATCCTGTTTAGCATCCTGCTCAAGGCAACATCAGTAGCTGAGACAAAATTACTAACAGCATGCTGTTTGCAAAAAAACTGAATTTACTGTCATGTTATGTCAAGAAATCAAAACACCTTCCTGTCTTTCATCTGCTTTTAAACTAAATCATCATTTAGTTGTTATCATATACTTTGTGAGGTCTCTGCTGATATACTAAAAGATAGTCTACTGCACCAACAGACAATATAAATAATGGTTGCTGTAAAGCTATACCTCTCTGAAACAGATATTCCTGCCTGACTCAATCAATATCACTGTAGAGTAAAATAGGAACAGGAAGTTAAATGTTCAGTCATTGTAGTGTCATGATGCCCCAATAGGAATTCCAAGCTTTAAATGGTTCTGAAATCAAGTATCCAATGCAGTATTTTTCAACATTTGCATCTTGCAAAGACAGTTGCAAACACACTAAGGGAAATGAAAGCTCAGGAAAGATGAAAGACGTTTCTGTAGAGGGATGTGAGTTTGTAATTTTGCTGGCTTGTGTCGATGAGTGATGGCTTCATTTTTTTCCCAGGGAGAAACGGTGGTATGTCAGCAGCCTGATGTGTTTCACTTCAGCTGATCTGGTATCAAGGCCAGAGCCTTCTCATGGGCGACAGATTAGTTTCTCCTGCACAGATGTCATGAGCAGACACTGAGTAGGCACAGGGCAGTGCTGAGGGACGCCTCTGACGGATGACAACCGTCAAAGGCGTCCCTCTTATTGTCTTTCTGTTTTTCTGTCCTGCCCCTCTCCCCACAGTCAACACTCTCATTTCTCATGGATTTCTTATTATTTTTAAAGAAAGCAGAGTCCTGGTTGAGAAGATAAGTCAACATGGAGTTGCTCTGAGTTAATTTTCTGGCACTGCTTCTTGTATTAGGCGACATGATCTCTACATGTTTGTACTCTTTATCTGGCATTAAATGACAAACATTTCTGGATTCATATGTCTCTGCCAGTTATGCCCCAGATAAAAGCTATGTCACATTATAGTCAGATTGAGATGACAGCCCTGATCACAGTTATCTTTGACACTTCTGGAATGCCAATGATTGACCGTTTCACCTCAATCTTTTATATGGATTTTGTAGAGTGGTGTAGTTATGGTGACAGAACCTACCGGCAAAGAAAAATGGTCTTTTGTTGGTAAAAAGGAGAAAAAAAACACTCTTTGTACACCATGTCTGCATGAAATTATTTTTTTTAAAAAGCATCGTGCTTTCAGCTTTTGACAGTTCCTTCTAATCAGGTATCAACCATAAGTATTAACCAGAGAAAAGTTTGACTTTGACATGCTGCCTTTGTGATAAACTTGCCTTTCCCTGTCTGCTCTGACATTGGTTCACTTTCCGCTTTGTTGCTTTTTTTTTTACCAATCTGACTGGATGTTACCACAGAGCTCTGATACATTTCAAATTACTGGGGAGAAGGAAAAAGTTTCTTTGATGGAAAGAAGTTTAGGTAGAAAAAGATCAACCTTATTTGTCAGCAATTTCAACCTGTTGAAGTTGAGTCATTCTTTTACAAGCTCCTACAATTACCACAAATATACACTCGAAGCCCAGTACTTCAGCTACTCGTACCCTAGAATGGTTAGAAACAGGTGTTGCTATATATTGTTTTGTACCCAGCTGTTATTTTCTCCTCTTGATTGTATTTGCTACAGGTTAAAGGGTTAGAAACAAGCAGTGATATATATTTTGTGTAATATTATTCTATGTTGTGTTTGCATATGTGCGTTATTTACAAAGTGGGTGTAATTAATAGTACTATTAGTGTGAAATATTTGTTGTTTACGCTACATATAAACACATACATTCATACTATATCCCTGTCACACCCTGATGCCGTCTGTTAATTCTACTGAGAACAAAACAAGCAGCATTGGCATTAAATGGGAAAGGTGTAGAAAGTGATCATCACAGTAAATATGTGGTTGCCTTCATTTTCTTGTCAAAGTTCTGTTATTTCAATAGGGTGAAGCAGCAGGGACTATTTTGTGCATCCTCCTTGACAGAGCACTTTTGGGTAAATTGTCAGTCAGAAGAACAGCAATCAAATCACGCAATGTGTAGCTACATTGTTAGAAAATCAAACTCCCCAAACACAGATAAAGGGAAAATAATAACATGTATTTGAAACATAAAGTTTACAATTAAGCAGCTGGCATGAAATTTTGTATTTTCAGTGCCAGCTGCACTGATAATCTTAATTTTTCCTTTTAAGGCATTTCAGCTTCATAAGTCTTTTCCTCAGGTGAATTAAGCAAACATCTTATTGCATCTATGAATCCCTGTATTCATGAAGTTAGCATTTGAAACTTTGTTGTAATGTTTGTTAAAATTGGTTGTTTGTGCTTCTGTGTTTCCCTACGTGTGCACTAATCCCTCATGTTCTTCAGGCATGGGATTTTAATTGCACTCTAACAAACTTTTAATTGGTTCTTGCATGTGAATATCCCTCTAGAGGGATGCTGGGTCAACTAGCACTTGGCAGACCCCAGGACAGCTCAGGGACTACTGTCGCATCCTGCCACTGCAAGTAACCAGAGGCCCTCATTTTATGGTTTTATATGGCGTGACATATGAAAACACAGGCGTTCATTTGTAAGTGCTCAGTGTCGTCAACACAATCACAATAAATGAGTTCAGTTTCTCCACAGGGAGATATTGTCGATCTGATAGAGAAAGTAAAGGATGGGGAGGAGGGGAAAGGAGTAATTGGGATTAAACGTGCTATTCTGAATCTAGGACAGGGTGAAAGAAGTAACCCTTTTTCCTCTTTCACTGCGGTCAAGTATAATGGTGTCGATAAAACTTTACACACGGTCATGTTTTTCTTTGGTGCAGGTGAAGATTATTGTCTTTTCCACCTCTCCACCTCTCATATGTGTTTCTTGTTCTGTGTCAACTCCTTTGCACCCTCTCCATCTAATTTTACTCTTTCCATCCAACATTTGATTTTGCGGTTGCCTATCATGACCATTAGATTGCACAGTATTGCATGTCTATTTGGCCTCAGAGTCTCTGTTTCGGTTTTTCTTAATCTCACATATGGCTCTCTCTTTGATGCACACACAAGTTCATACGTTTGTTTACAGAGGATTTTGCCTCTGAGCAGGGTGTGACGTTGACTGAGGAGAGTCTGGAGCCTTTTTTTTTTTAATGTCCTAGTTTCTTTGCGGTGTGACTATTGGATGTTGCGCTGTGTCCTTTTTAGTTCTGGCTCACCCAGCTCGTCAGGAGTGTGAGGATTTATTCTCTCGGGCTGTGTGTGGTTCTTGTGCAGATCAATAGATCCAGTTGCTACCTATTTAAGAGGGAGGGCACCACGCTGTTTGTTTTGGCGACAGGAGGGCAGCCCCTGTGAAGCAGCATTAACAATAGGCACAGTAAATCAGAGCAGTCACAGGCCAAGTCAGCAAAGTGCTGTGTGTTTGTATTGTAGCTTCTAATTGAGTGAACATGCTTACATCACTCTGTGAGGTGCATGTTCTGAATACCACTGTGCAATAGGGGTTGGCGTGTGTGCGTCCACATGACTACAACACTCTCATAATGTGTGGGATCATGTTCGCATGCACGACAGGGATGATTATAAAGCACTGCATCGCCTCAGGAGCGTAGCAGTAGTCCAGTCTCTACAGACCCAAGGGGGGGGTTGATAAAGAGTATGGGTCACAGTAGCAGGCAAGACTGTCTATGCCACGGCCTGCTCAGAATCGATAAAGAGCCAGGGCCTCGATGGGTCTGTCAGCGCTCACGCCAGCTTGATGCTGGGGTGAGGCGGCCTGTGCACTGCCAAGGTCGGCCCTAGTTATGAAGAGGTCGAGGATTTGCGCTAGGTAAACACACTGTCCTCTCCCTGAGAATACAAAGCAGCTGTGCCACGATAACTGTCAGTGAAAAGAGCATGCTGACAAAACAACGAGGCCAAGCTGGAGGACAGAGAGAGCGAGCGAGACGGAGACAAAAAGTATCGGAAGGTTAATGGGGGAGACAGACAGAAAAGAAGATAAAGGCTCTGAAAGGCAGTGAACAAAATGATAAGATAGTGATAATAACCAGGATGGATTCGAGATTACAAGGAGAATTGTACAAACAAAAGGAAGGTTGCAGGGGCACTGTCGACTGATTAAAGCCCAGGATCTGCATATTGCACTGATGTCCATCTAAACAGCACAAAAACGTTTTCACCTCTACTTTAAAGTCGTTAAAGTGAGAAAAGGCAGAATGATGCAAAACAGAGACAATATGGGCAAAAATGACTTCTATTATAATATGAAAAAGTAGATAATAACCTAGTTTGTTGAAAGACTGAGTCATTACAGAAGTGCCCGGACAGTGACTGAATTTCATTGGAGGTGATTATCATTCACTCAAACAGATGAGTTCATGCTTTTCATTCACAAAAGGCCAGAAGCATTCGCCCCTTTTTTTTTTTCTTCCGTTCTCTTTCTCTCAGCACTAGTCCCATTTCCACTGCACTGATTAATGCGTGCAGTAATTATGGTTTAATAGAAATTACAGTTTCATATTTCATTAGGAATCCTCTATTCGACTCATTCCAGATGAGAGTACACAGATTAGTCAGCTGATGTTGTTTGATGAGCGGGCATGGTGTGTGTTGACAGGACACACTCCACTCTCACTGAATCAATCTTTAGGAAAATGACACTTGGTCTGTGAAGAATTAAATGATGAATTACATTTGTGCAACTGATTTGGAATTATCTATCTCTCCTCCTCCACAGTTTTATGTAAAAAAAAAAAAAAAGGGAGTACAGTGGCTTTTTATAATAATATGCAGGACAAAAAGTAAAGTTGCTGATTTAGAACAAAAATGAACAAGTGCAGGTATGTGGAGTAAGTCTGGCCTTTATGTATTTATTTAGAATTAATTTACTTCTGGAAGAAAACCTTGTGGAAGTAACACCAAACAGGGATAGGATACTGCTCCTTCAGCACAAATGGAGCTAAAGCTTTTAGAGTGTCTTCCAGCTGCAAGAGTAAAGACACATTCACTGTTATCAAGCACTTTTATTGACTCTCTGCCCTCTTCTTGCTGTTCAGAACAAATACACATAGTGATGCCAGGAAGGGAGGACAAGTATCATCCACTTTCTTACAAAAAAAAAGCAAAGAAAATTGCCGTGTTTACAGGAAATGTTGTCTAAATGCTGAGAAAAGCTAACTATACCATAAAAAGGTATTCACAGTTGTAAAAGCATCCACTTGTTTTGATTATATTCTCACTTTTTTTTTTTTTTTTTTTT